>OU015745.1:103092969-103109399 GCA_907169655.1 Acomys percivali | reverse complement strand
GAAGAAGAAGAAGAAGAAGAAGAAGAAGAAGAAGAAGAAGAAGAAGAAGAAGAAGAAGAAGAAGAAGAAGGGAGGAGGAGGAAGAGGAAGAAGAAGAAGGGAGGAGGAGGAAGAGGAAGAATGAAGAGTAGTATGAAGGAAAAAAGCCATTGAGACTTTTACCTCTTAGCTACTTTCCTAATTAGTCTATATATAATACATTGCTTTCTGTAGACATTTTCATAAAATCACACTACTGTTTAGTATCTTTGTACAGATATAAAGGCATTAGACAATAGCATTTAATAATTTATTAGGGCCATAAGTTTCAAAACCCATTTTTTTTTCAAAACCCATTTTTGAAGCAAGACACATCACTTACTGAAATAACAATACAGTGAGAAAACTTTTATAGTTTAAAGAAAAATCTAATCTTAGGGTAAAGTAGCAAAGTTTCCCATATTATGTCATAATTTGAATCAATGTTTGTGTTCCATTTTCAGGAATCGTCCCTTATTCAGAAGTATTACTTATCATATATTTTGAATTTGTCTATACTTATATACAAGACATTATTAGATAAATACATACTGTTATCACCCAAAATATAAGATAGCATACCTACAGTAGCAGATGGCTACTTAAGCAAATGTTAGCAAAACAAGATTATTTATTTCTAATCAGACAGTGCACTGTTTTTCCTTCTGTCCCACAAATTAAATGAAAGATTAACAAGTGTT
Organism: Acomys percivali; assembly: GCA_907169655.1. NCBI lineage: Eukaryota > Metazoa > Chordata > Mammalia > Rodentia > Muridae > Acomys > Acomys percivali. The sequence goes on along the minus strand of OU015745.1, from coordinate 103,108,680 downwards.
AAAGTGATGTTAAAAACAAAGTAACAACAATATTTGTCCTTCCCATTAATAAATGTAAAAAGGGTGAAAGGTAATGAAAAGGGAAGTAACTTTTATGCTATGCCCTGTATTAATGTCTCTCTGGGCACCAATTAAAATGGTAACTGTCATACTTTAAAATATAGTCATGCAAGAAACTTTAGTGCAATCCTTTGCTTTAATTGGAATGTTTTCAGGGCTAAGGTTTGAGCCCAGTACTCACACATGCTAGGCATATGTTTTATCACTGAGCTGTATTCATCACCCGATCAGAAACTGTACATAAAATTCTAACTTTTCTATGAAGGAGAATAGTGTGATCATTTGTTGACTAATATGTTGATTAAAAAAATATTCAATTGGAAAAGGGATAAAATCAGTGGGAAGCTCTCGGTCTTATCCTATGGAGCCTCAGATTCCAGGCTAAGCAAGACATGTTCCATGCAGTAGGCAGTAAGAAATAAATTTGAGGAAGGAATGATATTGAATGTATGCAGTTTGTGAGGCTGAAAGTAGCATAGCTTAGCTCACAGACCTACAAAAGTATCTGAAGGTTAGGGATACATTGTACTCGTGGTCTCCTATTAATAGTAAGAAAACTTAATATCTAAACTAGTAATCTCTGTAGTTGAAGAGAAATAGTGAAAAAGGAGAAGAGTGAACATAACAAGGAGACTACTGGTACATGCTCCAAAAGTAAAATTCAAAGAGAAAACTGTGCAACTGAGAAGAAAGGCTTTTTTTTTTTCCTCTAAGCAATGACTTTGCAAGGACTGTATGGTGTTGACCTGCATGACTGTGATAGAGGCAGGACCATGTTTATTGACATGTAAAATCCTGAATGAGTAGGCATAATGAGAATGGCAGAATCTGAAGAATCTGCCAGGGGATATATAGTATAAAATACAAAAATGAAGACAGACAGAGAGAGAGAGAGAGAGAGAGAGAGAGAGAGAGAGAGAGAGAGAGAGAGAGAGAGAGAGAGAGAGAGATTGTAATGTGTTGGGTAAGAATAAAAAATCATTCACTTCCTGCCGATGGTGATAGTGATATGACTGGTACCTGGCACATCTGGTATGAATGGGAGCAGAAGCAGTCATAATACTATTCAGTTTGGGGAAAATAAAGCAAAAGAGGAGTTAATAGAAAAACAGGAATCTTTAGCCCTCAAAGTTATATAAACAGCCTAGAAAATGGAGAAAGATCAAAGTACTGTGTCTGACCTAAAAATCACACTGATAGTTGTCCTTACCATATACAATATTAAAGGCCAAATTAAAGTTAGGAGATAATAAAGAGAATAGAGAGGCTGGTAGCACAATCAAGCATGTTTACCTACTCTTTGAATAAAAATTCTAGCTGACAAAATGATGCTTAAGTACCTTAAAGGAATATAATAAAAAATGAGAATATACACTGCTTCCAATTTCATGGTATGCAAATAAGCAAGCAATATCTCATCATTGATTTATCTATTCATTTGCTAACACTCATCAAGCACCTACTGCATGCCTCTCAATCTACAATTTGCAATGTGGTAAAGTATAGATCTGCCTTACAGGACGACCTCTCTGAGCAGATTAGAGTTAGAATAAACAACTAAATATAAAGAGTTCAAAACCTAGAACAAGAATTTAAAACTGTAAACCGAGCTTCACAATGTGATTAAAGCCCTTGTCCCTCATTAAAGTCAACAGGAAAGCCTAGTGCAGCTAAAGAACCATCAAGAAAAGAGAATTGTATTTTCAAAAGGTCAGTCTCCTCGAGGGACAAACTTTCCTCCAAGCCCTCTAGAACTTGCTCTCTGCACTTCCCTTTGTATTGCCCTTCCTGAAGCCAACAACTTTCTCGCATTAAAGTTTCAGTACTTAGAGCTAAGTAAGGCAAGTCACATGCATTACATCAGAAATGTAATGTAAATACACGTTTGAACAGCAACATTGACTCTTACCGAGCCAACACGGCCCATAAAGCTACCAACCACAACTAGCCAAAAATTGCTAAGCTGGCTTTATCTAGTCTGTGCTTCGGTCATACATGGGCTGATACCAAACCAGGAAAATCAAATTTTTCCTGAAAACTGACAAAACTTAATGCAGAGGTGAATAGTTTGAAATACTGTTGCAAAGTTGCATAGATTCCCAATGTTACTGCAGAGCCAAACAGAATTTGTTACCATAGCACTTTGAATTTTGCAATTGCATAAGATTACTTTCTTTCCTGTAGCATCAGATTACCTAGTTTTTGGCCCACTAGTCTCTTATGCAATAAAAACTGGATAAACAGTATCTCTCACATCTAAAATACTGCATTAGGGATGATACTGCTACACTAGTATCCACTTCTTAGAAGACCCAGCTTTAGGCTTTATGAGAAACATAAACAATTCCTGACCATGCTGTAAAATGCTATTTCATTATTAAATATAAAAATGTCTTTAGGCGCTGGGTAATATGGTTTAGCTGGTAAAGTGATTGGCCAAGACTTCATGAAAAAAAAAAAAAAAAGCAAGCTTGGTAGTATGTGCTTAGCACTTATAATTGTAGTTCTGGGAAGACAGAAACAAATATACACTGTGGGGACAGCAGAGCTTTCTGGCCCAACCTACCCTATTTGGTAGGTCAGTGGAAAAACCTGCCTTGAACAAAAACAAAGGAAGAAAGATGTATACTCTAGCATCCCAGTGTTCTCATCCTGCCTTGTTTTCTGTGCCTTTGGTTGTTTCATGCTTTCTTGGTTAATGTACAGTTACCTTTTACCCCATCTCTTCCCATCTAAGTCCATCATCTCAAATCTGTCCATAAAAGCTTTTCAGTGTGTAACCATCTAAGATGGCCTCATTCCTCCAGAATCATAAACTGTAATTATTTTTAACATTTGCTTGTGACAATGACAAAATCCGAGGTGCTTAGCAGTAATAACATAGTGACTAACTTCCATTGAGAGAAGCTAGTGGTGGCCACTGGTCTTCCTAAGCCAGTCCCCTGCTCTTCTGTCCAGTCTCAACACTCCTTTTCTTTTCTCTTGTTTAGAAAATCCTATTCAATTATATATCCAGGATTCTCATCTTAAAAAGAAGCCTTGAAATATTAAACCTATTATCTCTCAACTCATATGATTTGCTAATGTATCATTTTAGACCATTATGTTTTAAAGTCATGTTTTGTATATGCATATATATATATGACTACATCTATCTAAATATGTATACATATGTGTATATATTTAATATAAGAATTTGTAATTTATTTCATTTTCATTTTTATTAATTATTTAATTAATTTTACAGCCCAACATCAGTTTCCATTTCTTCTCTCCCTCCCAGTCCCCACTCCAACCTCCCCTTTTCCACTTCTTCATTCAGTCATCTGTTTCCTCTCCAGAAAAGGGCTGACCTTGATGGGTAGCAACTACCTACGGCATAGCAAGTTGCAGTAAGACTACTACTTCATTGCCTACTAAGGCTAGATGAAGAAACCCAGTAGGAGGACAAGGTCGCAAAGGCAGTCCACAGAGTCAAAGACAGCCTCTGCTCCCACTGCTAGAAGTCCCACTAGAGACCAAGCTACATAACTGCAACGTAAGTTCACAGGGCCTAGGTCAGACCCATTCAGGCTTACTGGTTGGCGGCTCAGCCTCTTTGAGTTTCCATTGCACTAGGTTTCTCTGTTTATATCTGTACCCAGGTGGAAACACATGATAATATGATGTCAAATGGTTAAATTATATCAAAACACAAATACCTGCTGGACTCCTCAACACAGATATTTTAGTAGTTATAGTCAACATCATCACCCCACATGAAAAAGAAGGAGGAACGGTTTCTCACGAACCGTCAAAGCTTGGAGTTCTCAAACAGAAATCACTATTCAGCAATGCAGCTTGGAGCCCTCCTAACTGCTGTGACACTTTTACCTTCAACCTCGAGTCAAAATGGATGTCTTACTGTTCTATTTAATTACTGAGTCTTGTTTGGGTTTTTCCAGAGGCAGGTAGTTTTCATTTGGAACAATGTGCCTCCGAGCTGACACAACTAGATTTATAGGGGGGATAAATCTTGACAAAACAGAACACAGTCGTTCAATTAACCTCCTTCAGGGAAACCTAATTTAATTGCAGAAAGGCAATCACTTCAGTTGAGGTTATAAGGTTTGAGCCTAACTTTATTATCTGCAGATGCATGCACCAGTACTAGAAGTCCCTTTGGCAACTAAATTCAATATGAAATTAACCAATAAAATTGCTGAGTAATAATTGACAATGGAAAAGACTAGTAGCTGCTTAGACTTCCAAAGCTGATGGAATTATTACTATTAAGTGGCAAGAATAATATTCAGAAAGCCCAATTCAAGCAAAAATACTTTCAACCTTTGTTTCTTAACACAGTAAAGATAAGAGCAAGGCCCGAGGAGCAGGAGTTAGCAAAGCTAAAATTCACTAACAACAATCGCAGTTGGAAAAGACAATTTTTATTGAATGTGGGTATGCTTGAATTTGTGACTAACGAACTACTTTTGTTTTGAGACATGTCTTAGAGAAAAGGAACATTCTAGATAATGACCAACTATTCTTCTTGATGATTTATTTCATAACGACAGGCTGCTAGGTGGGACTATATCACCCTGTTGTGTACAGCAGAAGCCCTTCCTGTAAAATTTGGTTCTCTAGGAAAGATCAGGAAGGTGCCAAGGAACAACCACTTATCTGCCATTGAATCGCACTGGCTGTCTTTCCAGTGCCACTACCACTAGGTAGCCATGATTACCTTTTTGTCCCACCCACTCCTATTTGGTCAACTACAGAGAAGAGTTGAGGTGCAGGTGAAAGGGTGAGGCTGTCCTGCAATTACTTCTTTCTAATGTCAGCTGACAATTATAAGGACACTCGGGCTACGATTCATTCTCATCCATCATTCTGCTTCTCACAACACTCAATTTAAATCTACTGTCACCTCATTACAAAAAAAGGAATATGGAACTATTTTCCTGAGGTCATATAATAAATAGAAAAGAAGTTATGAACATGTAGATCTACTTTGCTTTTGTTATTGTGTTTCAACAGGGCTTCCACAAAAATCCACATCATTGAACAGAACAAGTATATTTATTTTGGTTCTTATATGGTTTCCAAAAATATCCAAAGGGTATTTTTTAACATCTAAGGATTAAGACTGTTAGGCAGAATTTAAATCATGATATGTTTATAGTCACATGAGACATGCCATTGATATTTTATATTGACATTCACATCCTATGAATTAATGAGATAACTTCACTAAAATAAGAAGGACAAATAAAAATAAAATTCAAGATATATTCAATTTATTGATAACAATTTCAAAGTCAGATTTTTAAAAAGCTATATGGGAGAAGTAAGCATATGTACAAATAGGTAACATTAATTGTAATATTGTGGTTGGATAGCTTTGAAATACTTATACAAAATAAAATTGCTACATTATTTGAGTCGGTATTTTTACCTTAATAATTTATTGTGTGTACATATATAATAGTAAATGTTTACATATGTATGTGTGCATGTACAAATTCTCATTTACAAATATATTAAATTTTTATTGACAATAACATTGAGCACAAAAGAAAAAGTTAATTGTCTTAGCATCATTGAAGAAACTTTAATGTATACATACACTATCTCTAAAATAAAGCATTAAGAAGAAAAAAAGAGTAAAAATTATTGTAAAAGTTGGGCATGGTGATGCATGCATTTAATCCCAACACTCAGGGAGGCAGAGGCAGGCAGATTGCTTTGAGTTCAAGGCCTGCCTGGTCTATAAAGAGAGTCCAAGACAGCGAAGGCTACACAGAAAAACCCTGCCTTGAAAAACAAACAAACCAACAAACAAAGGCAAAACAAAACAAAAAATCACTGAGAATTTAAAATAATTCCTTTGCTAAAGACTACACAGGCAGGTGGACATTAATATTTATTCATTTGTAAAAGAAGCAGAAAATAATACATTTTCAGATTTTAAAGATATTACTTTTGTGGTAAAATTGTGAGTGAAAGGAACATACATGGGTACTTCCTAAATAGTATAATTCACTCACAAGAAAATGCTTCCTGGTATTGTTTTACATTTGTTGCAGGTTCCATGGATAGTGATAAGATGTTTTCCATGATATCTGCCCATATCTTGAATATTTAGATTTTTCAAAATTGACAGAATTTAAATCATGCTGGACTAAATGATTTAACTCTTTTGGGTAAGTTGCTTTTGTGAAAAAAATATTAAGCATGAAATATTTAGAAGAAGTTGCTCATTCATAAAGAAAAAAGAGATGTCTGAGTCTTTGAAACATCCTTTCAAATGTACATTCAAACAAATACTACAAATATGAATGCCCCAATAATAATTACACAATGATCTCTTAATATGTTCAGGTCTATGCAATGCAATGCAAGCAAAGATAATACTCAGAATATCTACCCTTGGCTTTTCTTGTTGTTTTTCTTCCACGTTTTACAGAAGCAATGCTGCTTATAATTCACCCCATTAAATAATGAAAAACCACATATCAGAATCCAGGGGAGATGTGAATATGTAGTTTACATATTACAAACTGTTATTGCTATTTTGCAAAATCTTTCTTGCTACATAGCAGAAAATGTACATTCAATATGAGGTAAAACTCTTGGAAATACATTAGGATACTGATTGAAGCAAATTCATACTCAAAGCAAAGGGAACACTTAACCAGTAAATCTCCTTGAACATACTTTCCTTTTTGTTCTTCCTCCGTTGTGCTCTGATCATAACCAGTCTTCTTGATATGGTAGATAAACAATTTAACGACTAATAATCAAGGAGGAAATTTGATAACATGATTTTACTCACGTTTCTGCTTTTGGACAAAAGAAAAGAGGATCTTTAAAACTACAAACACACACACACACAAAAAAAAAAAAACATATGGATGTGATTACAGTCGAGACCTAAACAGTTGTCCAAGGCTGTGCGGTTGAGAAATATGAAGAATCCAACACTTTTTATAGGAACTTCTTGTTTGAATAAAACGAGGCATCTTTGCCTATTCAGAGTGCTTATAATTGAACTAAATGAGATGACGCACGAATGTATTGACTGCATTCAGTTCCTGGATGGTAGGTAACACTCCTGGGCAAACCTTCAGAATATACTTGTCTCCATGGCAGCTAAACTTCTTCAGATTATGCTAGGATACCTAGTAAAAAAATACAATGGTTTAAAAATAACATCCCAAGGCAACGCTTTTTACTGTATTATCAATGGCTTTAAAAATCCACACCTTTTTCCCCTTTCTGAATAAGACTAATAATAACTTATAACCAACTCCCAATGAAAATAAGCATCTGTTTCCCAAGGGAGCACACAAAAGCCTACCTGACCCCCCCCCAAGTAGAAATGGGCATCATTCCCTTAATGTTTTTTTCCAGCTGACTTGGGGGTGAATAATACCTTTGTAGGGGTCCAAATAAAATAGGGGAAATGGTTAAACAAGCCAGGAATAGCATTTGTGGTCCAGTTTCTAAAGTTTTGAAATGCCAGGCTTAATAAGAGGCCTTTGTGGGACAGTCTGAAATTTTGGACCACATGGGATTGGAAGCTTTCTTTGCAGCTGTCCTGGAAGCTGTCTTGTTCTGATGAGGAACAGCAACTGAAGCACTGGGGGTTGTAACATAAATGATGCAGGATACAGTCCTAAAATTATAAATGTGTGAGGTGTGCAGGATGGACAGAATAATCAAGGCTGGTTCTCTGATCTTTGTATGTGCAGAAAAAGAAGACAGCTGTAAATCTTCATTCATGCCATATGAAGAACAGCATCTAATAATAAATCACAGGGATTCTGTGATCTACAAGAACCTTTGTCTATGCATAGACATTCATGTCTCAGCCAGTGTTAGAGCTATTCCCATATAATGGGTTTAGCAATATAAGTTAGTTACTTGCTTGTTCTGCAGATTGAATTCTTTACATACTGGTTGTATTCCCCCTCCCTCATCACCTCCAGATCCCACCCTTCCTCCCTCATCCCCTCTCCCTCCCTCCTCTAATCCTCAGAAATGGGAGCCCTCCTCCCCTAACATCTGACCTCAGCCTATCAAACCTCATCTGTATTACCTGTGTCCTTTTCCTCTGTGGCCTGGCAAGGCCATCCTGCCAGGGGGGCAGTGATCAATATTGGAAGGCCAGAGTCTATGTCATAAGTAGTCCCTACTCCCCATATTATGGGACCCAGAAGGAGGCTGTGCTGTCTATCTACTACATATGAACAGAGGGACTAGGTCGACATCATACATGGTCTTTGGTTGGCGGAGCAGTCTCTGTATTGTAGTGTGGTCATCCTGTATTAAGTGGCTAATATCTGCTTATGAGTGAGTATATTCCATGCAAGATACCCAGTATCTCTCTGGGTTTGGGTTACCTCATTCAGGATGATTATCTCTAGTTCCATCTATGTGTAATAATATAAATGCATTTATATAAAGAAAAGAAATATAATAAAATTTTTCTTCTAAAAATCCACAGCCTAATATTTGGTGAGAAGAGACATTACAAGCGTAAGTGTGAAGAGAATCCCCTGATGGAGTGGAAGTCACAGGCTAGGGAGGAGCATGTGTAAAAACGCAGCTGTTCTGTTGTCCACGTATTTCCAGTGTAGTGAGTAGAGTAAGACAGAGTCCAAATCAATCCCCCAAATCGGCAACTTTCAACCCTTGGATTTAGCTCACATTACTTTTCTAGCTACATTTTTGCTTTTAATAATGATGATATATGATAGATATTGATTTACATTCAGAATTTTAGATGCACCAAGATAGGAAAGATGTTTTCTTCAAGGCTGCCAAATACAAGTAGCCAAAACACTAATAATGTAACATTTATATAATTCCTGATTGTTTCATGGTTCTTCTTGCTGTTGGTAGTTTAGTGTATATATGTGTAAAAATATAGTTGCAGATGCAAAAAAATAAAAAATATTTTAAAATATATATGTTTAAAATTTTTATTTTTGTGGCACTCACCATGGCATTTTAAGGTCTGTGATTTTATTGGAAGCAACATCAAGCTAAGTAATATGGGTTATCCCAAATATTTATTTAAAATTTACATTTGTAGCAACTTCTACGCATAGAGTATATGCTTAGACTATGCTTCACCTTAGTCACCTTGTTGTACAATATATTGTTCTGCTGGTATTCCCTGACATGCCTTCCCTGAAGCCTCTAGTCAGCACAGCATATCTTCTGAGAGAAATCCAGTTTCTTCTTCAAATCTTACAATTTATACCCCAAAGATATGTTTAAACATTAATTAATGGACTTTTAAACATTTAATGCCACCCCTAAGAAAGCATAGGCAACCAAATATTACACCCCAGAAACGGGTGCTTTAATATGCAGAGTTGGATAAAATGCCTCAGAATAAGCCTTGCCATGCATTTCCTCTAAACACAAAGGAGGGGTCTTTGTACGTTCCCTAATGTGACTGAAGGAATCTCTTCCAAGAGCAATACTTAGACCTCTTTCCTGAAGTCTCATTAACCAGGGACCATTAAATTCATTTTGCAGGAAGGAAGACAGAAATGTGACTATGTCACTATGACTAATGCTGTCACACATAATTTATTGTCTGTTCTTCAGCTTCCAAAGACAATCAGGGATATGCTGTCTATTCATTGTTCCCATTCAATTTCCCCCACATCATTCACTATCCTTATAAAATTGTGCAGAGACCTTCCTGGCCTCTCCACTAGGAACAGTATTTAAGTTTTAATCTGGTCCTTCTTTGACTTTCGTATTTTGTATGACTGTTCCACTGATGCAGATTATTAAACGTATGACTTTTTATGCTAGAACATGTCTACTGCCAGCTCATTTCAGCAAGATTCCAGAGAGTTTAAAAGAAATAACCACTTATGTTCAGAAAATGTCGCATTTAATGACTCATGATAACCAACATATTTATTGAGTAACTATAGCTTGGTATGGTGTGGTAATCATCAAAAAATGAAATTTAGGTATGTTACAACTTCTGATAACTTAGTTGACGTATATCACAGATACAGTGAAAATGAGTGATAAATTATTTAAGTTACACGACTACTTTGAAACTTTTTAGTAATCTTTCTAAAGAAGTCATGTTGGCTATATGGCTTTAAATATAAATTAATTAAATTATTAGTTTAATATTTAAAAAAAAAGAAATAACCACTAAAGTTATTAGTGTACTAATAGTGTACTAATTAGTGTATTAAAGTACTAGTCAAATTTTGGGGAAAAATACGTGAATAAATAAATGACAACAGTACAAGGTTAGGCACTATTCAGGGGTAAAGATAAGAATAGACAATGGTTCTTACTCAGATCAAAATTATAGTCTATGGGAGAAAACAATGCTTGGTGCATAATTCAAGTGTGTATTCAAGGCTACTCATTGTAAGATCTTCACAGACTTCCATGTTTAAATTGAAGCAAAGGAATAATTGTGTGTGCATATGTGTGTGTGAGAGAGAGGGGGGGAGAGAGACAGAGAGAGACAGAGAGAGACAGAGAGAGAGAGACAGACAGACAGACAGACAGACAGACAGACATAGAGATAGCGAGACAGAAAAACTGAGATTCTCTCTGCCTCTCTATCTCTGTCTCTCTGTCTCTCCGTCTGTCTCTCTCTGTCTCTCTCTCTGTCTCTCTCTCTGTCTCTCTCTGTCTCTCTCTGTCTCTCTCTCTCTCTCTGTGTGTGTGTGTGTGTGTGTGTGTGTGTGTGTGTGTGTGTGTGTTTATTAAAATCCACCAGGAATCTCACAAATTTCTAGTAAGGTAAACCAAACAATGCAAAGGAAGACCATCCTACCACTCCTCTGTCTCATGGGTGTGTACTGGCAGCTTTGATTAGTTAGTATTTATAAAGTACTTTGAAGATGAAAGATGATAAATGTTATCTAACAGCCCTGTAAATGCAAATTTGTCAAGTCTTATGAAAATTAACAGAATTAGGGAGTGACAAACAACTTATAAATATAAAATTCTCAGCATTTAAAGCCACCATATGGGGGAGGGAAGATTTTTCTTGAAGACAGACAATCAAGCTAATTTGTATCCCATTCCTATAACCAGCCAACACAACACTATAGAGACTTTTAATTTAAAACCCAAAAAAGGATGCACACTGTAACAGCATGTAAATCAATGTTTTTATTAAAGCTGGTGAATTACTATGCAGAAAAATGCAAATCACAATAAAACACACTACAGCAGATTCAACTGTGCTCTGTTTTTAGAGGAGCAGTTAGGACATGCTTTGCTTTCGAAGACAAGGGTAGTGCACAGCACTCTGTGATTTCACCTCTCTTTTACTTATGAAACTTAAGGATCTTATAATCATTTTTATTTACCCCAGAAAGCCCAAATGATCCAAATTTTTTCCACTGCCATTTTAAAATTGCATTTTGAAAATATACACTTTCCACTCTTCCCTATATTGATTTTAATTAAGCTCAGCCTAAGAGGCTTGCCTGGCCTGATAACATTTTATACAAAGAGAGAAACGTATACACCATGGCATTGCTCTCCAGCTTGTCCATCAGAAAGAAGGCTCAGATTGAATATCTTGAAGCACGTCTCTTCGTAAACTCATATTTACTTAAAATGTATACATATATAACTAGCCTCTAATTTAAGAGTCAGAGTGATGGCCACAATTTGAAATGTTTCAATTAGGTCAGGCTGTGATCTTAGTTCACTGACTTGATTCATCATTGACAGGAAAAAGACATCTAAGTAACAATCTCCTTAAAGACTGTGGAAGGGCAACAAATAATGCCACACTGAAACTGAATTGCTAACAAAAAGAAAAGAGGAAACGGAGGAAGGGATGGAAAATTGCAGCACCAAATGCATTCATACAAGCCAGAAACCTGAGTGACAAAGCACATTACTGAGAGAATACAAAGTTAAAACCGTCAATTGCTTTGACAACATAGGTTTCAAACACTAAAGAGGAAAACAGAGCTTTAAATGTCATAGTCGTCCATAACCTCACTTTGTGTTAGCATGACTTGTAGGATTCTTTAATTTCAAAGTAGGCCTGAGAAGGCCTCACAACTGTGGATTATGTTAAATAAATATGATAATGAATATCATTGCATTGTCCCATCTCTAACAAATTCAGTTTTTAAGGCTCAGAGCTTTTTAATGTATTAAACAATCAGATCCCAATGACAAGTAATGGATATTATAGAGATTATCTCTTACTGATATCTTGAAAATTTAGCAGTTATGTGAATTTTCACAGGAATATTTTCTTTTCTGTATGAAGAATAGAATGCATAGGAGAACCAGCTTTTCCATGTTTTAAGCATTGAGTTCTGAGGATCCAATGAATGTAAATGTGATCTACAAATATTAGGTTTGATAAAGTGCAGAAAATAATGGAATTCCTTTGGAAAATGGCAAAATATTAATTTGAATTTACAAACCAGTCATAACTGTAATAATCTCCATTTATCTTTACAATCAAAGAACCTTTCCCAACAATCCCACAAAGTTAAGATAACTTATAAACATGTACACCCATAGGCTAAGAATATGAAAGGAAGAGGGATGTTTCTTATCCAGCATCACTGACTTGTGTCTCTTTATTCAGCAAGTTGGAGTCAGAATAAGTTACACATTAAGACAGTTCATTTTGTGGAAATTCAATAAGTATACACAGCCATTTGCCCTAGAGAGATGGCTTAGCAGTGAAGAGCAGTTGATATTTTCATGAGGACCAGGGTTAGCTTTTCAGTGCATACGTAGTGTTTCACAATCATCTATGACTCCAGGCCTCAGGGACCCAGCTTCCTTTTCTAACTTTCATGGTACACATACATAGATAAGCAAAAAAAAAAAAAAAAAAAAAACCTCACAAATGCACAATAAATTAATTAAAAATATTTTAAAGTTGTTTTTAAAGAATAAACAGCCATAAAATGAATGCGTCACTGCACAGATGTGGCAATCTCCCTGGTAATACTTCACAAACAACCTCATATTACCACCAATACGTGAGTTACAGAATGAGGTGAAAGCCTGTTATTCTATGTTCTTTATCTGTACAGGAGCTTTATCCAGCAACATGGCTGCTCTGACCACATCCAAAGACCTTCTAGGTCCTGGTGATCTAGCTGGAACACAGACACAACACAGATACTTTTAATCATTTCAGTCCGTAATATAGACATGCCTTTAGGACACACATTTAATCCCAAACAATGATGTCTAATTGAGGGACAGACAAAGTGTCTTTCTCAAATCAAAGAAATACTTTAAAAAACAGGATATACTCCAAAAATCAGAAGAACAAAACAGGAAAGAGGGACTATTTAAGGGAACAAAGAAACAGTCGGTTGAGAGTAGAGGATACTTGAGTCAGTTCAGTCTAGTGGAGTTGAGTTCTGTTCGGTCGGTTGAGAGGCCGCTGAGAGGCACTGCAGTGGACTTGAGTTTGTGGCAGTTGAGTTGGTGGAGTTCATAGGCAGGGTTTACTGGAGCAGTCTTGCAGAGGCAAGTTGCAGAGAGAACAAGCTATACACAGGTGAAACCAGATGAGCCAGAGGATTAGAAGAAAGTGTTAGTGTTAGTTTGAGGCCAAGCAGAGCAATTCAGTCAGAAGCTGAGAGAAGCCGGTTTAAGTAAGGCATCTTGGAGAAGAGTTTGAGTCAGAACAGCTGAGTTGAACCAGCCATCCAGAGTTGAGAAAGTAATAGAAAGGGTGAGCTTATTCAGCAGTTACATCTGGTTTTAAAATGTTACTTTTACACCTTTTTTCCTCTTTTTTCTTTTTTACTTAAATAATTTATTCAGATTACATCCCAGTTGTTTTCCCCTCACTTGTATCTTCCTGTTCCCGCTCGCTCCTTCTTTCATCCTATTCCCTTCCCCTAGGCCTATGACAGAAGGGGACCTCCTCTCCCACCATATGATCATAGCCTATAAGGTACTTTTACACTTATTGATATGCATTCTTCATAGAATCTGTAAAATTATTAATGTCAGCTACCTATACTTAAAATATGTTCTCTGTTCCAGTGTATTATATGATTGAATTTGTCTTTGAAGGTTAATATTGCAGACATAATGAGGTGGTCCACACCTATAATCCCAGCAATTGTTAGATGAAGGCAGAGACTTTAAATTTCAAGCATACCTTTAGCTGCAGAATGTAGCCTTGCTATCCTAGATCTTGACCTAATAATGAGACAGATGATAGATGTTAGATAGATAGATAGATAGATAGATAGATAGATAGATAGATAGATTGATAGATAGATGATATAGCTATTGGCTTACTATAATTTCCCTCCACCAAATCCTCCCAAAACTTCCCCCTGCTCCCTATGTACCAATTTCATATACTTTCTCTTAAAACTAAACCAGAACAAAACAAAACAAAAAAAAGTACAAAATATTCTCAAAGCAGAATTTGGAGTCTGTTTTGCATTGGCAACTGACCCTGAGCATAAGGCCTCCTCTGGAATGTGTTCAATAATCCCTGTATCACTGCACTAAATAGTGTTTAATGTCCCTCTCCCAGCAGCTAGCAATTGCAAACAGCTTCTTGGCTAGAGGTGGACTTTGTGCCCACTGCCCCTTCCATGGTCCGGGATTTTGTCTGGCTTGAACTTGTACAGATCTTGTGTGAGTCTCTCTGAATATATATGTGAATCAGGCCTGTCGTGTCTTAAAGTTATTGTTTCCTTGGCATTGGCCACTACATCATACCTCCTTGCCTTAGTCAGGGTTACTATTGCTGTGATGAACACTATGAGAAAAGCAACCTGGAGAGGAAAGGGTTTATTTGGCTTACACTTCCATATCATTGTTCATCATCAAAGTAGTCAGGACAGAAACCCAAATGTATCAGGAACCTGGAGGCAGCAGCTGAAGCAGACGTCCTAAAGGGATGCTGCTTAGTGACTTGTTCATAATGACTTCCTCAGCCTCTTTTCTAATACAACGCAGGACCACCCGTCCAGGAATGGCACACCCACAATGGGCTAAGCCCTCCCCCATCAATCTTGGTTCTTCAACTGCCACTGAGTCTGCACCCATACCGATGGTTTCTCCTGTTCTCCCACAGTACAAAGCCTCAGCTGCTGTCCAAGCTGTCAAAATCAGTACCACCTGGGTGACTCTTACACTACCAAGTTAGGCTGCTACTATGAAGTACAACCTTGGCTGCCTCTGGAACACAGCTTCTGTGTGCTGACTCAGGAACCACTTTCCAAAAGATTTTACCCAGTACCACAGAATCTTAATTCAAAACAACAAGTGACTCAGAAAGAGTATTTAAACTTACCTTGGGAATTCCACAAGTCAGGCCTCCATTGTCTGCATTGCCCTCAGCATTCATTTTTTTCTGCGTTCTTGTATGTATTTCATAGGTAATCGAATTATTAATAATTTAGAGGTTTAATTGTTTTATGCAATACACATAGGAAATTTATCTGAAGGGTAAATAATAAAATTTACATTAATATAGATCCACCTGCTTTTCTGTAAGATTCTCTGAGCTCTGAGGAAAGAGATTTGATAGAGAATTCCCATTTATTCTCTCTCTGTCTCTCTGTCTCTCTGTCTCTCTCTGTCTCTCTCTCTGTCTCTCTCTCTCTCTCTCTCTCTCTCTCTCTCTCTCTCTCTCTCTCT
>OU015745.1:103077242-103090469 GCA_907169655.1 Acomys percivali | reverse complement strand
AGGAAAATTTTTAATTAAATTAATTGTTATATTTTTATGGTAAAAATATTAGATAATGTTGCAAGAAAATTAAGAAAAGTAAGAAAGTAAGAAAAAAGACTGTAGCTATCTCTCAATGGTTAAGAGAACTTCATGTTCTTGCCAAGGACTTTGGTTTGCTTCCCAGTCTCCTTATGGTGTCTTACACCTATCTGTAACTCCACTCCCAGAGATTCCCTCTTCTGGCTTCACCAAGCACAAGGCACACATGTAATTCAAATACATACAATGCAAGCTCTCTCATATACATAAAATAAAATAAATATTTTAAAAGTAAGAAATAACAGTGCAATTATAACAAATGCAACATAAGAGGACAAGAAAACCATATTTATGGACCATATAAAACATTTGAAATGCTATTTTAAATATTCCTTTCTTATCTTCCAATATTATTTAAGAAAATTGTTTCAACATCTAAGGTTTGATTTCTGCATGTGGAGCCCACCTTTATTCAGCATTCAGGAAGTATAGAGAGGGGAATAGAAAATTATAGGCTTAGCTGGACTTTGGAAATGTCTTACCTGAAAAACAGAAAATTTTAAATAATTTTGATTGTTTAGAGAAACATTTTTGTTTCTCTACAGACTTCTGCTTAAAGTAGCTATAATAATTTTACTGAAAGGCGTATATGATATGCTAAAATGATAACATCCCTCCAAATAAAAATGGAAATGCAAATGTTCTTTTATATTTGCTAAATAATTTCCTCTCGCCAAGAAAGAAAAATACTTGGGGTTTTTGTTTGCTTTGTTTGTTTGTTTGTTTGTTTGAGGCAGAGTGTTTGAGACAGGTTTCTCCAGGTGTCCTGGAACCCACTGTGTAGACCAAGCTGGCATGAAACTCATAGAGATCCACCTGCCTCTGTCTTCCCTGGGATTAAAGGCATGTTTCACCACATCGAGCTAATGTTAAATGTTTTAAAGCAAATCAAAACATAACCAGTGAGGTTTTTTTTTAATTAATTTATTCTTGTTACATCTCAATGGTTATCCCATCCCTTGTATCTTCCCATACTTCCCTCCCTCCCATTTTCCCCTTATTCCCCTCCCCTGTGACTGTGACTGAGAGGGATTACCTCCCCCTGTATATGCTCATAGGTTATCAAGTCTCTTCTCGGTAACCTCTGAAAGTTGCTATTGTAAGACAGGACACAAAAGTACTTCTCCTTTCACTGACTGAGTAATTTTTGTACCCTAGACAATTATATATGCATCTGTAGCTACATATACACAGTTGTATGTCTAATGTCTGAAACAATGATTTAAGACATTGAAAATCAAGCAACATATGCTAGTGATCTCAGATCAGTTAGTTGGCAAATGGCTAAGTCTAGCAAATATTTCTACTTCTTGAAAGATTTTCCAAGATTTGGCATAGGATTAGACACAGACAGTACTCAGCACATTGCCCAGTTGAAAAAAAAATGGAGCTGTAAGCCAGAGGCAACAAGAGATCTAAAGTTCCTGTGACACTAAAGAAGGAGAAAGAACTGGAGATACAAAATTTTGATGATATGTGAAGATCCCACATAAAGAGTGGTCAGAACAGCTCAGTCCCTGTTTGATAGAAAATAGCTGAGGCTCAGCAAAGAAGACCCCAAAGCATTCAGTCTCCATAGTCAGAGATCTGGAAACATCAGCTACTATTATAGCTAGACAAGAAAATCTCATAATCACCCAGTACTTAGGGTGCTGTTCAGGGGAGTTGAGCATCAGGAAAAAGATTGCTCTTACAGTAAACGTAACTTTTATGTCCCCCAAAATAATCTTAAAAGAAGGATAAAGCCTTGTCCCAGTACCAGATGAAATTCAGAAAACATCTGTCTGGATAGTGAATTTATGAGTACAGAAGTCTCATCGATAATTGGCATCCAGTCAAAAGTTATCATGCAGAAAAAGCACCTAAATGACACCCTCATTAAGGAAAGGATCACATAGTAGAAACTACACACAATTTTCAGATGTGAGAATTAAAGCTAAAAATTATGTTATATTTTTTTCACATTAAAATCAAGTAGAAACCAGCAAGAGAAAAAAATAGCCAAACCCACATTTAAGTTTTAGACGTTAGAACTGCAATGTCTGTAATGGCAAACACAATAATCAAAGAGTAATGGAAGTTTATATATCTCAAGAGAAGCAGGATGGGGGAAAAGATATAAGTAATGAGGACTATACAAAGTAAGATACAGAAAAGATAAAAATCATAGTCAAAACAGAGGAACTAAGTCCTGTGTTCTACGTGAGAACTATAAACCTGCCATTTATACATGTGGAATCCATGAAGAGGAGAGGGAAAGAGGGTATGAGAAATGACCAAAAAACACTAGCTCAATATTTCCTAAACTTTAAAGTTCAATTCTACATATTTAAAAATTTCAAGTACACTCAAAACCCAAGACACATGAAAAAATTACACCAATGTCCTTCAAAGCTAACTCTCTCGATATTAACTGTAAGGGAAAATCTTACATGAGTGGAGGTAAAAAGAAACATATACAGAGAAAGCACACAAGGTAAATACAGATTTATTTATTTATAAACTGTTCAAACAAGAGGTTAGAAGAAATATAAAACAAAGTTATGCCAATTTAGGATTCCTATAGAGGGAAACCATGTTCAGGATGTTTACTCAATGGGTCTCTCACACATTAACTGTAGGAATAGTCACTGAACACCAACAATACTATAAGAAGCATTATGTGAAGTCCTTATGTTCATGGAAATTACAAAAGATGGGCATCATGATCGACAAATAGAAATGAACACTGCTGAAAAAAACTGGGTAAACATAAGATAAAATCCGTTACTATTTAAGGGCCCTTAAAAGGTAACCATTAAAAGCAAAAATAAGTATAATGTAGAGTTTGCAGTAACAAGTAAAACATGTGACAGCAACATACAGAGGCTATAAATACAGCTTGGAAAACTCTTATCCTATACCTGAGCTGCTATGTAATCATTTGAAGCAGTCTCTCAATGCCAGATATCTATTATAATGTG
Source organism: Acomys percivali (assembly GCA_907169655.1). NCBI lineage: Eukaryota > Metazoa > Chordata > Mammalia > Rodentia > Muridae > Acomys > Acomys percivali. Next base: position 103,087,425 of record OU015745.1, on the reverse strand, counting down.
TAAACAATAATTAATATAATAAAAATAACAAGTTATAGAAAGAAAAATAAAATACTGTGTTTACCCAAAAGAGAAATAATAATATAAATAAAGACAGATGGAACAAATAAAAAGCAAGAGACAAGATGACAGGTGAAAATATACAGAATGACTCATTACAGCTTCTTTGTAGAGCACCAGCTCCAATGAGTGGGCCCACTGCTGTGTCCAACATTCATGAGTCATTTCCTGTGTTACTCAAAACAAACCTGTCTGGGAGATGGCTCCATTTTCACATTTTACAAATGTTTAATGGAACAGTATTATTTTTATTTCTTTTTGTGCAAAGCACTTCGCAAACCTAGATGCTAGATTCAGAAAAAAAACGGCTGTCAAATGATATTAAACACTATTGAGTCAGTTTCTGGGACAATTTTTTTTGCCACCTGTACAAATGAATATTAAAATATGTATATTTTAATAAACGATAACCTTGTAGAAAACCATTTATTCTTACTGCTGCATCTATTTGAGATAATTTCAAAATGAAATGGCCAAATGTTTAATTCCAAATTTGTCATCTACACATCCATTATATTCCTTGATTCATGTTTTCACACTGAATACGGTTTCTAAAATAACTTAGACATTGGTACATCATCACAGAGAACAAATTGACTAAACAGTTGTCCCAAGGCAGTCATTACATCCTGCTCACCTATGATGCACAGACATTCCTCTTCTGATTTGTAAAAAGTGATGCTGATTTGAAAAATAGAATCAAGTTAAAAGTTTGTGGCTTAATGACCATGTTCCCTGGATGGGGAGGCCTGGAGGCACTCTAAGGAAGGATAGCAGGCTACCAAGAAGAGACTTGATACCTTATGAGCATATACAGGGGAGGAAATCCCCCTCAGTCACAGTCATAGGGGAGGGGAGTAAGGGGAAAATGGGAGGGAGGGAGGAATGGGAGGATACAAGGGATGGAATAACAATTGAGATGTAATATGAATAAATTAATAAAATATATTTTTTAAAAATTTGTAGCTTATGTGAATTAAATAGATACAGTATTAAGTAAAGACAAAAACATAAGATACAAATAATCAGGAAAGACATAGATGAAAACTGTGACACTAGTAGAAACTCCAATAACATCCCCTGTTACAGCAGGAAATGGATGCTGCATAGAGGTTTGCTACAGTATAAATACTTTGCTAAAGCTCATGCAAATTGCTTGTGGAAAAATTTTGCCTTGTTGACAAATTGTACGTATCCCCATAGTTCCTGAAACACACACACACACACACACACACACACACACACACACACACACACACACACACACATATATATATATATATATATATATATATATATATATATATATATACTCCTGAATTTATAGAAATAATAAACAAATTTGATGTTGTAAAAGATTTAGGATGTTATGTGGTACCAGGGAAACCCTGTGCACTATCATCGTAAAAGAGAAAATATTGTGCTATGTGTTTGAAATTTGAATTAGTGGGGTACTTTTATACAAGAAACAGTTTCTCAAGTAATTAAAAAATAATTGCTCATGGATCCAGAAAATTTTATTGTTAAAGGCTAAAATGATAAACAGTCTAGATTTCCATATCTTAAAGCTTCTGCTCTAATTATTCAATTTTGCTATTGCCATTGAGCCAGTCATCCATACGTGATGTGTTCTTTCCAAAAATCAATGTGTTCTACCCTTCCTCCCTTTTAAGATAAACTTCACTTGCAAAACCAGATCCTGAGTAAGTTTTGAATTTTAGGTCCCAATATGATAATCCCTTAAGTAAACATTACTTTTTATAAATATTGAACATCACTCAAAGATCTTCTCTACTTATAAGGCCTATGTCCAGGGTATTCTCTTAAGTTCCTTTTAAATTTATTTTTATTTTTTGTTTTACTTTGGCTGTCTGAACATGTTGTGAACCAAGATGACATCAAGAAACATGCTAACATGGAAAGTTTAAGAGAGTTCAACCCTAGGAAAGAGCTATAAGAAGCTAAGGAATACTAAGGTCAGGAAAAATAGTCTCCTGCAGACCATTTTAAACGTGAATTTTCAGAGTCCTGTGAGCATGGATAACCTCAAGTTCCACTTTTTAATAAAAATGAAGATGATAAGATCCAAATTTCTTCTGTATGAGTAAAAGATTTACATGAAAACTGAAGTGTGAGATTGGAGTTGCTCTACAATCACACACTTACAAACAGATATTCTAAATAACCTTGGTCTGAATTCAGCCACATATTCAAAAAAGGATTATAGCATAACTAAAATGAGTGGAGCTACAATGGTGCAGAGATTGAATTTGAAATTCATGTAAACTTGTTAAAGTATAGGAAAAGAAATCTGTGATTAAAAAAGTCTTATCAAACCTGAAGTATAAATAAGGTAAAAGTTTTAACTTAATAAAAATAATAACCAAAGTCCCATGAAAATTTTATAGTTAATGACAAAAATATAAGGTCTTCTAAAGGGCAATAGGTCAGAGATTCATAGGAGTCACAGCATTTGTATTTTATTGGAAACACTTGCAAACACAAGGATGCAAGAAGGTATGGAGAGATAAAGGCTTGAAGAAAGGAAACAAATTATAATAACACCCCAAGTATGTGTACACAAAGAAAATCCAAGAGAATTTGTAGATGAGTCTTGGAAGTAGGGAGAGGTGGGTAAATTATATGAATGTATTAGTCATGGTGTGTGGTACTCATGGACTTATTAGTAAAATTTACATCATAACTATTTGTGTTTATAAATCCTCAAGAAGCATTTTTTTCTGTGTAAGTGTGTTTCAATAAGGTCACAGAACCATACAAACAGAACTAAAAGGAAGTTCTCCAAATGGGGCTCAGATTTCTTAGTATTTAATTCCAAAAAGTGATAATTACACTGTCTATATGAACATGTAATATTTTCCCATTATGAGGTGATAATGCTATTGAAAAGTACAAAAATAAAAATACAGATAAAGATTTGAAAAATCAGAAAAACATAAGCAATTAGCAATGATGCTAACTTCAACAGAAGCATAATTTTTCCATTATTATAAGTGTTATTATTTGGTGCATAAATTTCAGATTTTATTCTATGTGTGTCTATCTTGTAACAATTTTTCTCATTTTGATTTCATATTCTGTAGATAAGTGTCTTCAAATGTTCTCCTACTATACCACGGTTAATACAGATATATTTTAAAAAATTGGTCTGTACATGTCTGCTAAGACTACCTCAACAGAGTATACTCAGTCTTCTTCCAAAGTGTGAACTGATGAATCTGAAGAACAAAATCGAGTGTTAAAACCAGGTCTATTGGTGCACACTTGTAATCCTAGCAAATAGATAAATCACTAGGATTGTGGCCTGAGGTCATAATGGGCTCCATAGTGAGAGCTCATCTTCAAACCAACAACAACAAAAGCAAATTTCAAACAATAAACTGTCAGCGTAGGATGACTCTGGGCGTTCAATAATGGAAAGTTCTGGCTATACAGGCATCTGGGTTTTGTTGTTGTTGTTGTTTATTTTGTTTTGTTCTGCTTCATTCTTATTAACAGCTTCTTGTTAGCCACTGACTTCCTAGGGGTAAAATATGTAGCATGCATGACATAAAACTACGTCTAACCTAAATTCATTACTTTTTACTTTTTAAGTTAAAAACAATGCCCTCTTGTGATCTATTTAAGCGGAAAAGGTCAAATCCTAATATCTATCTTGCAAACAAGTAATAGGATATACAGGAGAAATTATTTATTATAAACAATAGTCCCAGGAGAACTAATACCACCCAGGGGCAATTCAGAAAACAATACAGCGATCTAACACTACACCATGTATTTTACGTATCACAAAAGGACCAGAGGTGTGTATATCTTCACATCATGGCTCTCAGTCCGCTTCCACTTAACCAGTTTGTTATTCCCTAGGTAGAGGCAGAGGTAACTTATGGTTCACAGTTGACAAATTAAGATGAAATGTACTGGTGATATGCTAATATTTGCAGGCTCCTCGCATTGCCCACCAAGGCTTCTAGATGAGACAGCAATATGTCACTTACCTGAAGCACTTAGAGGTGAACACTTCTCCCATAGCTTTATGACTCCTCTCACCTCAGTTTCCAGAATTCAGTTCAAAGAACCAGTAGGTCACACTGCTCTAGGTGGGAGGAAGTCAGTTCCGTACTTATTGAAGGAGAATTGTCCTACAGAGCCTCCTGTTCTTATACAGAAAAGAATATGATTAGAAAATGACATTTTTGACCAGAAGATTGTGTCTTTTCAAACTCATATAAGTTTTATGAGTTTGAAAAGACACAATCTTCTGGTCAAAAATGTCCATGGACAAGACAGTCTCCACACTTGAGTGGAGAGAGGGATTTGACTTTCTCAAGTACTCTGGTGCCTCACATCAGACTATGTCCCCTGGAGGGGGAGACCTGGTGGCACTCAGAGGAAGGACAGCAGGTCACTGAGAAGAGACTTGATACCCTATGAGCATATACAGAGGGAGGTAATCCCTCTGAGGAACAGTCATAGGGGAGGAGAATAAGGGGAAAATGGGAGGGAGGGGAGAATGGGAGGATACAAGGGATGGGATAACCATAGAAATGTAACAAGAATAAATTAATTTAAAAAAAAATGAAAGAAATTTCTTTTGCTTCCTTAAACTTCATTTATTTCTGAGCGCTGAAAACATAAAATGAGAAAACTCTGCTAAAATCAGTGTTGTTCCATTTTATGTATACTTTGAATTTCTTATTACTTATTTCAAAATTTCATGCAATATGTTTTGATTGTATTTTCTTGACCTTGAACAAGGGGTCATTCCTTAGTGGCGGAGTTCTGAGTGGGAAAGCCAGGAGATGAGGAGACACAGAAGACAGACAGGAAGGCTGGGGTCAGGAGTTCTTGCACAGCTGTATATTATGCTAAGCAAGCTTATTAAGAAGTGTAGCTTCTTGTATTCTATTTCCAGGGGAGAAATGGAATGGAGTGAGCAGAAATTATCATTAAATGGGATGAAGTCAGTGGGAAGCTAATCAAACAATGTTGCCCAAGGGGGACACTGGGTATCTCAAGAACATTTAAAGATGTTATACCCAATAGCCTTGGAACTGATAACCAAAGCTTCATACAGTGGGAAGAGTTGGGTTCTCATGATGCAGAGGCAGAGCTCACCCAAGGCCCTAGCTCCAGGCCAGAGCTGGTACAGCTCTGTCAAACATATACTTGGTTTTAAAGAAGGAACTGTATTCTTTCTCTATACACCAGAGAGGGCCTCAAGGAAAGCCTTGGATCAACTCAGTCCTCCACATTTATCCCTCATTCTAATCAAATGAAAAGCATACAAATTCAAACGATTTTCTTAGTTAAAGCAGTGTATTTTATTTTTAACTATATTTCATAAAAGTATGGTTTCTTACCATACTATAAAATATATTTTAAAACTATTTGCTTCTTTTCAGTTTTGTGCAGGTCTGTGCTTCACAGACATATTTATGCTTCAGTACTGTGGTATGAACTGTCTGAGCATCGTCTATGATTCATGAGATCAGTAGTATCAACATTGCAGTTCCCATCACAACGATGATTCCTGTCCTGATGAGCTGACATCTTTGATAAAAGGTAAGAAGTGAACAATGATAGTTATGATGCACAATGACTAAAGCCAAGGTAAAATGAGGTGCCCTGTGTGTGTGTGTGTGTGTGTGTGTGTGTGTGTGTGTGTGTTTGTGTGTGTGTGTGTGGTGGGAAGTAGTTTAAGGAGTAAATGGTTGAATACAATACTAATAAATGTATAAGCGGGAGAAGAGATCACGGACGGAAAGGCAAGCTGAAACCCAGAGAACTATGAACATCTGTGTAAAACCGGCTTGCTTGGAGAGACGGTAGAGAAGATGAAAGATACTGTGGGCAAGTCTAAAGCAGGGCTGAGAGCACTTACTGCTTTCTTCAGAAGACCTAAGGTTGGTTCCCTGCCCCTAGTTTGGGTGGTTAAGAACCTCCTATAACTCCTGCTACAAGGCATCTAATAGCCTCTTCTGGCCTCCTCAGCTATACATAAGACAGAAACAAATGCACACACATGAATACAAATTTTAAAAATTTAAAAACTTTTAAAAAAGAAACACTAAAGTGTCCGGTATAAAGTAAGCTATCCCTAAGGACTCAAAGATGCAGCCGTATCAGCTATCTTCAGTCTATTTTAATTTTACCCTTAGTCGTTAATATAAGAGGAGGCCAATTTGAAATTTTCTATTTTCAAATGAGACATCTACTTGTTTTATTTTTTTTTATTTTTTATTAATTTATTCTTGTTACATCTCAATGGTTATCCCATCCCTTGTATCCTCCCATTCTTCCCTCCCTCCTATTTTCCCCTTATTCCCCTCCCCTATGACTGTTCCTGAGAGGGATTACCTCCCTCTGTATATGCTCATAGTGTATCAAGTCTCTTCTTGGTGACCTGCTGTCCTTCCTCTGAGTGCCACCAGGTCTCCCCTCCAGGGAACATGGTCAAATATGAGGCACCAGAGTACATGATAGAGAGATGGGGAAGGCACTCACCTAGCATACTTGCTTTAATTTTAAAGTATGTAAAAGTAAAATAAATGTTCATTTTCTCCAATGTCTTTTCTTTGAGGCATTTGTATACATGATCATGAATACACACACACACACAGACACACACACAGACACACACACATACACACACACACACACACACACTTATGAATTTAGTTGGCAAAATATTGGAGATTTTCTGTATTCTGCTTTACAGGGAAGAGCTTCTCCCCATAATGAAATTGTGTCCACGCACAGGCAAAGGCTTCTTTCCATTTCTGCTGAATCAGAATTGTGCTGTTTTCTTAATAAAGCATATGGAGTCACTGACTATATTCAGTTTTTCTTAGGTAAATCCTGGTCTTTTTCATCCAGACCAGATTTTCACTCTCATATTTACCAAACACCATCACTTTTTCTTTTATAATTGAAGCCTGTGACTTCTCTTCATTACACATTGGTCATTTTCATTTCCCTGATGTTAATGCTTAGTGTTCTGTACTTTGGGCCAAGTTGTATATGTTTAATCTGAGACAGTGATCACAAAAATTATTACAAAAATGACCTCTCATCTTTCTCAGCCCTGAGTCCATGACCTTTACAATATGATGCTGTAGGTGAAGCTCACTTCTCCACCGTTGAATCTAGACTGGAATTTTCCTTCACTTGAGCATATTATGCCAGCTCTGAGTCAAGGATTCATGGGAGTTTGCATGCTTGCACTCACCTCCAACGCCATTTCCACAGTCTCAGGCTTGCCTGCTCCACTGTGGAGGACACGAAGTGAGGTGATGATAAGTCATTCTAGCTGGAGCCAACCCAGACCTTCCCGTCCATAGCCAACAAGAGCGATGACTGCTATCACAGTCATCTGATCTCCCCTGAGATCAGAAAAGAGTTCAACAACTTTTCACATGACAAGAAGATAAATAATAAGCTTTTTTTTAAGCTACTAAATTTGGGGTAGATTATAAGCAACCAAAGAGAACTGGTATATTTAATCTATACTTCCATAATGTCTCTTAAACTATCGGAGTAGTTAGTGTATTATAATAATTTTATTCATTTAGTTCATATTATAACCCAAGTTATGATTAAATGACTAACAAATACATTCTATTTAGATTTTAAAGTAAAAAACGTTATATTTCTGGACAAACACCACCAAATGAATATATTAATATCGAGATAATTATCTAAATAACTATGAAACTTGTTTGGAATTTCTGTTTCATACACACACACACACACACACACACACACACACACACACACACCCCACCCAATTCACCTAAGTGCCTATTCTGGCTTTAACAGTCATACTAAGATGTACTAAGAGAGTACTGAGGACCCAATTAGAACCTATGAGGGACAGTTTATAAATGTTATGTAAGTTAAAATTTAAAATAGTCTATAGGATATAACTGATATTGTCACCAATTTTTTCTTTCACAGGAAACTGGGTCTTGAGATATTTTTCTAATGTCTTCTCAAAAAGAAAAGGGAGGATTAAATGAAGATTTCCTTTCTTACTTCAGAGCCAAAGTTTAACCACAAGATATAGGGAAGGGGTGGGCTTTCATATAGTATTGAATGTTATTCATCCATCAAATTCATTCTGAAAAACTAAAATAAAAAGGCATGTTATTTGAGCAACCTGATTGAAGCTAAAGTCCTTGATCAGTACAACTCACCATGCTAACCTATGGCAGTGCTATTGCCACATAAGACAAATTTAAGTGATGATGTATGAATACACCCGATAATGAATGTTATTCGTCTTTGGTTTACTATCTCTGAAAAGCTAACAGGCCCCATCAGAGAAAATGGGAAAATTAGATTTGAGTTACACAAAAGAGAAAAATAATCAGTTAGAGAAACTAAGTACAAGTACATTTACAAGACTGTCCTGTCTCTACATAATGCTGCACATCATATGTCTAAAGCTTCAGACGCCAAAATATTCTGAAAAGGGAAAAAATGTTTACAAAGTTGGGCTGTACTCCAGGAAACCTAACATTAAGCTACATATCACCCTTTGCTCTGTACCCTTATCTGTAGATTTATTGAAGAAGTCTAACTGATTATGCATTTCCGACCCAATCCCTACGGGTTGTGAAAGAGAATTATTATATAATGTAGAATGTGTTGATTGAATAGGTTTTCTAAACTCTATGGACAGACTAAGGATGAATAGTCAAGTAGAATTAGTAATAAAAATCCTCTACTCAAAGAACCCAGGATCAGATGCATTGTGACTAAAATCTGCCACATACTTATGAACAATTTATATCAATGCCTGTCAAATCTTCTAAAACACTGAAAAGAATATAATACTTTCAAAATTATCTTATGAAGTCAATTCTTCTATGATACTAAAGCTAAAGATACTACAAGAAAAGATAGTTACATGGCAACATTCTACATGAACAAATATATCATAATTATTAACAAAATGTTAGGAACCAAACAAAATTGAGTAGCAATTCTGAAATGGTAATAAACATGGTTATATAAAATATTTAATGAAGAAATTGTAATAATTTTTATTATATTTCAGAGCCTAGAAGCAAAAAAAATTATAGAATTCATAGCTCATTCCATGAATCAGACATTACAAGAATACTGTTTTGTTGTTGTTGTTGTTTCTTTTTGTTGTTGTTGTTGTTTCTTAGAGACAGGGTTTCTGGCTGTCCTGAACTCGCTTTATAGACCAGGCAGGTCTTGAGTGCACAGTGATCTGCCTGTCTCTGCCTCCTGGAGTGCTGGGATTATAGGCATGCGCCACTGCACCTAGCAGAGCACTAAGTCATAATGATGACATTACAAGATAGAGATTAATATCTCTTGAGAACATAGTTGTGATATCACATTAAAATCTAGGAATTTATAAAAACATACCATCTCCCTCCCTGATAAATGGAAATTAAGTATGCAAGACTGCTTTAATATTTAAAATTCAATTAGTACAGATCATTGTATCAACAAGTTATAGCAGAACACTAAATTGAAAATATCAATAAAAGCAGAAAAATCACATGACAACATGACACCGTTTAAGATAGAATCAGAAAACTAGCAATAATGGAAAACTTCCTCCACTTAATAAAGAATATCTGTAGAAACCCACAACTAGTGTAAAAGCTTGAGCATGGCAAGGATGTCCTCCTCTCTCACCACTATTAGAATTTGCAACTGATGAAATAAAAATGAAAATAAATAAGAAGTCTACAGATGAGAAAGCAATAATTAAAACTTATTTCCTTGGTTGGCATAGTCACCTAGATAAAATATAAAAACAAATAATTTGCTTTACTGAAAGGAAGTTATGTTACTGGCTACAGGACTGGCTAGTAAACAAATGGAATGTTTTTCTATGTAGCAACATGAAAAGGTATAATTTGCATAGAAATTCAATACATGATACAAAATTAAATACTTAGATATAGATGCAGCTAAATATGTACAAGATTTAAACAAGGAAAACACAAGCCTGATTAAAGAAATCAAACAAACTCAATAAGCATGGAGAAAATCCATACTGTCAGTATTTCAGGTGGTCCTACATTGACCTGTAGGTTCAGTATATGCTCTGTCA
>OU015745.1:103047662-103074073 GCA_907169655.1 Acomys percivali | reverse complement strand
TCTCTCTCTCTCTCTCTCTCTCTCTCTCTCTCTCTCTCTCTCTCTCTCTCTCTCTCCCTCCCACCCTCTGCTCTTTCCTCTTGTTGTCCACCCAAGACACCCTGGTGGGATTCAAAGTGCTGACCCACTCCTTCTCTTCCCCAACTATAGGCTGATCAGATCTTAACTAACAATTCAGAATATTCAGAGTGGAGAGTAGGGACTGACTTTCACACAAACTCTGGTGCCCCATATTTGACCACGTTCCCTGCATGGGGAGGCCTGGCAGCACTCAGAAGAAGGATAGCAGGCTACCAAGAAGAGACTTGATACTCTATAAGCATATACAGGGAGAGGAGGTCTCCTTCAGTCACAATCATGGGGAGGGTGGTAAAGGGAAAATGGAAGGGAGGGAGGAATGTGAGGATACAAGGGATGGGATAACAATTTAGATGTAATATGAATAAGTTAATAAAATATATTTTAAAAACAATTCAGAAGTGAGGAAGAAAAAAATTTACACAACATTGAGACAGAAGAATCTTCATAGAAATTACAATGCCTACCAGATCTCTGGGTACAGGAGTCAGCACCTGAACACACAGTGTACAAAATCAGCCCCACAACACAGATTTATAGATGGTGTGTGACCAGCTGCCATGAGAGACTCTGTCCAAGACCTGTGATATAGTGTAAACCCTTCTCTCAAATTGTCTTTATCAGGGTATTTTATCACTACAACAGGAAATGTAACTAATAAAATAGTTGGCAATTAGAAATGAAGCCACTGTTGTGACAAACCTGGCTATAAGGCTTTTAGAACTAGTTTTCAGGAGAAAGATAGAAGATTTGGAATTTTGTTTTAGAAGAGACATTGAATGACATTGAAATGGCATAATGGATCATTCTTCAAAGAGCTTGTAAATAAGGGTGCTGAGAGAAGCATGAGTAATAGGGGCCCAACTCACGAGATTTCAGAGGGAAACAGTGAATAAAACAGGAACTAGTCTAGGAGCAATTTGGTATTTCAGGCAATAATCTGCCTATGTTCTGAATACTTGAGTGAAGCTTATTTAAAGATGATGGACTAATTGACTAATTTGTTTATCATAGCAAAGGTACAAAACCAAGCTTAGAGCTTCCACGAGGAATGTGAATGTAAAGAAGCACCCACAGTTTTAAGGAGATCAGTAGACTTAAAGAGAAACTTAGTACTAAGCACTGAGATGGTTAGAAGGGTCCCTTGAGGACAAGACTACCTATCAAAGGTTTTATTTTCCAAACTTCCATGTGGATGGAGAAAATATGAACTGAGAATGCCAATTAGGGCCTCCCCATTCTTCAAAAGTAAAGGCAGGGCTCGCACAGCAAATCTTATGTAGCTGTGTTCCAGTGGAAGCCGACTCCATCCCAAAGTGGCTGCTGAACCTGCCAATGCATTGTATTTGGTACATGTTCAGAGACACAAGCTGTGGAAGACTGAGAATGCCATGCTCTGAAGTTTCACATAGCCATTGTTGAGGACAGACAATACACAGCAGGCTCAGACTCAGTGCAAGGATCCCACACACAGACCATTGAATGAAGCTATGAGAGTGAACCCAGGCCTGGAATGGAAACTCTAGGATGTTTTGGGATGTGAACCCTTCTCCAGGAACGAGAGCTATGAGCATGGGGTGAAGCTGAAAGAGAGAACCTACATGTGCTTCAAATAGCAGAGCTGGAAAGGTGTTGCTACTCAAGCTCTTTTGAGACCATCCAATTTTTTATTCCTTCCTTCCATCTGTCCTTCCTTCCATCCTTCCTTCCTTCCTTCCCTCATTCATTCATTCACTCACCCATGTATATGCTTCTCTGTCAGGGTATATATGGGTAGAAGTCAGAAGACAATTTGCAAGAGTTGGTTTTCTCCTACTATGTGTTTCCCAGGGAATGTCATTAGACTTGATAGTAAAGATTTTTACCCACTGAATCAATCATCTTGCCAGCCAATTTTTAAAAAAAATTACAAGCACTCATATTTTTAAACGTTTGAGCTTTTAGAGTATTGGAATTATTAAGAATTATGGAGACTTTAGAGTTGTATTGAGTGAATATTGCATCATAACATGCTCATGTGCCTAAAGAAACAAAATAAAATGTTGGTGTTTCAGAAGTAATATTTAGTTATCAAGTTGTCAAGAGTATCATTTTGATGGCCAGTGTCACCTTGACAGAATCTAAAATCACCAAAGTGATAGGCCTCTGGGCGTATCCTGATTACACGAGTTGAGGTGGATCCCCACCCAGTGGGGACAGCACCATTTCTTGGTTGACTTACTAGTCTATCAACACACAGAACTGGGTAGCAGTGTGTACTCATTTTTTTTATTGCTTCCTGATTGCCAACGTGATGAGCTGTGACAAACTGCATCAAATTTCCACTACCTGGCTTTCCCACCATGATAGATATTCCCTTGAACTTCAGTCCATAATGAACCCTTTGTCCCTTATGTTTCTTTTGTCAGATTATTTTATCACAGCAACAGAAAAGTTGGCCAAGATTATTCTTACTCCTAAATTAGATGGAAGAGGAGAAGGAACAAACATCAGAGTCTGAATAGCAGAATGACTATGGCGATATTAGCTATTCTCACAAAGACCTGTGATACAATTATATCTTATTTTATTATTTTTGCAGCATAAACTCTGAATTCTCTTTTATGCATTCTCGGTGTGAGATGGCCATTAGAAACTTATAGATGTCACACGTGACACTGAATCAATGAACCTAGAGTTAAGAAAAAAATAATAAAGTGCAGGTGTGGGCTTCATAATAATCAGAATAAACATGATTGTTAAAACCAGAAGGAGCTCACTTCAGAGGACAACTGTGAAATAAACCCAGCTTATGTCCATTAATTCTTTTTTTTTAATTAATTTATTCTTGTTACATCTCTATGGTTATCCCATCCCTTGTATCCTCCCATTCTCCCCTCCCTCCCATTTTCCCCTTATTCCCCTCCCCTATGACTGTTCCTGAGAGGGATCAGCTCCCCCTGTGTATGCTCATAGGGTATCAAGTCTCTTCTAGGTGACCTGCTGTCCTTCCTCTGAGTGCCACTAGGTCTCCCCCTCCAGGGGACATAGTCAAATGTGAGGCACCAGAGTACATGAGAAAGTCAAATCCCTCTCATGTCCATTAATTCTTATGTGCATGCTATTTACCTAAACATTCTTTGCATGTTTGTTTTGGGAGTTCACAGATCACAGATCACTTCTGCCTCTAAAACCTCCTGGGAAGCCCCATGGAACTCAGTACACAGCCATCCTCATAGTTATGATTCATTGCAACAAAAGGACACACACACATACACACACACACACACACACACACACACACACACACACAAATACTGGCAAAGAAAAAGGGCACATAAGGCATTGCCTAGCAGTGTGTCAAATCTTTTGACAGTACAACATTATGCTGTCATCTATAAAGTTCATGCTTAAGAACCGTGCAATGAATTATGAAAAAATCATCTGGAGAATCACATAAAATTATGTTTATAAATTCATATTTGACCATATTCATAGATATATACATACCAGAGTAGAAAGAGGAGGGCGACCTTCCCCGAAGGGTGACAGAATATGCTTAACTACCTCATCAGTAAGTTGTGATAGCAAGTTAGATGTTGGCATCCAGGATCTAAATACTAGATACCCAGTACTGAAGGCTTTCATTGGGGCTTATGGTACAGGGCATACAGGCTTCTGCTTGGCTTCTACTTAGTACCCAATTGTGACGTGTTCAGGAAAACTATGCTGTTACCATTAAAATGTAGGTACATGAGGTGTGGGAACGGCCCCTGAATCCAAGTTCCAGGATACCAACAGGAGTTTCTAACTAGACCCTCCTATGAATGCAAGATCACATATACTATGTTGATTCTTTTAAGTATACATGTCCTAAATAATTTGATATGAGTCCAGAAATCTCTCAACTAGGTCCTATTTTTTTTTCCGATGAAGAAAAAGGAGGAGAAACTCACTGAACTGACAGAAGATAAATGTAGAAATTTTGGCATCCAGTGTGGTTCTTGTGCTTCAGAAAAGAGCATCACCAGACAGAACAGACAGTGTATGTAAGTGTGCATGCTCACATGCATGTCTGTGCACACACGAGTGTGTGTGTGTGTGTGTGTGTGTGTGTGTGTGTGTAAAAGCCTTGGGAAAAACAGCATTTAATGTTAAGTAAGCAATCCCTTACACATACTTAACTATTTATTTACTTCTTTGTTTGTTTGTTTGTTTGTTTGGTTGGTTGGTTGGTTGGTTTACTGAGACAGGTTTCTTTGTGTAGCCTAGGCTGTCCTGGAACTCACTCTGTAGACCAGACTCACAGAGATCCACACATTTCTGTCTCCCTATTTCTATACCACCACCACCAGCTATATTTTCCTCAGTTATCTGAACTGCTCATCCTCCATCGTGTAAATAACAACTTCAATAGCTATGTTTTCTTTATAAAATGCTATTGCTTCTCCTAGGTGGTATTGTCACATTTCTTTCCTAGAATGTTTCTCTTCAGTTTTGTGCTGTAATCTTCAATTTACTAGTTTTATTTTGTTTCTGCATATTTCTACCATCAGCATCTAGCTCAGTCTCCACAGTACAACAGTTGCTCAAGAAAAGAAAGAGAGAGAGATATTAGGAAAGGACAGGAAGAAAAGGATGAGAAAATTCAATTTATAGAAAGTAAAATGAAGCAGAAAAATGTTTTGGGGTGAATGTATATGAGTATTTCCTGTAACATAAGGCACCCATCCTCCTCAGAGTGGAAGGATTTAAGTCTTTGGTGTGTGCATGTTTAATTTATCCTCATCTAACTTGTGCTATGCAAACAAATCCATAAACCCTGCTTTCCATGCACATAAGTACCTGAAAACTAGAGGGCGAAAATGCCTAGATACCATTTTACTCCTCTTCTCGCTGAAGACTCTCTTGGCCTACTTCAATGCAAGATTCCAGGAAAGAATAATGAGAGAAACATTTTAAGGGAGAACTACTTTTTTTAAATAAAACTTTTATTTTTAATCTTTTTTTTTTTTTCAGCAAATCTTGTTTTTGAGTTTGGGGAAGAAAACTGGTATGGAGATCTTGAGAATCTAATATCATGTGGCTAAATGACTGGGTGTAATTTCAGTAATACATGACTGTCAACTATACTGGGAAGAGAAATGTTGTACGTGTGCTGAGTGGTCAACGGGCCAGTCTCAAAATTCTCATGAGGATCCAGATGAACAGTGGGTGAGAATGTTAATTAGGACTTGCTTAGAAAACATGGCAGGACTACTACGGAGGTAGGCATCTGGCCAGGGTGGGGAGGGCCTCTTCTATTAGCTCCATATGAAGTGGTACATGGTAAAGGATCTTCCTCAGGCTGCGGTGAATGAGACATTGTGGAAAGCTGGCAGAGTCACTCAACCACAGCTCCACACTTCTCCTGTGCTCACAGATGTTTTCTGCCTTCGGCACCACATGCAGCCAGCACTGAAGCCTCTGTGTTTTCTTGTAAAATGTATCTGCTGTAGTTGGATCCTATTCCAGGATCAGTTTCTCAATCATTAAAAAAAAAAAAAAAAAAAAAAAAAAAAAAGCCACGAAGAACGTATTAGCAAAAACAGTGATCATAGTTTAATCACTATGTACATCTCTACTGCTGGGTTCGTTTGTTTTTGTTTTGGAGACATTGTTTTTATTATAGATAAATTGATTTCATCTAACTGGCAGAAAGACAGCGACCGGAAGAGGGAGGAAGTTGGGAAGGATTCGTTATCTGTGCACTGATAGGCTCCTGCGCATCTTTGCCAAGCCCTCCCCTTGTCAGTATATAGTTACAAACTTACGAAACCTGTGCCAGACACAATATGTGCTTTCTTTACTGTCACACTGAACTTCTTCATCATTTTAGAGAATTTGTCCTGAGACCTCATTACTTGCTTATTTTATTTTTCATTGTTGGGAAGTGTAAACTAAGTCAGGGTTTCCTCAGATTATCACTCTGTCGCTGCAACATGAGCAACAGCTTCTGACTTCTTAAAGTACTGTAAGCAATTGACTTGAAAATCAGGAAGAATTTTAAGGCACTATATTTGTTGCATTTCTACTGCGTGACAAGAGACCATGACCAAAGCGGCTTATAAAATAAAGAATTTAATTGGGCTCACTAAACTCCAGAAGTTGAGAATCCATAAGAGGAGAGTGAAGGCATGACAACAGGGACAGCTGAGAGATCATATCAAAACCACCATCAGGAAGCGGGGAACAGCCCTCCTCCAACAAGGCCACGCCTCCTTATCCTTCCCAAGGGGTTCCACCAACCGGAAAACAATTCAAACATAGGAGCCTAGAGTGCTCATTTTCATTCAACCCACCACAGTCATACACAGGAGGGCTCTATTACTACCTCATTCAACTACAGAAAAAAGGCGGGGGGAGTTCCTGATGCTCTACCTACTTTGTTAAGGGCACACTGTCATGTCAGAGTCCTTATCTGTGCTGAATATTTCCTAGTGGCCCAAAATGCTTTCATCGGTCCTAAATACCATTTCCCTGTCCCATTTTCTTAATAATATTAAAAAATATTTCATTACATTTATTAAGTTCTATTACAGTCTGAATATGGAAGCCTGTTTCCCTACTTGAAAGAACCTGTCTTCTTTATTATCTGTGCTTATTAGGCTCAGTTTTAATCCTTTATCTGTGAAAGAGTTTATACTGTTCATACTTTCAGTAAAAATTGAGTTCAGACACTTAATTTTATTTATATAGTCATTTGTTATTTATTTAATCACCTTACAGTCTGATCCCAGGCCCCTGCCTCTGTTCCTCCCAGTCCCACCCTCACATCCCCTCCCATAAACTCCCTCTCCTTCTCTGAGAAAGGGGGGCTCAAAAGGGGTACCAACCCACCCTGGCACTTCAAGTTTCATCAGGACTAAGCACATCTTCTCCCGCTTAGGCAAGACAAGGCAGCCAAGATAAGAGACAGGGATCCGAAGGCAGACAACAGAGTCAGAGTTAGCCCCAGTTCCCTCCCTCCGTCTTCTTCAGACGGCTATTTTATTTCCCCCTTCTGAGTGAGATTAAAACGTGCTCCGTTGGGCTCTCCTTGTCACTTAGCTTCTTTGGGTCTGTGGATTGTACCATGATTATCCTGTATTTTATGGCTAGTATCCACTTATAAGTGAGTACATAGCGTGTGTGTCTTTATGGGTCTTGGTTACTTCACTCAGGATGATATTTTCAGTTCAATCCATTTGCCTGTAAATTGCATGACATCATTTTTTAATAACTGAGTAGTAGTCCACTGCGAGAATGTACTTCCCAGCCACTCGTCCTGCCATCTCCTCTGTGACTGTTTCCAGGCTGAAATCTATCCACTCGTCCTGTTGTCAACTTTGACTGGCTGACTTTTTTTCCTGGAAGGCCCGAATTTCAAGTTCCATCCCCTGAAACCACTGAAGCTAATATTTTTTTTCAACCAAAGTGAATTTGAAGGATGCAATCCTTGTTGCTAAAAAGACAACACACATCCACTTTACAAGACTGCAGCTTCTTAGCACATTTTAGGAGGAGCTAATGATTCTTTCTCGAGGATGCTCATTTTGGCCCCTTTAGCTGTGAAAATCAGAGGAAAATGCTTTACAACTTGATTTATGTTTTATCTTTCATTGAGAGAGAAGTGTGGGGCCTGGTACAGACACTACTGATTGAAAAACAAAGACGGTGGCCCAGGAATATGGAAAGGAGCACAATATCAAAGCAGATAGTGCTCTGTGATCTCGTTTTCACTATTTAAATTCTTATTTTATTAGTGTATATGCATGTGTGAATCGCGTACATGCATGCGTGTGTGCATGTGCGTGTGTATGTGTGTGTGTGTGTGTGTGTGTGTGAGTGTGTACAGGTGATTGTAGGCTTCTGAATATGGATTCTGGGAACTGAATCCCAGCTCCTTACAAGAACAGCAAGTGCTCTTCCCCACCTAGCAGTCTCTCCAGCCCTTCATGATCTCTTTGGTCCTCTAAACACTGCAGTGCACAACATTCAGTTATTCCAGAGGTTGAGTCATTAATGGTACAATAAAACCAAAAAGTTACCTACGCTTCCCTCCTTACTCACATTATAACCTCCAGAGACTTGATACCCTATGAGCATATACAGGGGGAGGTAATCCCTCTGAGGAACAGTCATAGGGGAGGGGAATAAGGGGAAAATGAGAGGGAGGGGAGAATGGGAGGATACAAGGGATGGGATAACCATAGAGATGTAACAAGAATAAATTAATTAAAAATAAAAAAAATTAAAAAAAAAAAGATTCACTTCCTACTCAAAACCAGAAATTTGCATTTTAAACTGAGAGACTGACAAATAGCAAACAAGAAATAAAGCTTTTTAAACATTTCATCATAAATATTTTGGGTCTGTTGTCAACAAATGCGACAACATGGTAAAAAGGTCACAAGAGTTACTTGTACTGCCCAGAAATAAACAAATTCAGAGCATATGCTTGCTACCAATGAGTAACAGGAGTAAGCTCTCTCCAAGCTGCCAACCATGGGGCTATCAGTGAGACCTACAGAAACCCAGTGTCTGCAGCTTTCTGCTTTCCATGAACATTCTTATATGCCAGATAACCATTAGTAATCAGTGCCTTTTACACGGGATTTGGCGTTTAAAGGCTAAACAGTGAATATAGAATAAAACTCATTAAACATCCCTCATATTTCACTTTACCTTACTGTAGTCATCTACACATTCTTGAAAATATCTTTTCTTGCTTCCTGAAATATCCTCCTGAGTTTCATCTGAGACAAAGGTGAGGAACTTCAGAGGTCTTCCACACACTTCACAGCCCTCGGAAGAGTGACAGTAACAGGAAGCAGTACCTAGCTTCAGTGGCTGCATGCCTGTGTTTGTGCTCTGGTTTGCTTTTCTCTCTTGAAGCACAGTTGCACCATATGAGTTATAAAAAGCAAAGGGGGAAAGGGGGAACAGTAAAGATGCCTGAGTTTAGTATGGGATGGCTTATGAGACACCATGGCCTCAGCTGCCTCATGGACGGCTCATTCTCATTTGCCCTCTCGTGCCTGACTGTTTAGTATCAGGGCAGGGACTGAAGCTAGAAAGCAGCTGCTTGCCCAGGCCCTACTCATTAATTTCATCATCCTGAGACGTATCTACCCATCATCTATTCTATCATGCATACCCATCCAGGGCATGCTCTAGTTCCAAACCCAACTGATCCTTTCCTTTTGTCAGTACCAATTTTATCTTAAATATTTTTAAGGCAGTCATCAATGGTGGAGAAGGAACACGGTACAAAGAAAAGCCCTACCTCATGGTCAGGAGCACACTCTCTCAGTGAGCTAAAGACTTCTGAGTACCAAGCTGGAAGACAAGCAAGGGAGCCTTTGAGGGAACTGTAAGACTATATAAAATAATCCCAATCCTTGGGACTATTACAGGCAAAATTTCTAGACAGACATATTTCAATGGAAATGGCCAGTATATGTAGCTTTCATACAAATGCCTGTATTAAATCTATTACTGCATAAAATTTATGGGAATAGTTCTTCTAACACAGAACAAATATTTCAATGAATAGAACAGTCACACACACGTGTGCGTGTGTGTGTGTTTCTGAGTGTCTGTACAAGCAAAAGTATGTTCACATGTCACCTGAGGCCTGAATATGATGTGTGTGTCTCTGTGTGTGTGTGTGTGTGTGTGTGAGAGAGAGAGAGAGAGAGAGAGACAGACACAGAGACACAGAGACACAGACAGAGATAGAGACAGAGTGTCAGAGAGAGAGACAGAGAGAGAGACAGAGAGAGGGACAGAGACAGAGAGACACAGAGACAGAGACAGACAGACACACACAGACACACACACACACGGCAGGGGGGGAGTTGTTCTTCAGGCTGCTTGGAATTTGGATTTCAGACTTTTGTTAGCAATCTGAAGCCGTTGTGCAGAAAGAATGTGTTCCCTTTGCACCTGAGCTGTACTGAAATAAATTATTTTATTGACAAATAGTAGCTACATACTTATGGACTATGATATGCTATTTTATACCTGTTTATATTGTAGAATAATTAAATTGAACTGGTTAATTACACACACTACCTTTTAAACTCTCTTTTTTTAATTGATGATGGATATTTAAAATCTGCTCTTGTGGGAATTTTGAAATAAATGAATTGTGATTAACTACAATCACTGTGCTATGTAAGAGATACTGAATGCTTACTGCCATCTAGCTGGAGTGTTTTACCTCAGAGACACATGTTTTCCTGCCCAGACATAGCCCCATCCCCAGGTGATGCGGTTGTGCTATTTGCATCTGTGATTCTGACATCAGAATCACGCGCGTCAGATAACACACAACTTTCATCAGTGCTTTTATCCTGGTCCTTTGAGGATCATTCCAAAGAGAAGAGTGGATAAACTGAAAAGTTGCTTCTCATTTCATCAAAATCCAGCTAACATTTAGTATTTCTCCCACTACAACTGTCAGTATCTGCCACTCTTTAGCAACAGTGTCCTCAGCTTTGCAGTAAGAAAATCACAGAAAGGTGTATACCACATTAACTCTGTGGCTTATGTTTCCAAATATTAGGCATGTGCATTAGTACTTCAAATTATAGTTATAGTTAATGTTTGCTGCTAGGACCTGTGATTTAGTGTTGTAATAATACAGCACAAATTTGCTCTGAAAAAAAATATTTTGACATGTGTGTTTTCTTACTTGTTTATTCCCTTGAAATCATTCTGAGGCATCTAGGAGCTTCACCAGGTTGTCAGATAAGCCAAAGACACATAAAACTTTAAGAACCCTGTATGGTTTTTTTGTGCATGTTTGAGCTGTGACGTCTCTTTAGATGCTTCCCTGTGTTTCCACGTGCCCTATGGGCAACTCCACCTAAGCTATACCACTCGCTTCCATTGATTTATTGTCGACTCCTCTGACATCCACTACAGTAACTGGAATGAAAGACACACACATGAAAAGGGGTTTGCAAATGAAAAGAAATGGCGGAAGAAACTGGGTCTCTGAGGAAGACAGCAAACCAGGGAGTAGCCACAGCATTTGTTGAACTCAGTCCTCATCAATAGCATTCAAATGAGTGAATTCTGATAAGTCAGGCAGTTCTGATGCCCTTAAAGTTACACTCCAATGTAGAATCATCATATTTCCCCAATATTCAATCTTTATCTTGTTATTATATTTAACTGAATGAACCAGCCCTTCAACTTTTCCATGTCTGTTTATTTTGAAGCAAGGCCTTACATGCTGTGATTTGGATTGAGACTCACTCCATAGCCAAGGATGTCTTTGAATGTCTGATCTTCGAGTTGCCGCTTCTAGAATCCCAGACAACAGGTGGCAATCTGCACGCCTCGTTTATGCAGGACTAAGGATCAAACCTGGGACTCTGCATTCTAGGCCACCATCCTACCAACTGTGCTTTACCTCCAGATGATTGTTTTCGCTTTTTTTTTAATTGCTTGAAATTTCCTGAACGCCTATAATGCGTTTTGATCAAATCTTCACTCTCCTTTCCTCCAAATCCTCCCGCTTTAGTCTCCTCTCACACATGCTTTCCCGCCCCCCAGTTGCATGTACAGTTTTATAAAACTCAATGAGTCCATTTGTAGCTGTCTATATGTGCAGGGATGTAAAACCATACTAGAGCATGGGTAGCCCTTCAAGGACTGCATATATGAATATAACTGACCCCCCAGCCCTCTCCCTACCCCAGCAACCATCAGTGGCCAATAGCTCCCTGGCTAAGGATGGGCTTTTAAGAGCTTCTCCCCCATCTATGCTGGGAATTTTGCTTTATCTTGTGTAGGTCTCTCAACCCAGTGTCCTGAAGTGAAGCTGGAAATCACACATTATTGTGTTGATCATGCGTTCGTGTCATCCCGCTAAGAGTTTGAAGGTGTGCATACTCAGACTCATCAATACGTCACAGCCAGAGGCAGTAACTTCTGTCCTTGGCAGGGTAAAATAACTTGATAATTCCAAATATATATATATATATATATATATATATATATATATATATATATATGTCAAGTTTGGAGTTTAAGTGTTTATTCCTACTAGCCATCTCTAGAGATTCTTGTTTGCAAAAACCTGTGCTATATGACAGTTCTATGATGAGCCAGTCACAGAAACCAGGTGCCATGGTTTAAGAAATGCCCTACCACTCATTACTTTCTTTGTGGAGATCTGTCATGAATCATTTGCATTCTTAGGTTGTCCTCTTCTACCTCAATATCATCCACTTTTTGGTGGGCCTCTAATTAATTATTTCTGGATATCATCTACAAGTTGTATTTCTAGATAGTCACTGTGACATGCAGATGTACCAGCAAACATATATCACAACCAAATTTGCCTCTTTGTCTCATCCCTTTATCTACATCACATCCCTCACAAGGCCCTGCAATTCTAGGAGAGTTCACCAAAAAAAGCAATAGCTCAAGTAAGATGGGCAGAGAATAGACAGAACACATTTCAGCAATAGCTCAAGTAGGATGGACAGGGAATAGACAGAACACATTTCACCTGGCAGTGTCCAAATCCAAGAGAAAGGTTTACTAGACTGACAAAACCTTCAGAAGGTTTCTATTTTAGACACACCTAGGCAGGGGTTTCTTCCCCTCTTCCTGATGACTGCCTTGTGCAAGTATACAAGTGTGCCTCTCAGAGAAGCTATGTCACATGCTCCCTTTTCATATTCTGGATGACAGAATAGGGCAATCTCAGAATCTGACATTATGGCCACTGTGTCTAAAGTCTTTGCATAGATTAGGTTAAATCACTTTCTCAAAATGTTGAGACCTCGTTAAGAAACCCAGCCTAATCTTTTCTCCTTTGAACACCTCATAGGTGTATTCAGCACAGTAGACAACAAGGAAAGCCAGGATCAGTGCTTTAGTTCTGGTTTATAATTGTTGTGGTGTATCTGAAAACAAGAACACTATGAACACAGTTGGCACCAGGCAGCTAATGAGGTGGAGCTTAGTAGAGTTAAACGAGAGAGCACTTTGATGGGTCGGGGCCAAGTAATATCACAAAGATCACTCTGTGCAACAAAACTCACTGGAGATATTTACTGGGGGGGTGGGGAGGAAGCAAATGCTTGTCTCAGAGTAGGGACAAGAGCAAGACAGAGAGAGAGAGAGTGAGAGAGAGACAGAGAGACAGAGACAGAGACAGAGACAGACAGACAGACAGACAGAAAGACAGAAAGACAGAAAGACAGAAAGACTGACTGACAGACAGGCAGAGTAAGAGACAGAAAAAAAAACTGGTCGGAGAGACCAGAAGACAGAAAGCAGGCTTTGATGGTGAGGACCTTTTAAGGGCAGGCTGGGGCTAATATGTCTCATTCCTGCACCTCACTCTAACAGAGTAAATAATGCTTCAGAATGAGTTGACATAAAAGTGAAAAATATTTCTCAAATTTGGTCCAAGTGGTGAAAATAATCTAGTTTAAAAGTGACTTTGGGATGTCATATATCCAGCTGATAGTGACACAGAGTGTCTGATAAATGAAAGGGCCAGAAGACCATGTGCATTCTCAGAGACACTGAATTCTCAGGTGCCAGAAAAGAGCCTGTCTCAGCCCATTGTCATCCACACTGGCAGTGTTTGTGACACTTGTCATTCTCACACAAAAGAAGAATAATGTAAATATGATGTCTGATCATGTTGAGTCCATTTGATGATAACAGTACTGAAAAGTAGAAAAAAATAATATACTAATAATAGGAGATACATGTTGGGAAATGGCATAGAACATGTGCCTATATTTTATGTAGACAGACCAAACAAGGCTGGGTGCTAGAAAAAGAATGAATACACAGAAATTTATGATGTGTCTGAAAAGGATCCAAAATGCTTCAATTTTTCCATGTTAGTTACTCTACCACTCTCTTCCTGTCGTTCATCTTTATGTTACTGTAACAAAATTGCTGAGATAATCAACTTTAAAGGGAAGGTGCATTTTCATCTAGTTCCTGAAAGTTCTGTCCATGATACACAGTGCTCGCTAGCAGCTCTGTAGGGAACATAATGTTGGGAGTGTGCAAGGATCCAGTGGTCCTTCAAGGAAACTCTCAGTGAATAGAGGAACTCACATACATCCCACTTTTGAGTGTATATTGCTTCCCAGTAGTGCCTAGCAGGAGACTATGGCATTTATACACTGCCTGGGAAGACATTTGAGATTCAAACTGCAGAGATATCTAAAATAAGCAAACCCACAGACATGGCTATGTTGACTTCACATTTGCTGGTCCCTCTTTCCATTAGATCTCATGTTACTTCTCTCTTTCTTTCTTTTGCTTTATTTCTTTGAGTAACAGTTTCAAATGTTTCACTCTTAAAAATAAATATATTTAGAAGGTTTTAAATACCACATCTCTTGAAATGTCTGAAATAGTTTTTGAAAATTGAAAAAGCTGACAGTGGTGGCATGTAACTTTAATCCTAACACTTGGGTGGCAGAGGCAGACAGATCTCTGAGTTAGTCTGGTTTACAGAGAAAGTTCCAGAACAGCAAGAGATACACAGAGAAAACCTGTATTTTAAAAAATTGAAAATAAGAACAATTTGTTCATGGTGTTCTGAAATGCAGATATACTTGTTAGTTATGCATAACTGGATATATAATTTTAATGTGTGGATTGAAACCTAGTGTGTGTGCAGAATTGTCTTGTTTCATTTGCGTGTGATTTTCATGTTAATAAATTCACACATTTCCTCTCCCATGTCATGAAAATTGTTCTAATGTCTTTAGCCTTTTTGCTTTAGATAAATATAAAAAATATAACAATTAAAGAAGAGTTGATTAAAATACCACTCAAAGATATCAAAAATAGCAAAAGCTACATTTGTATAGATAATAACACATAGGAAATAACTGTATTATAGGCCACAGACCTAAGCTAGTTTCATTTTTAATTAACAAATGGCTAAGTTCAGAGTTTGTTGTTCTCAGCAACATTTACAAACAATAAATGTGTTATTTTTTACAAACCAGCCAAAAGTTGCCATGAAATGAATGGGATGTGAGGGAAGGAGTTTGTTATTGCTCTCATAGTATAGTCCACCCTGTCCATTGATCCCCAAGCAGCCGGAGCTGCCTTCTTCTCTTAGTGCTCAACTAATTCTATTGATGTAACTCATACGCTCTACACAGTTAACTATAAAGATTCATCCTGGCATGAAAATCCCAATGTAGAGGTGGGCATATGACCCATGTATGTCTGAGATTTAAGGGTTAAAAGTGAATACTTGCTACAGAGAAATACAGAAAGAACCAATTAAAATTTCAAGTGAGAACCAAATATATCTCAATGGTAAATGAACGCAGTAGACACTAATGACTGCACATGGGTACATCTTACTGGCATATACTCTCTCCAATATATGGCATCATAGGCCTTTATTTCAGGTGATTTATGGAAAATAAGCCAGTTTAGGCCAATAGGTAGAATCTGACCATTCTAAGCAAGCAGATACCCATTCTATCATTCATGACAAAGCTAAGTCTAGTCAGGATACAGGATCACCATGGTGAGTGATTTTACCCACTGTGCACATGGCTTCAGCTGACAGAGTTAAAAGAAAAAAAATCCATATAAGTCACACAGCTGAGAGTTAATAGTTTATAATAAAAAAAAAAAGATGAAAAAGAATGCTTGTTGTCCCAGGTGTTGCTAGGACTTGTTGCCATAAAAGGAGAAAAACATCAAAAGACCAAACTAAGACAGGAAGCCGGATAGAGCTGATGGCCTTTGAGCAAGTCGAATCACATGATGCTGCCACTGACTTCTCAGTAAGCCACTGATTTTTCCCCTTTGAGGCTCAAAGTTAACAATCAACCTAATTACTCCAAAAGGTGCAAAATAGAGCTAAAATTCAAATTATCTATTATAGTTTTAGAAAACTTTGTTTACAGAGGTCATTTATACATAAGTATGCCATTAAGATGGAAATAGGTGGATATACTTCTTGGTAAATAGAGATAGATGACAGGTGAGCAAAGAAATAAATAAGGAAACAAAGTCAGAGGAGTCTACACACAAGAGGTGGCTAGATAACAGCAAGACCAAAGAACAAATAGAAAGAGAATAATCCCTATAGATAGTCAGCAGGCAGACAGACCGACAGACAAATAGTCTCCATAATAACTACATAATTATGTTCTAAAGGTAGAAGCATAGAAATTACTGGAGAAGCAAGGCAGGAAAAAACCTGAGAAGAAAGAATAAAACCAAGCACAGATTGTGCTGGGCTCCTTAAGCATATATCTGCATGGATGTAATGAAAACACTTGATGGTATACATTTTAGTTTCCTTCATGCATATACAGCCAAAGTAGTCTGTAGGAACTTAGAGGATCAACATTGACAAAGGAAAAGGCATACTGGGTATACTTACTGATCAAGGCAATAGCAACATGGCTCTGTATTTCATCTGACATAATAACATCGCAAGGCAATTCATATGGTGATATCATGTGGGGCTTTGTTGGCAAAAGTGTATCACTCAAGGGTGGGCTTTGTGCCTCAGAAGTTCAAGCCATGCCCAGTGCAGCATTCTCTTCCAGCTGTCTGCAGATCCATATGTAGAGCTCTCAGCTCCTTTTCAAGCACCATGTCTGCCTGCATACCACCATGTTTCCCCCCATGATGATAACTGACTAAACCTCTGAACTGTAAGCCAGCCCCAGTTAAACATTTTTCTTTATAAGAGTAGTCATCGTCATGGTGTCTCTTCACAGCAATAGAAACCCCAACCAAGACAGCAGAGAAATGCAAATGACAGCTAATACAGCAAAGCAACTGGTATAGCTTAAGCTGTTTTATGAATTTTTAAATTCTTTTTATTTTTGAGATTATAATATATAACTATGACATTTTCTCCTTTGATTTACTTCCCCCAAATCCTCCCCTATGATATACGATTATATATATAATTTATGTAAATAGAAAAACATAAACACACACATATGAAAAAGGCATGCAGACATCTCTGACAAGGACCAAGATCAGATCAAATAAGTAAGCACCTGTGTGTTTTACTCTTGTAAGTAATTTCACTAATACTATTGAAGATTTAAACAACGGAATTCCATTATGTTATGGAATGATGAGATAGGTAGCACATTCAGTTATATGCCATATCAGAAGAATTTCTATTTTAGTATTACTTACTCTAATAACATTGGTGCACACAGTCCATGCTGCTAAAAGCAGTTTAACCTGTGGTTTAAATAAGCATTGCATAAGCTAATTACAGAAAGTACACATTTGATTATACACCATGAAACAATGCCTAGCTGAAACGTAATTGGAAGAAATAGTTGCTCTGGCTCCTGTGGTTTCCACTATGTCTGATGATTCTCCCAGGTTTCACATCAACTGTTTCCCATCAGTGGCCAATAATACATGGATTACCATTGGTTTTGTTATGACCCAATTGCCATAGAAAGCCACTGGCTGATACAAACACAGAACCAGGACTCTCATTACAGAGCCACAAAATACCCCTTGCCCTGCTGTTCAAAAACCAATAAAAGGGGGCTTATTACTGATATTCCATTGCTTTAAGCAAAATTCTAAGAAAACATGTTGAGAAGTTAGATTTGTGAACCTGGCTGGAGAACTAAACAGATGTGGATGGTGATGTACTTCCAAATGGTCCTCTCTGAGATTTTCAATGCTTTCCCTGACTTATATAGAATAGCATTCTGGGGTTTGTAGCATTGCCTGGACACATCACATTTTGCTAGAGTCATTTCCTAATATTTGAAAAGGACTGGGGCCTGAGGGGAATGAGTATGTAAGGTAATCAGAAACTAACACGTAAGTCAATGTGTTTCTGCTTTTTCTTACATTTATTAGCATTTACCTGTAAGGATGAGGGGCACATTCAGTGCTGTGGACAGATATGGTACTTACATACAATCTCTTCCTTGCTGACCATAATTCTACCATTTTCTTTTCCAGAAAAATAAACATATAAGGAAAAAATGTGTCACTAGGCAAATAGTTGGAGCCACACTGTTTTAGTGATAACCTTGAAACCATATGCATTTTCACAATAAGAATATGTTCAAAACTTTAGTTCTGTAAATGAAGTCACATTCTTACTTTCTTCTTTCTTCTGTCTGTGCCTCGGTTTCCGTGTGTGTGTGTGTGTGTGTGTGTGTGTGTGTGTGTGTGTGTGTTGTGTATATGTGCACACATTTGTTTTTTATCCCTTCCTCCAATTGTTCTATATTTCATCTCTCATTTTCATCTAGTCCCAGGACTTTAAACACATATATTCCAATGGTTTCCTAATCTCTGATTCAAGAATAGACCTCTTCCAAACTGAAGATCCAAGTGGACAGTTGCGTAACCATTGTCTGCACGTGTATTCTCTTCCACATTTCAAACTGAACAGATCCAAAGATAAGATTGTAGTATTTGATGTCCCATTCTATAGGAGGTATCTGACATAAGTATCCAGTTTATCTTCACTTCTCAGTAAATAGGAGCACTGTTTTCCCAGTAGCTCATGTGCAAACTACAAAAAAAGAATGTAAAAAAATGTTTGTTTCTCCAATCCTGTTCTCTTTTATGTCCTACATTTTCCTGAAAATCTGGTTGTCTATACTAACAAAAACCAGAGTCTAACCACTTTTCACCCAGTTTACTAATACTGCATTTTTATTCCATCATTTTTATTGTGAAGTTTTAAATTCATAAATACAAATGTATATGTCTCCCATATACACCATTTTATTTAAAATAAGTAAGTATCATACAATTATTGGATTGAAGCAATTAACACACGCATTACTCCCACGTATTTGTATGGGTGTGATGACAACACAAAATGTATTTTCTTAGCAATTACCAGGACTATATCACCATTCTTTTCAGTGGTTCTTTCTTGTAGCTTCTCTTTTAGTCTTTTTCAACACAGCAACAAAGAAAACATCTAAAAATGAAGATCCAGTTATGAGATTCCTTTGTTTCTGTGTCTCTGAAGGCTTCCCCTAGCATCCAAAGTGAAAAAAATCAAAGCCTCTGTGGCTTACATGTCCCCATGAACTAACGTCCTGTCTGACCTCTCTGGCCCATTGCATTACCATCCCAGTCAGCATCTTCATGTTTGATTACCCTAGTGTGCCAGATTGACGTGGGCTTCTTATTTTTGTTTATTGTCTCTATGCCTTTCAGACATTTGCATTAAGTCCTGTCACATTTCTCAAGGTTTCATTCGAATGTCACATTCTTAGTTGGAGCCCTGTCCCCCTATAGTAAGTACAATACTCTGTATGTGGCAGACATAAGCATGTCTTTCCCTTCATGCTTATTTCTGTTCCGTGAACTGTCATGTTATTTGTCTTCTTACATCATCAGTTTTTCAAAATGACAAATGTCTTCTAGAAGGAACTCAGATATTTCTGTTTTGATCTCTGTTACCTTTAACTTCAAAAAGTGTCTGGTGTATGATGAAAGCTTAAGGTTCTTCAAAAGACAAAATCAGCTGATGATTTTTTTTTCTTATATCACAACTGTTGATGGAAAGCACTCTTCTATAGAGAACAGTGTTCTACTTGTAACAGCAGAGTTGTATAGTTTCTCACCATATATCATTTTTATAAAATCTAATTCTAAGTACTCCGTATAACTGGTGATATTATAAATCATAATATAAACTTATTTAAAATTACTGTTGCTAACATATAAGTACAAATTTGGTTTTGTGTATTTACTTTATATTGCACAACCTTGTTAAACTCATTTATTAATGTAATTTGAAACCTGTACTTTTTCTCATATCCTCCTTTTTAAAAACAGGAAAAAAAATTTAAGATGGTAGGGGAAGAAAAATTGGCCCACTGTTATGAGTAAAGATAGACTTTGCCTTTCATAATTAGCCATTCTTGGTTAAATAAGTTTCATTCCATGCTTAATTTACTGTTTTTTGTAAGTAGATGAATGGGAGTGAATATTTAGCATACGAGATTCTTGAATTTTCTCATATACTATTCCGGGCATCAGTTGAGATGATCCCTTGATTTTTCTCAGCCTGTTGGAATGAATGCCTTTGATTGACCACTTTACAAATTGAGCCAGCCATGCATTTCTGGGATGAACTTTACAAGAGTGCTTATTAGCTTATTATATGGTCTAGCATTTAATTGCTAATATTTTATCAGTTCTCTCACATCAATGTCCATGAGACATAATATTCTTAATTTTTCCTATTACAAAGAAAGAAATTCAGCATCAAGTATCCAGCTCTTAATAACTTACAGGGTTATGGAGTCTTTTTCCTATAGAGTAGATAATTTCTAATTATGATAAATATGTGTCGATAAATTGTGATAGGACTATGAATTAGGAAGTTCATCTCATAAAACATCTAAATTCATAATGACTCTGTTGCACTTGAAGTTTGATCTTCTGGGATCCTTTGTTCTAAATTACAACACTAGAATCTAGACTCTTCTGTCTTGGTGTGTCTTTCCATCTCTAGCTATTCCTCACACTCCTATAGTTGATTTCTTCTACATGTCTAGCAAATAAGAACAAAAATTATAGGGTTCTAGACTTTGAAATAATATGATTATTTAGATATATGCCCTAAATCCTCTCTTTAAAAAGTAGAGACCATTTGCCCTCTGCTAAAGGTAATCCAATTTTAACAAAGCAATAAAGAAGAAATTACTGTGAATATCTTCCAATACTAGGTTACAGAAAATCTCTCCCTCCCACCCTTTGTCTGTCTGTCTGTCTGTCTCTCTCTCTCTCTTTCTCACTCACTCTTTCTCTCTCCCCTCTCTCTGAAAATAACAGATTGTGAAGACAAGGCTTGTTTCATGACTATGAATTATATAGGTCCATATGACTCACCCTTATGTAAATGCCCAGTGATTTCTTTTTATCATACTAGTTATCAATATTTTAAACAAGAGGTTACACGTGTTCCTGTTGTATTGATCCCTCTAAATATAAGGCCACTTCTGCACGAAGATGTTGAAAGTCTTATGAAGAAGTCTATGTGACTATGAACTGGACTCTATACCAAAAGCCAGTGGAAAGTAGGGGTTCCTGCTAGTGCTCTTTTGTATGGCCCATGTTAATATTAATCTGCCATCCTCAGTCAAGTGTTGATGTGTTAGCAGCCTTACTTAAATCTTGATTTCTGCTTCATGAAAGAGACTGAGCAAAAACATCCCCAAAGTTATTTCCTAAGCTGACATACACAAATCATGATATAACATATAAAGTCATTTTTATGTCATTAGATTTTAGAGTAACTTTTATGTGGGAATAGTGAATAAAATAAAGAAAATCACGTTCCCTTTAGGACCCGCTTCATTAACTAAAGTCCATCTATGTGAATACAGTCAACTCAAAAAAAAAAAATTGAACTATCAAGTACTTTTATTTTTCCCTGAATAAGGAAAGTCTCCTTAGATATATCATTAAAAAAAAAACCAGGTAGATCTTTAGCCTCATAACTTGTGTGTAACACTGATGGGAGTGCAGAATGTGAGTGAGCCTCTGCTACAGACTAACTGAATCTAAGACAGCAACAATACCTAGGAATAGAACTCAAATATTAAGATTTTGAGCTAATATACTTTTCCTATAGGTAGATACAGCTCCAGTATGAACAATCCTTCCTCTTAAAGTTTAAATATACTCATTGATTTCCTCTTAACAGAGCTATATACTTCACTTCAGGATTATGGTTCTGTCATCTTTCCTATGTTAGTACTTGATTTGAGACAAGGTATTTAATCATACAGCACTTTCTTTTTTAATGTTGGAATAAAATGAACCTAATCTCAATAGATTGTTGGAAAAATTAAATATAATGTCTTCTATGTTTTAGTTATCACAATTCATACACTCAACAAATATTATCACTTTATAAAGACAATGTAATAATCATATTCACAAGGCTAATAAGAATGGTAAAGACAGGAAGGAGTCAGAAAAGTAGAGTTTTTCTAATAAGTATTAAAATGATTTTAATAAGTTTCAGACTCTACTATCCCTCACTCAGCAGATATTTTTAGTAGCTAATACATACTAGATGCACATGGGGCCAGGTGCAGAAACATTGTTATTCTCTCAAGTGAAGTGCTTAAAGAAATTAGACAATAGAATAGATAGGACAATATGTTTACAGCTTTCAAAGTAAACATCTGTGAAGGAGAAAGAAAAGACTTTTGGAGGACAATATAAAATGAAGAAATAGGCCCCTAGAGTAATTTCAGAAAAAACTCCTCTAAAGAAGCAATAGCCAAACCACCCATTGCAGAGGAAGAATATTTTTCTAGACTAAGAGTATGTCAGCGATAGGTAATGGTAGGGAGGTGTAACAGGGAGAATGGACTGGAGGTGAATTTACAAAGTACAAGTCACACACCTGACCTCTGAATACCAGCTAAATAATTAAACACAATTCATGGGTGTCAGAAGCTAAACTTGTTGAGAGTAAATGACATTGATGTGAAGAAAAGTCACACACCTTAGGACTAGGTTGTGGGGACAATAAATGATGACATTTGATGGAATAACTAGAAAGTCATGGAATCAATAGAGATCAACTATGTTGGAGTGACCGAAAACATGCAGAGCAAAAAGATGTAGGTGGATCAGACAGAAGGATAAATGAAGTGGCTGTAGATGAGATGATGAAGAAATAGTGCCCAAGCAAAAGTTTCTGAATCTTAGCTTCATGAAGGGCTTGAGATGGACAACACTGGGAGTCAAGTTCCTAATAACCACTTTGGAAATCAATCTGACGCTATCTCAGGAAATTGGGAATAAATCTATTTCAAGACCCGGCAATACCATTCCTGGGCATATACCCTAAAGATGTTCCACCATACAACAAAGACATTTGCTCATTTCTGTTCATAACAGCCTTGTTCCTAACAGCCAGAATCTGGAAACAACCTAGATGTCCCTCAAATAAAGAATGGGACAGAGGGGAGGACATCCTCTTGGGACTCTAGATGAGAGAAGCATGGGAGAATAGCAAAGTAGAAGGAACCAGAGGGTCCTAGAAACCTACAAGAAGAACATTATGATAGGCAGATTTGGGCCCAGGGGTCCCGCTCAAACTATGGCACCAGCCAAGGACAGTACAGGCTGTAAACTTCAAACTCTACCCAGATCTAGCCAATGGACAGGACATTCTCCACAGTTGAGTGGAGAGTGGGGTATGACTTTCACATGCACTCTGGTGCCCCATATTTGACCATGCCCCTTGGAGGGGGAGACCTGGTGGCACTCAGAGGAAGGACAGTAGACTACCAAGAAGAGACTTGATACCCTATGAGCATATAAAGGGGGAGGAAATCCCCTTCAGGAACAGTCATAGGGGAGGGGAGTAAGGGGAAAATGGGAGGGAGGGAAGAATGGGAGGATACAAGGGTTGGGATAACCATTGAGATGTAACAAGAATAAATTAATAAAAAAATAAAATAAAATAATTAAATAAATGAAAAAATAATGGATAAAGAAACTCTGGAACATTTACACAATGGAATACTATTCAGCTGTCAAAAACAAGGAAGTCTTGAAATTTGCAGGCAGATGGGTGGAACTAGAGACAACCATCCTGAGTAAGGTAACCCAAACCTGGAAAGACACACATGCTATATATTCACTCATAAGCAGATATTAGCCACTTGATACAGGATAACTGCGTTACAATACAGAGACTGCTGCGCCAACCAAGGTGCATGTAGGATGTGGACCTAGTCCCTCTGCTCATATGTAAGAGATAGGCAGCACAGTCTCTTTGTGGGTCCCACAATATGAGGAGTAGAGACTACTTCTGACATGGACTCTGGCCTCCCAATGTTGATCACTTCCCTCCTGGCAGGGTAACCCTGCCAGGCTAGAGAGGAAGAGGACACAGCTAATACAGATGACACTGGGTAGGCTGAGGTCAGAAGTTACAGGAGAAGGGTTCCCCTTTCTGAAGACCAGGGGAGGGAGGAGACGGGATGAGGGAGGGTGGAATTGTGAGGTGATGAGGGAGGGGCCTATTGTCTGGATGTAAAGAATTCAAACTGCAGAACAAACAATCAGGTAACTTATATTGATAATCCCTACTACATGGGAATAGCTCTGATACTGGTTGAGACAAGAATGTCTATGCATAGGCAAGGCTTTGTGTTGATCACAGAATCTCTGTAACTTATTATTAGATGCCATTCTTCGTATGGCATGAACGAAGACTTGCAGATGTCTTATTTCTGCTCATACAAAGATTTAATTTCCACCACATTTTAATAATGAATACTTAATAATTCAAATTTTTAATAATATCAGATTCTATCAAGCAGCTCTTCAGAGGGTAATTTGTTTGCAAAAACAAAGATTTATATATATTACATATATGTACACAAATACATATATAGATATATATCCTTATCATATATAAGTATATATATACACACACACACATATATGATAAAGTTCTACTATGTAAGCTGCTACATCCTTCTCCTCAGGTTAGGAGAAGTGTGTAAACAATTATAAACATTCCTGTCATGGAACAGCTACTATCTCCCAAAGCCGACAGGAAAAGGCCTGAAGTCAGAAAGCAATCTAGTCATCTGAGTAGGAGAAGAAACCAGATAGCGAAAGGAATGTCTTCAGGTCAATGGAAGCTTATTGGGCTTAGGAGAAACTAATTTAGAAGAGAGCAAGAAGGTGACGTGGGATGCAGGAGGAAACAAACCTGGAGGGAGCGCAGAACGAGGGGCCACTATCGCCCACAAGCACTCTGCCTAATGCCGCTGTGTCGGTCTGCTAATCAGCAGCTTGCACAGGCTTTGCTAGTGGTATCCGAGAGCAAGTGGCAGAGATCAGGCAGGCTTGCAAGGCTACTGTGACCCATGTTTTTCGGGGGAGGGGGGGGGAGTTCACAGAAGCAAAATTGCAACTGACCTTGACTCCTATTAGGCAGTGTTTCCGGAAGGACCTGAGACAGCCTAGCCCCTCCCAGTCACTCTGGATCCATCTGCATAGACTCCACAGCAGAAAGCCTGATTAAATAAAGAAGGAGAAAAGGAAAAGGGAAAAGTAGGTCCCCTTCCTTTAAACTCTCTAACTATAAGTTTTAGGGAAGTGTGAAAGACAGTTTTAAAAACATGTGATTATATATATATATAATGTATATTGGTTAAGTAGATTGCACTACGGCCTCTGATTATTGTTGCTTTGAGTACCTTAGTCACACCTCCTGGAATTACTGTCAATGCTTTGAACTGGTAGCTTCTTTTATTTCAAGCCTTCACAGCAAACTTCAGTGTTTCTTTACTTTTCCTTCAGTGCTTACTGCCTTGGCTGCTAATTTTTTCCCGTTCTTTCAAAGCCTCCAGAGCTCACATCGCACACATAATTAGGGCTTCTTCTCTCATATTTTAAACGTCACCGATGGAGGTCACGAGTGTTTGTTCTGCCCGTGTTTTATAACTCCTTTTGTCTCACCTCATTAAATCTAAATGAGCACATCCCAATGGGTTTCTTCCAGCAGCCTATGTGTCTTTTTGATGATTGAAAACTGGCCTCGTCGCCTCTAACAGCAAAGGTGTAAGAGTCAACAGGAAAAACTGGACATCCAAATGTGGGGCTCAGTCTTCTTTCTTTTCTTTCACTAATTTCAGCCTGAGTCTAGATTTAACAAAGTATTCACTTTGAACTCAGCACAACTTCAGGAGGTGGTATGTTACCCAAAATGGTGGCGATTTGTCATGTCCTTCCTTGGGCTGGGTTCTACGGAGACTATATTTTAACCACTCTTTGTCTAAATGTGAACTTTTGAACATTTGTTTGCCTCGCCATCCTGCCCATTTAAAACTGAAAAGTCGCTGGCAATGCTGAATGTTTTAAAGTCCAGAAGCGGAGTTGAATAAATCACCAGTGCCCCCTAGTGTTTGGAATAAGTAACATGTAAAGTTGGCTCGGGTTTGCTGATGCAGTTGCTGCAATCTTTGTTATGAAGAAGTGAGATTGTCTCCAGTATATCTGAGGAGCCAGAGAGCTTCAGCTTTTACCACCAATTTTGAGAGAACAAAACGCTACAGTTTTAAAGTTATATTATAGTCGTGTTGTGTTAAAAGTAGCACAATTTAATGAAATTATGTGCTTGCATGATTTTTGAAGGGAATGAGAACAAGAAATTGTGTGTTTTTGAGGCTTTTCTGTTTCTTTCTATATTTAAGCAAGTGTAACACCAAGAGATTCATGCAAGCCCATTCTCTGTATCAGGATGTGTGTGTGTGTGTGTGTGTGTGTGTGTGTGTGTGTGTGTGTGTGTGTGT
>OU015745.1:103031049-103047652 GCA_907169655.1 Acomys percivali | reverse complement strand
TGTGTGTGTGTGTGTGTGTGTGTGTGTGTGTGTGTGTGTGTGTGTGTTTAAATAAATATGAATGTTATCTGTGACCTAGTTTTATGAATGGGATGATTAACTCAATATCTAAAAATCAAGGGAAAAAATATATGAATTATTCTTTCTGTCTTGAAAGGTAAATAAATTAAATATTTTTGAGAGATTTCACAGGCAAAGCCATCATCTTGAGAGCACGCTGACTATAGAAGCAATTCTTTCCAAACTAAACGGAAGTAGCTAGTGGTGCATTTTTAACGGTGACAACACATATTCCCCAAGGTGCCCAGATTTTCACTTTGCAGAAGCATCCTCAGCATCGGCCTTTGCACTCAGGTCTGCAGGGAGGGATTGGCCAGATTCCCTGAGAGTCATCACCGCTGATGATGCTGAGCAAGCAATGGACCTTGGAGTGTAAGTTACAAGGACCACAACGACATTAATTGAATGTCAGAGTAGGTGACTGATCCACTCCTACAAAAACACGCAATTTTGTTTTGTTTGGCCTGTAAGAATTATATTGGTCATCAAATACATGAAACATGAAGCTGTTTCAAAGAGTGCATGTAACAGAAAGGGAAATTGAATTGATGTACCGAGTGATTTTCTAGAATCATCTCCCAAACTGAAATCGAAGGGGTTAGGGAAGTGTTTCCAAAGGAAGGAAAAATATAAACTCCAAGTGACACAGAAACACAGGTCACCATAGTCATGGACAGTTGATGAAAGAGTGGGCAGTGTGAATATCTAGTATGTTTTGAATTCTAGCTATCTCTGGAGAGTGATCTCTTTATGAATTTTTACACAATGCACTGCAACCACACTAGGATCCTACTTTGTTTCTGCCTTTTCTGTCATCACCTGTTTCTGTTTTAGACAACCTGAATATTCTTTACCAAATGTTTCTTCCTTCACCGTTGCAATTCTCCCTAGACTGTTTCTCCCTTTCTCAGGCCACTGTTTACTGGGCTGGTACACTGGTTCAGTATTGTAATCAATGAGCATTATACATAGACTATGGGGCAAAGCCACTTCAACATCAGTAGTTCTGAACAGACAGATAAATCACTTAGTCTCCCTGGATCATGCTATGTAAAAGGAAAACCAGGATGTATTATACACATTCATGAAACTGTCAAAAAGAAAACTCAATAAAAGTTGTATTAAAAGTATCAAACTGTTATGATATACAATGAATTCTATATTATTCTCTTATATTTCCATGACAAATTTCAATGAGGGTCCATCTAAGACTGTTTGTCTCATTAATTTTTTTCCTAATAATTTGAAAAGCAGAGGAAGGTAGGAAATGGACTATAAAATTTTCAGGCTATATAGCAATTGGGATGCCTAAGCTCAGTTGGCATTTCTGATAAGTTATTGGCTCTAGTGTTTGGTTTTGTTACTCCAAATCCCCTGTCTAAGAGCAGCCTCTTCCCCGTGGGAGAAAGGTTGTCTCTCAGGCTTAATAGTAGATCACATCCGCAATGAAAAGGTACAACAGGACAGAAAATAAACATAATCTTATCACCTTGTCATTTTCCATTTTCTAAAAGAATGGACTGATGGAAGGTTCTAATATTTTGTAAGAGATTATTTCAGAAGAAAAAAGTAGCATGTGGCTCCAGTATTCAGCAGTGACAAGAACTTTTAGATAACACACTTGCTTCAGAATTTTTTGTGACCATAGTACCAGGCTTTCTCTCTTCTTCCCACCACAGCATCATGGTGATCAATTGTACAGAAACTTTGGTGACTGTGTAAGAGTGGTGTGCATGCAGGCTTAAAACTGATGGTATCCAGTCCACAAGCAACACTTAATAAAGCCTATTTTTCTAAAATACATATTTATATGTGCATAAGCAATGGAAGCTTATTTCTTTACTTTTTAAAGTGCCTCTCAAGAAGGCCAAGTAGGCATTAACCTCAGCCAGTGACTAAACTGTTTTCTTTTTCCATTGATTTCTCTTGTAATTTCCAAATTCATATAAAAATAAAGATTAAGCAATAATACTCAAAAACAGTGGAGGCGTACCTGCAGCTAACCAAGGAAGAGACAATGTAACAGCAACAATAATAATAAATGAAAATTGGTCCTGGTGATTTTGGCCAGCGGGTGCCCTGCAGAACTTTGCAGGCCAGATACTGGCTTTCCCATAGTTCAGGGCTGAGACATAGAGCCTGAAACCTTAGAGGACAGGGCTTCCTGCTGTCTGTCACACACTCACCTTCAGTTCTGCGTAGCTCTGAGTAAGAAAGAAACAAAGAGCGACAGTATGGCTAACAGCTGCAGAACACATTCCTCAGGAACAGGCTTTGTTTGCACAGCCACCCACCCAGCACACACAAAGATGGTTTAATTCTATAGATGCAACTTTCTGAGTGCCCCACAATGACTATCATTTTCCAATCACAACGGAGTGTTTTCCTGCCCTCTCCTAGAAAGCCTTACCTCTGCCTTCTACCTGGTATTTCAGATTCCAGTAAGATAAGTGATATTTAAGACTGACTCCAGCGGCTCTTAAAGATCTGCCTAGTACTAATTACTGCTGTGGGCTTCAACTATCCTGCTGGTGACAGCTCCTGCTGTATTCTGCTTTCTAATTGTAAAGACGGCCTTCACCTTCTAACAAATATCCAAACTCTTTC
Source organism: Acomys percivali (assembly GCA_907169655.1). NCBI lineage: Eukaryota > Metazoa > Chordata > Mammalia > Rodentia > Muridae > Acomys > Acomys percivali. Next base: position 103,044,985 of record OU015745.1, on the reverse strand, counting down.
TCTGAACGATGCCAATCTTCAATTCCTGAAAATGTAGCACTTCATCAGATTCTGAATTCAGGCATTGATGAAGTCTAAGTAATACAGGGAATGAATTCACCATGCTAAGTGGGCCCTGGTAAATTCACTATGTAACCAGGAGCATCAGGCAATGTGTATACCTTAGGATAGACTATGTCAATCCAAGTAGCACTTGCCAGCTCTCTCTAGCTTAACATGTTCAATATGAGATTTTTCCTCATCATAGTTTGATATTCATCTCAACTCAGATTTCCATGATTACCAGGATCAGCAGGATGAGTTCAAATCTTGAACCTTAACACTATACCCATGAAAAGGGTTCTTTGGTTAAAGAAAATCATACCACCATAGCTCACTATAGTGGGATATGGCAGTATAAAACTACTGGATATCTAGAACAAGAATAGGAAACAGTAAATAAAAACCCTAATAATTTTTCTAATATCAGTTTATTTGGTGACAAAGACCTAATTACTGACATCTTATTTCAGTTTCTATTTTTCACCAGATTTTACATAGTTTATAATTTTATAAATTGGCCTTTTACCTATAGTCAACACCCAGACCTTACAACCCAACATACCATATTAACACACTGATCATTTCACTTCAGTTCACTTCATGCCTTCTAAATTCTTCTCAAACTTCCTTCTCCATTATGATTTCTACCTTAATATCTACTCTTCTGTAGCCATCCTAAATTTCATTTTTGTATAGGTTTCTCATCCCACATACTTCTAGCCCCATGCCATAGTAGAAAACATTGGAGTTTATACTTTCGCTGTATATATACTTTTTATTCTCTTTTATTGCAGTTATTGATATGAAATATTATTTTTATAATAAAATAACATCCTTAAAAGTAAAAATAGTTATGGTAGAAACAGTGATTCAACACTATTTCTGTCCTTATATAGACTCAGATTTAGTTCATTAACTAAAGTCTTACTAATGGTAATATTGGTTTCACTGTAAGATTGAGGTAAGTTGAGTCTTGTATAGCTTTATGTTTGTATCTTTGAATAATATAGGGCATGGTTTTTGTTTGTGCCCTAAAGTCTAAAACAATGTCTAAGTACAATGAGGGCCATATAAAACTATTAATTTGCACTAAGAAATATAGCCAACAGGCACTCTTCATTCATGACCATTCTAGAATGAAGAAAATATTTAAAAATAAGACTTATATTTTACTTCCTACAGAACTGTATAAAAATAGTATAAAATGTATTTAGGAATACTATGAAATGTGCAATGTAGTTTCAACACTGCCCTCAGTGAAGTTAATTTTGTCTATTTTGATGGTGTATGGTAAATTCTAAATTGTAACGTTTCTTCAATTTTCCCAGAGTGGAATTTTCTTAACAGTAGTCATTGAAATAATCCTACATGATTTAGTTCTCCATTTTTATAGTTGATATAGGACCCGGGATTACAACTTCCATGAGTATATTCCTTTCCTTAGTTTTATTAGGAAATTCACCAACTTAGCAGCAATGAAGGTAGAAGCCACTCTGCAACCTTCTATAGAACTTTATCCTCAGGGATAAGTATCAGAAACCTTGTCCTTACTGTCCAGTAGTGTGTGTATTCCTGAAGGATTGATGAAGACATTCTCAAGAGTGCAGAGTGAAATAAAGATGGAGATCGGCCCTGAGGATAGCAGGGGTGGGAGTACAGAGGGCTTGCAGAAGGGTGGAGGCATCTCTGTGACCAGCTGGAGACCTAAGTCAAAATAGGACTCTGGGAGAATATGAAGATGACTCTAGCTGAGACTCCTAGAAGCCAGGGCCATGGAGACTGAAGAGGATAATGCCCTCTAACTAGACAAGACTCCTAGTAGAGGGAGGAGAACACCAACCTACTCACAAAATCTTTGATCCAAAACTTATCCTGACTACAAGAAGACCTGCATAGACAAAGATAGAACAGATAGAGCAGAGATTGAAGGAATGGCCAACCAATGCCTGGTCCAACACAAGACCCACCTCATGGAAGAGAGCCAACCCCTGGCACTATTAATGATACTCTGTTATGCTTCCAGACAGGAGTCTAGCTGCATTGTCCTCTGAGAGGCTCTACCCAGCAATGCGTCAAAAACAGAACTCATAGCCAAACATAGGGAATCACAGGGCAAAGCATAGGGATTCTAGTGGAAAAGTAGGAGGAAGAATAAATGGACCTAGAGGTGACAAGAGCTCCACAAGAAGACCAACAGAGTCAACTAACCAGGGCCCAGAGGAGCCTGTGGAGTCTGCAGCACCAACCAAGGAACATGCATGGACTGGGCCTAGGTCCTCTACAAAGACATAGCTGATGGGCAACTCAAGCTTCATGTGGGTCCACTACTAAGGAGAGCAGGGGCTGCCTCTAACATGGACTCTTTTGTTGGCTTTTCCATCACTTCTCCCTTACAGGAGTGCCATGCCAGACCACAGGGGAAGAGGACAAGCTCAGTCCTGACATAACTTGGTGAACTGAGGTGGGTTGGTTGGGTGGTGCCCTTTTTCTGAGAAATAGGGGAGGGGAGAATGGGAAAAGGAGAATGAGACTGGAAGGAGAGGGGGATGGAGCTACGCCTGGGATGTAAAGAGGAAATAAAAGTGTGCTTGATTTGTGCCTAATGGAAGAAAGCTGTGTGTAGTTGGTGTCTGCTTTCTGTTTTTAATCACTACTTGTCTTAGCACCCCAAGGCCACTAATGCAGCCCATGTTTGAGCAGTGATTACTTGAATGGAAGTACTGCATCCTTGAACTATGAGGAATTTAAATATTAATATACTTCAAGAATAAAAAAAATGTAGAAGTAGTTCCATTTGTATGTCAAATCAATTATAGTTGCTCCACTTATTCCAAATCACAAGAAAATCCATTCTGCTTATAGAAAAAGAGAATTTGGACTGTATATGAACAACTTTTCTCCTTTTATTTTTAATTTTTTTCTTACTTACTTTGGGGCTTAAGATACAAAGTAATGGGTTTTATCAAAGCATTTTTATATCTATGTGGTCTCACTTGTTCTTCTCCCCAACTACTGTCCGCTAGGACTCTTGCATCTTAGTCCCCTTTCTTCCACAATTAGTCCTCATATCTGATATCCTATTGCATGTGTTCCATTGCTCTGCATATGTCACACAGCCCTTCAACTTTTTTCCCCAGTAATTCTTGCCTTTTGGCTAAGATCAAGTGCAAATTTCTCCATCCTCTCTAATAAGCACCTTTCTAGTTTCATGACCACCCCTTCTCTCTCTCTCTCTCTCTCTCTCTCTCTCTCTCTCTCTCTCTCTCTCTCTCTCTCTCTCTCTCTCTCTCTCTCTCTCTCACACACACACACACACACACACACACAGAGTGCAGCTATAAACAGGGAGATGCAAGTATCTACATGGTAAGTTGACTTAGTGTCCTTCAGATGTACACAGCCAAAAGGTGTGTGTGTGCATACACGCACGTTTATGTATCACAGTAGTGTTCTATCTTTAGTTGTTTTTAAACCTCCATCCTGATTTTCATAGTTGCTGAGCTAGTTTACAGCCTCACCAGTAGTGCAGGGGTGTTCTTACTGCCCTACATCTTTACAGGCTTCGCTATAGTTTGTTTTGGGGTCTTGTGATTAGCTATTCTGATACTAACAAGAGTGTCATGGAATCTCAAAGCAGCTTTAGTTGATTTTCTTTGATGTAGGTAAAGGTGTGGAATCTTTTGTTTAAGTGTTTATTTCCCATTTATATATCTTCTTTTTAAAACACTCTACTCACAAACATCTTTTAATCTCTAGTCTTACTAATGACACAGCACTTATATATTGTTTCTTAAGCCACAAAATAAACAGTTTTTTAAATCATTTACTAAATTTTTCTAGAGATAACATTGGCTTCTTGTTACCATTGAGATAAATTAAGGCCCATGTAGTCTGTTCTTGTATCTTTAAAAATGACACGAGAAATAAATACCCCAGTCCCATTCAAGACAAACTAGACCTTGCTTAGGACACTCAACTAGAAGAAATATTTAGTTTTCCCCTCCATTTTATAAAACTATATTTTTTATTAATTTATTCATATTATATCTCAATTGTTATCCCATCCCTTGTATCCTCCCATTCCTCCCTCCCTCCCATTTTCCCCTTACTCCCCTCCCCTATAACTGTGACTGAGGGGGCCCTCTTCCCCCTGTATATGCTCATAGGGTATCAAGTCTGGGCTGGAAAGATGGTTCAGCCATTAAAGGCTAGGCTCACAATTAAAACTATATTGTTTACACATATGTGTTGCCTTGCAAAGAGTTCACCTTTTCAGAAACAATTTCTTACCACCATCAGAAGGTACTATAGTAAAGTTAGAATCATTCGAACATTAGCTGTTCAATGCATTGCTAGACCTAGTTTTCTGAAAATGAGAGTGTGTGAGCTTTGCCTTCCAGGGGAAACTAACAAAACATTCTGGTTTTATAAGTGTCTTTTTTACAAATACCTTCCTTTCTAATTGAGTCTATGATTTATTTCACTTTTGTTTTATATATATGTATTGCTGTTGTTACTTTTGTTTTCCAGTCTGTGCTCCCACCATGTGCATCAGGCAAAACTGAGGCAGTACATGCCTCTGTGGGTCCATCATGATTAGATTATACACATAGTAATGTTGTCCTGGCCATGATTCACTTGAAGAGAAGAGGAGGGAGAACCTTCAGTTCTAGGCTGTGTTTTCATAGGTTTCTGGGAAGTTTCCCTCACTCTCTTAAGGTAGCTGTTCATCTTCTTCTCTGGTCATTGCCATTTCTTGATGTAATCTAAGAACTGTGATAGCTACCTGCACATAGGATGGAAAGACAGACAGGAGTAGAGCTCTGAGAAAGAGGGACCAGGGTGCACCTGTAGTAGGCCTTATTATTTTAACTTTTAACTATGTGAAGGAAGAAGAGTCTCTTACTCATTAAAATGTTTTGAATCAAGTTCAGAACAATTTATTCAGGTCCCAATAACCTCTAGGCTTAATTTGATTGTTCATCACACAAACAGCACACTATTTCTCACTTATGTCACTGTAGGTTATAATACAACACATGGAAAGTCTGTAAATTTGACTTCAGAGAGGCAATGGGTAATTACTTTTGGATAATTACAGACTGTGATGTTAGAAACATACTCCGATGAACTACTATGAACTTATCATTTACTAGAAATTCAAATTTCCCTGACTGGCACATATTTGTATTTGTTTTATCTAGTTCTAGTAGAATAACCTTAGGGAAGGGACTGGAGTGGTAACTCAACAGTTCAGAGCATGTTCTGGTCTTGCAAAGGGCCCTGTTAGTTTCCAGGTCATGTAGTTTGCAAATGCCTGTTACTGCGGCTCCAAAGACATGCCTGGCAATGGCTTCCATGAGTACCTATATGCATGTGTGCATTACCACACAATACACGTCATTAAAAATAAAGTACATATTTTAAAAACAATACTATTAGAAATTCTATTAAAAATTATTTTTAATAGACCATGTGAATTAGCATAACATCGTGAATGAGCTGATGATCAGACAGATGACTTGATTCACATGACATCTGAACATGAGGGAAAAGGTCTAACTCAAATTATCTCTAAAAATTATAGGCATCATGTTTGTCTGAATATATACAGAAATCCAAATATAGCTTGATATAGTGTTAAAATAAGGAAAAATAAAAGAATTGACATAAATATTGCATTGCAATTCTTAAAGAATTAATATGTAAGGAATTAATTTCAAACTCTCCTCTGTCTTTTGTTTTCAGATGCACAACTTCTGGCTCTTCATGTAGCTCCTGGGGGTCAAGATTTGTAGATGCAGTGTCTAGTCTCTGCACTGATTGGAATGGATTTACAAGCTGCTACACTGATGAGACTGCACTGAGCTCTCCATTAGAGACTCGGGAAATGCAAACAAAAAATCGGAAAAAGGTAGAGAGTAATTTCTTGTTTTATGAGATTTTAAGTAATATCCTTAACTTCAAATTATTAATATATAAAATAAGGACATCAATTTCTTACCATATAGTGTTTTCGTGGGTTTCAAAGCATTTCACAAGTGATAAGTCCCAGTAAAATGCTAACATTATGAGTGCTCTAATAAAAATGGGTTCTATAAAAATCAACTGAGGAAGGATAGCAGGCTACCAAGAAGAAACTTGATACCCTATGAACATATACAGGGGGAAGAGGTCCCCCTCAGTCATAGTCATAGGAGAGGGGAGTAAGGAGAAAATGGGAGGGAGGGAGGAATGGGAGGATACAAGGGATGGGATAACCATTGAGATGTAATATGAATAAATTAATAAAAAAAATTTTTTAAAAAGGATCTACAATTGTGGAAACATTCTCACTACTGCAGTCCACAAGTATTTGATTTTCACATTGCATTTCTTGCCAAGAGTCCATTGCATATCATACCTATCCTCTAAATATGTCCCCCTTTTCATTCAATCTAGTTATGATGTTATGTCCTAATTCAGATGTCCTCAATAGCGTGTTAGTAGTCATCATTACATGTGTAGCTTTTCTCCCCAATAAGCAAAATAGCACTTGATTTTTTTTTTCTATAGTGATAAAATGATTTGAATTTTTTTGCAAGTTTAGCATTTGAAGGTTTTTCAACTTTGGTCTTCTGGTTTGATTATTTTGACTTCCAGAATTCCTCCATAGCAGTACAGCTAGAGCAGAACGCCTTACTTAAAACAATCCTCCTGCTATGAGAGAAAGAGGAGTGGAATGAGTTATTAAGTTCATTATAAACCTTGGATTAGTTTAGAATTAAAAATACATGTCACTAAAAAGCACGCAGAAGGTAAAAATGTTTTTGAGCTCTCACAGAAGATTTGTAGAAAGAAATGTTTTGTAAATTGTTAATCAGGAATAAACACATTCCAATCAAACACATAGAAATTTTAATTGTTCTTTAAAACTCTTACTTTGAAGATGCTGCCAGTGTAAATGATTATCTTCTAATTATACAATTGTTCTTGCTGTGGCACTTCAATTTCCAATCAAGACTGTTATAGTTTGCAGTGAGTGAACAGAATGAAATATTCTTATGAACACAAGAAATCTATGGGGCAACGACTATGCCTGCTTTAGCTCCAGGACCTTGTTCTCCTTTTGGACACAGTGGAAAAAAAATGTTGATACATTTCAGAAGTATTTGAATTGAAACTTGATTGTCCTAATAGTATAATGTTGTGCAATTTATGGCTATAGAAGCTAATGCAAACCTATATTAAGGTTTTGAGCAGAAGAAGAAAAAAGAAGGTGGAAGGAATAACTACATATGAAAGAGCCCTTGGCTGTATTGCTGATCATGGTGGGAATAATAACTTCACCTCATACAAGGGGAAGCTCCCTAGAGCCATGAATTATCACTCCATGGAGCCGTGATTTCCCAGATCACCCAGATCCTATTTTTATAAAAGATTATTTAGAGGTCTGAGGTAGTGCTAAGTGTTCTACCTTCAAGATACCTCTCAAGGTGATTCTATTACAGATTCTCTCTCTCTCTAGATCAATATTTGGAGACAGTGATGAAATGGCAAGACTGTGCGGGATCTTTTTTTTTTTTTCTTCAAGATTTATTTATTATGGATACAGTGCTCTGCTGGCATGTACACCTGCACACCAGAAGAGGGCAATAGATGGTTGTGAGCCTCCATGTGGTTGCCAGGAATTGAACTCAGGGCCTCTGGAAGAGCAGTAAGTGCTCTTAACCTCTGAGCCATCTCTCCAGCCCCTGTACGGGATCTTTAATCCTCATACATTTAAGACAAGTATTTATCATTCCCTAATCAAGACACATTAATCCCTCATTGTGGATCAAATTCTCAAGGCAAAAACTATAGAACAGTTGAATGTGAAAATCCAAATAACTCAGAAAAGTATTAAAATGAGCAGATTTTAAAGCAGGAGGGAGGGAAGGCCACTCTTAATTTTATGAACATGAGGGAGCTCTTGGCTTCGGGGAGATAAGTTAGGCAGGTGGCTGTGATTACTGACAGTGCTGATTTACCAAGTAGTGTTCTACATTGTGATTACATGGTTTTCTTACCAAGTATCTTGCTCTGCAATGAGAAAGAAAGGGTAAGAAATTTCTTGTTTTCATAAACACAAATACTGGGCGGCTATATCTGAAAAGATTGGCATTGTTTATCTATGGATGGTTGGTGAAAATGGGCTACAGATATGTGATATCTCTGAGTATATCTTTCTGAATAGTCTCTACTCTTGTCACCCTGCTACTTAATTGTGGGACACTGCTGGAGGTGCCAACTGAGGTCAGTCTTTCTTCACCTGATCTGGGGAACTCCAGACCCCCTCAGGAGCATCACATAGCCCTCAGGGAAGATGATAGGCCTGACTCTTTCCTGTTAGAACCTGTTCAACAAACACCTGGGAATTCCTGGAAATACCCCACCCTCTGCTAAGGAGAACCTAGTCTTCAACAAATGACCTTTAATAGTACCTGGAAGTTCCTTCCCTACCCATAGGATAATTATGTATTGTGTTTTCCTTTTTGTGATAGGACGGCATGCTACTGCATGTAAATGAGGTACTATACCAGTGCTGGTACCCCTAAGCCAAGTGAATCAGACATAGTAACTCTCAAACCCTTCCTCACTGCCTAAGGTTTATAAGTCCCTGCTCCATGAAAATAAAGGTTGTTGTTGGCTGACTTACTCTCTCATGCTCACATCATTCCTCCACCATAACCATCCAAGACTCCATTATTCTGGTGAAGAATTGCTACTGGACACCCAGGGCTTGACTACTGGTCAAGGCAGTCAAGGCAGCAATGGCAAAGAGAGTTCCTTAGCAGCTGCTGAAGCCAGCTCCATCATGCCGCTAGCATGGTGCTGACTGCTGGTGAAGCACCTGCCAGTCCTGCCTCCTAGCCAGTTTCAGGTGTCTGCTCACATTCTGTGCCATGCTTAGCATGGCAGCTTAGCAAAGAGCTGTAACCTTTTTGTATCATCACGGACTTGTGGAACTACCAAGTCTCCACTGCTGTCTGATAACAGCAATTTCATTATAAAAGAGATGAACTGTAACACTCTGTGGAAAACTCTTTCCACACCCTGGCCTAGCTCATGGGCCTCACCCTAAAGTGCTCTAGCCATTCCTGAGAGAAATGAGATCTTGATCTTGAGGTCAGTCTGTTCTTGTCCAGAAGCAAGGAGCACATGGACCAGGGAGTCAGAAGTGGAAGTCAGGCCACCTACAGACTGCTGAATGGCAATTAATATTATATAAATTTGAAAAATACATAAAATCAATGAAGATGGTTGAAAGATGTTTTCACAGTGTTCATATCACTATGGTGACTGACCTCCTATGTGCAGGAGGCCACAAAGTTGCTAAAGAAGGGAGAGATGATAGAGGTCACAAAGTCAGTTATTTAGAAAGAAAAGCAATGAATTCAATATACTATATCCAATGTATAGGTGATAGAAGGATGATCATGGAGAAGTGTTTACATATATGTAAACATGTATACATATAAGTATGTCATATGAACATATTACTTCTTACATATGTTATTGTTATATGCAAGATATGTAAATGAACATCCATGTATATACATACATCCATGTGTATATATATATATATATATATCATATATGTGTACACATACATGAAAGTTCTGTTTATTGATAAGGCCTGCCTGGGAGTGATGATAGTCCCATAACAATGAAATTTAATATTACCTTTGAATTTTCTTTCTCTTTGAAATAATCTAGGACTTGTTGAAGCAATTAATGGATTTCTTGCTAATTCTGGGAAAGTACTAACCAGGCTTGAAGAGCCTTTGTTCTTTAGAAACTACTAGAGCACTCAAAACATTGATCAAATATTAAGTATGCAGGAAGTAGCTCTAATGACCTTTCACTGACCAAATCCAGGCAAAGGGAAAACTGAGCTCAGATATATCACACTACAGTAAAATCTACGTAATAAAAGAAAGGCATCCACTCACTGAAATGGATTAAATAAGTAAATAATATTGAAAGTACCTACTGTGCACATTGTAGAATGTTAAGCAATAAATGTAGACACATTGAGGGCTCTAGAATGCCATGCCTTTCTAACCATCACAGCAATGAGACCCAGAAAGCAATCAACATAAATACTACAACTAACAAGTGGAAGTTGTTGACAAGAAGTACATCAGGTAGTCTCAGGGTGCCCCCTTCTCAAGTCTGGATTAATCACAAAGAAAACAAAGTGAAATTTCATTAAAAAAAAATGGATATACAACTCTAAGCCAGCGATCAAATTAATCAATGAGTCAGTAAGATGGTACAAGGAAAAGTTAAGAATAGCTACCAGTCTTTTTCCTTTTAGCGTTTCCTCGTGCAGCAAGCTAAAGATAGTGGGCTTGATGGTAGTGAAGCAAGCTGTTAGAAAGTGCACATATCAAGGCAGTGGTGGTGCATGCCTGCCTTTAATCCCAGCATGCAGGAGGCAGAGGCAGGGAGATTTCTTGAGTTCAAGGCCAGCCTGGTCTACAGAGGAAGTGCCAGGACAGCCAGAGTTACACAGAGAAACCCTGTCTAAAAAGCCAAGAGGGGGAGGAAGAGAGGAAGAGGGAGAAGGAGAGGAAGAAGGAGAGGGAGAGAGAGAGAGAGAGGAAGAGAGAGAGGGGGAACATATCATGAAGATAAAAACAGTTTCATCTGCACATCATTTGCATTTTTCAGATAAGAATAAAACACATGCAAATGTTATCCATTAAATATGAATTGATTTAATTGGGTGATTATGGGAGTGATTTAAATGCTTTTATATTTGTCTCCCAAACTAGTAGTGTACAATGTAAATATTAGCAACAAAAGATGCTAAAATCACGGAAGCCTTTTTTTTTTTTTTTTGCTTAGCACATTAAATAGCAAATATGTGAAGCTGACTAATCAAGAAGGAAACTGAAAGGGAAAGAGTGTTGTCTTTTAGTATCTCCAACAGCAGTTTTTTCTAATATTTTTAGGAAAACAGCAGTGATTTTATTTGGCACAGGACCCAAAAATGTTTATAGTTAAAACTTCCATGGGAGAAATGACACTGTTACATTATGTTAGCTTCTCAATCTTGTTTCTCCATCCCAAACAGCATCTTCTTTGTACTTTCTTCTGAAGGCCCACACAAGTCTCACAATTCTGGCTGTGGGACAGCTTGATTTATTTAACTTAGCTTCAAGCATGACACAGAGGTATAAGTATGTGGTCTTTGTAAGATGTAGAGCCAGGAGGTAAGCTTGGATCGGCTTGAATTCTGAGCCTTGAGTCCTAATGTCTACACCATGGTCTCAAGGCATTCATTTTTCAGAACAGCTGAAGAGGCAAATTGAGAAAAATGACTAGCAACTGTTGGCAGAAAGATTTGTGCTCAAGATAAAAGCACAGATCACTTTTATGGCCCGTACTTTATAGAACAACATTTAAAACCTGGATGAAATCTAAGGAAGTAAACTCAAATAGGTGACTAAAAGCACTCTTGCCTAAGGAATTTTGAGAGTCTGTGCAAGAACTGAAGCTCTCTTGAGGCTTCAGCGCACAGAACGCAACCGCCCTGAAGGGTACAGGCTTATTGTCACTAATAACATCAGACACCAGCTTGACTGAACTTTGAAAGAGACCAAGTTAGCAATGGTAATAGACTTTCAAAGCTGATGTCATCGTTACTATAAATGAAGACCGTGGCTGAGTGTCTGTCTAGATCTATGTGCCATGGTGAGACTCTGGAACGTGTCTCAGTTAGTTTCTTCATCTGCACAATCATATACAGTGGGGGAAATTTGAATGGACCCAGACATGCGATGCCTACGTAGTATCTTGAATAGCGAATTCTCACTAAGAGTAATCCCAGTTGTCATAAGTACACCTCTGAGGCACAGGGAGTGCAGGGAAGGGATTTCTTGGTTAAGTTGGGATAATCTCTGGCATTGGGAGTTACATAGGGAGTGGATCGATATCTAAAACTGTACTTTTGGCAGAGGCAAGAGGGCGGGAGTAAATGTAGATATAAAAAGAGTAGCTGGGATTTGAACTGAAACTCCAGACACAGGTGGAAACTAAAGAAGCAGCAGATAACAACAGCTCCCCTTGCGGGGATGATGATGCTGTGCCTTGGGAAAGCCGGGAGGCTATGTGTCATTCTCCGGCTTTGCCCAGTATGGTAGGCTCTCAAAGCAAGTGGCTTTTTTTTTCTAATTAATTTATTCTTGTTACATCTCAATGGTTATCCCATCCCTTGTTTCCTCCCATTCTTCCCTCCCTCCCATTTTCCCCTTATTTCCCTCCCCTATGACTGTTCCTGAGGGGGATTACCTCCCCCTGTATATGCTCATAGGGTATCAAGTCTCTTCTTGGTAACCTGCTGTCCTTCCTCTGAGTGATAGGCAGATTTGGGCCCAGGGGTCCCACTCAAACTAAGGCACCAGCCAAGGACAATACAGGCGGTAAACTTTAAACCCCTACCCAGATCTAGCCAATGGTCAGAACAGTCTCCACACTTGAGTGGAGAGTGGGATATGACTTTCTCACGTACTCTGGTGCCTCATATTTGAGCAAGTGGCTGTTTAAACTACTTAAAACTAAAGAGAACATTACAATCAGACCCTAAGGTTACTCTCTGCATTTCTAATAATGCATCTAATGGTTGTTGTCTTATGGGCCAAGCCGCAAAGAATTTGTGCCATTTGGGGAAGGCCCAGGGCCCAATGCTGTTTCCTGAAAGGGCATGCTACTCTATATTTAGACCTGTGGTTTTAGCACCTACAGCCCCTAGGTCTTGCGGAGAGGCCCTGATCTCTCTATCACATCTACCTGGTGAATTTCCTCTCTCTGCAATGAGCAGTTAGATAAAAAAAAAAAAAAAAAAAAAAAAAGGCAGCTCAGTGGGCATCAGAATTCTAAACACACTCATCCTCCCTATATAAGGTTCTGCCACGGAGCAGAAGTGGGGCCCCATCCGCACAAGAAGGCCCCATTAAAAGAGAATCCAGCTATGAAGAAAAGGAGTTACTGGGAGATGAAAGACAAAGAGACATTCCCTTGCTGGTGTAGAAGTAGAATGTGGCTGTGTTGTAAAGAAATAGACATGACAGCAAAGAGCCACAGGTGTCTGTGAAAATACAGCAGCCCTGGTCAACAACGAAAAGAAAATAAGAACCTTGTTCTTGTGAGTAAAATAAGAAAAATGAGAAAATGAGGTTAGCTACCAAGTTGATTGGTTCTGATCCTCTAATGAGACCCCAGATTTATCTCACACTTTGATATTAGTCTGACATAGTAACCTAAGCAGGGAGTAAAGCTGAGCCTTGTCCAGATTTTGGACTTATGGAAAGATGATACCATAAATTGGTGCTATGTGAAGCATAACCCATGTCCATGGATATGTAAGGTAAGCCCATTGAACACTGGCTATCAGCTTGTATGAGTCAACTGAAAGAGTATACTATGGCATACAACTTAGAGGTAGAGTTTATTATCTACAGATAATCAGCAAGAGACAATTGACCCCTCCATGGGAGGCACTGTGAGCCAGCCTCTGCAGGGTCATTAAGTATACTGAAATCTCTAGTATATATACCTATTTACGCTGCAGACCAGGGAAAAGAAGGAGAGGAGAGTTAGCCTGCCTTGGGTCATATACCCAAGGTGCAACTAGTATGTCAGGTTTAAAACTTGAAGGCTATTCTGTTTCTAGGGCAGACAGAGACAACAAAGGTTGCCCAGCCAATGCCTCTTTATCTCAAGATCTTGTGCCTCCAATGTTCTCTACCGTTATTCTTGATGATTACAAGTAACACAGGAAAGGAACTCTGTCAGTCCAAGGATGTTTAAAGAAATGTACGGGAACACAGGCACACACACACACACACACACACACACACACACA
>OU015745.1:103017504-103031039 GCA_907169655.1 Acomys percivali | reverse complement strand
AGAGAGAGAGAGAGAGAGAGAGAGAGAGAGAGAGAGAGAGAGAGAGAGAAACATCCCCCAAGCCACCCCAACAAGCACTTTTCTCCCCCTTTCAGATACATAATAAAATACTGTTTCCAAATGTGTTTTCGTTTAACTGGGGTCAAAGGTTAAGTAAAGAGGTGTGTTCAAAGTTCTGCTGTTACTTTTGGCAGCACAGCAGAGAGAAAGTGAAGCAATTACCTGACACTCCAACATATTTCCTTCTTCAAATTGAATCAAATATTTTCAATTCTCAACAGCTCTGAAAACTAAATGTTGATGCAACTAAGGGAACATTGTACAAGCGCTGGATGTTGATCATTATGAAATCATACTACATCATGGCTGATTTGTTTTTTATCTTTACATTAAATTTTCTGACCCTTTGAAATGCACACTGTTGTGTGGCAGGTGGGTAAAAAAAATGGTAGGGGGACTCATTAAAATTATGGTTGTGTTTATAGGAAGTGGCCCATGGATTTCTAATAGAAAGCAGCCCTGCAGAGAAAGGGGGACTAATAGGTTAGGCGAGGTTTGGGTGTGTGGATGGAGGTCAGGAAAGATGGTCACCACATGCAGTTTACGCAGACCTGTGGGGACCAGCTCTCAAGAAGGGAGGGAGGCATGAGAGCATGCTGGGGGACCAAAAGGAAGGGATGAAGTTTCCAAAAGAAGAAGTGTAGGCAATCTGTACCTGCTTTATAATTTTGCTCTCTGCCCCCTGTTGTGTAAACACCACCTTTCAGTCCCATTCACATTATCTCCTCAGAGGAAGGAAACATCACAGGCTGCCCTAAGTGGCTCTTGACAGGAACTTAAGGAATCCCTGAGGAGAGGAGATATGTGAAGAGAGCAGGAGAATCCAATTAACTTTCCCCCTGATGAACTTTGTCACAGCTCTTTATCAGAGAGGAGGTGGAGGCGGGAATGAGAATTTAGAGGTGAAAAGCTGGGAGTGAGCAAACAGGCTTCTAATGGTTTCTTGTTTCCTGTGCCTTTTGTCAAGAGAACAATATTTAAATAACAATATTATTTCTGTGTAAGGAATAGCTTCTCAACAATGAGATTATTGTTCCAGAGAATTATACCAGGGATAGCAAGTGTGAAACATGACTGTCCAGACGTCTGAAATCATCTCGGCTTTTGAAATTCTGGAATACCCACAATCAGGAACGCTATGTTCAAATGTTCCTTACTAAGGTTTTATTAAAGTGGAACGTTAGAAATTTGCTGTTCTGTAATTTTCTTAACATGAGTGGGCCTTGTCTCTCCGTATGCGCCTGTAAGTCAGGAACAAATTTCCTTTCCTATCCATCAAATAGATAAGGGCTTAGGTGGCTTGTGATCAGTTGCTGGTCACTTCACTGTAAACTCTGACAGTGTTGAAGGACCAAGATCAATGACTATAACAGATCCACAAGACACAGCAGCTGTGTACAAACATGCACTGTGACAAATACACACTTCTCAAACATGGAAATAGTCCAGGTGGGAGATACCTGAGGAGAGCCTCGTGGCTCTCTACGTCCCTAGAAGATCTGAATAAAAGAGGCAAAGTGGTGTTTTCTCCTTAGCCTTCTTTTGATCTTGCTACAGCCACCCCATGCTGCATTCAATAATGCCATCTTGCCTTAGCAGAAGAGCATGGTCCAAGGAACAGCATTTCCTGTATAAATTAGCTGCCGCATGTTCAACCACAAGCACCCATGGCTTCTGGGGGACTTGTGTCAGTCAAGAGTATTTGCAATGGGCACTTTACAGGACATGTCTCGCCATAACGTCAGCCAAATAGCTTCTATCTGATAGCTTATCATATGCAGATTGAATATAAGAATTCTAGGGCCAGGAAGATCAGGATAAAAGAGGGCAGAGTTGGATCTGCAGAATCAGATGGGGAAGGAACTCATGGGTGTCAGTGTCACCCATACACTGTAGGTTGTGTACCCTACAGAATGCCAGTTTAAAGATAACTATCTTGCTTACTGCAGAACACACATTTTATTGTATTTAAGCAGGATAGGACTGCATTTTTCCAGTGTAGCTGAACTCATTTTGGAAATGGGATATGTACAAAGCTGCATGGTACAAATATTCCACAAACATTAAATATGGTTCTTTAAGTTTTCATAAATAAATTTTGTGTTTTTAAGAATATATCTAGAGTACTTTGAAACTATCCACTTAGGAAGAAAGACAACTTGAAGTTGCAGGGTTACATCCTATGGCCCTCAGCATAAATTCCCCCAAAATACAAGAGCTCTACCCTATCGATACATTCTATCATTTAGTCTTATAATTCATGGCATCTGTTTGATTTTGTTTCAGAACATATGATACACAAATTTGTGCTTTAGGTAAGAGCCACTAATAAGACTCACTCTGATCACGTACCAGATTCAGCTAGATAGTTTTCACACCCTCAGTTGGGTTCACTCCAGGTTAGAGTACAGTAATTTGATTGCAAATGGCTCCATCTGCAGCAGTTGAATTTGTTCTACATTTCCTTATCTTGTAAAAGGTTGGCTTGGGTTGCTCCCAGGGGAACTGGGCAGATCCAGAGGCGATGGATAAGATGTCTCTTCAGTCTATGCTAGGATCCAGCACGTTCGTGTGCCACCTTCAACTATGTAAAGTGAGCCACAATGCCCTCTTGACTCAAGAGATGATTGAATGGACTGAACTTCTCTATTGTTAATCTTGTAAATCAGGGAAGAATAATGCAGACATTTTAATAGTCCATCATGTACCTTGGGGTCTACATTATATACACTTGTATCCCTCTGGCCGACTCACACTACTTCCAAACCTCGCACATGTACAAGGTCCTCCTCTGTATCCTCACTGCCTTTCTCCTCTATTCACTTTCATATTTGTACCAAAATTGAGACACTATTATTTCCACTAGGAAGATTTCCCTAATCTTTGGACTAGTTAAGTTTCACTCGCCTGGGATTTTCATAATTGTCGGTTTATGCATTGTTAAAATAGCCTGCAGTTTTTTATTGTTGTGATGGCTCCCACTCTTGAAGGTAATGAAGAAATTTTCATTTATCTATTTCAATAACCAAGATCAGTTCTCATTTGTATCAGATACACAGAATTGTATGTTCTTATTGTATGAGAAATTTGTATATAATTACCACCAGTATAATAAGAATATCTTTTCTATAGATCACCTTCAAATGCTGTCTCTCTCTCTCTCTCAGCCAACCTGAAAGCATACAAGTTGATAAAATTAGTCCAGATAGTCATTGCTTTAAAAAAAATCAGAGCAACTTAAGTGTTCTATACAATAACTTTTTCTCCAAAAGATAAAAATTAGATCTTTAATGTTGTCAACTAATTCAGACACCATAACTTATACAGAGTATTAAAAAGTAACGGGCCTGGAAGTCAGTCCTGAAGGCCCCCATTTGTCACCTCCACGAGGATTTGTTACAATTTACTACTATCTTATATTTTCCAGGCCACAGTCAGCTTTCTGAATAGGTTGGTACATAGAGTGTAGCCTAGCATTTTGCTCATTAACTTTCTTATGATAGACTGTCAAAAGTGCCCCCTGAACTTCTGTTAAATCGCATCAACTTCTGCACCCTCATAATTGCTTGGTTGCTTCCATGGAGATCTATTCAATTGTCTGATAGGACTCAATTTTCCTTTTAGCAACTTGAGATACCATCTCCTATTCTGTTCCTTTAAATGAGCCAAAATTGTCTGTTTCTTATAATGGCGTTCAAAATCTTGACTGTGTTTAATCCAGTTCCACATCCCCTTATCTTTCAACTGCAATACTTATACATATCTTACATGATTACCCCATTTTCCTCTCCAAATTTTCTGCCACCCATGTACCAGAAGCTTAATAACACCAACTAAAGCCATGAAGTGTTTAACAAAGGCATCTTTCTTCTAAGTCTCAGAACAAACAAAATACACTTGATTATCACATCTGATGCATGTGATTTCCACACCAGGTTTTGCTGTAATTGGATAAGCTCTCTTACTTGAAGTTTCTTGTAAAAGCATACTTAGTTTGAGTGACTGATAGAAAAATCTAATATCTACAGGAATTTTTATTAGCTTCTCCTTTTTAAAAACATTTTTACATATACATTTATATTATTACACACAGTTATAATAAATTACATATAATAAGAACCATGATACAATCAGGGATTATATAAATATTACATTCTTAGTGTTTTGTCTATTAGAATTTGACAGCCTTGAGGAAAACATCTTTCCTATCTTGATACATCTAAAATTCTAAATGTAAATTAATATCTATCATATCTTGTTATTATCAAATTAAAACATCTATCTAGACCTAAAAGCATCTTAACCCCTAGACAACTAAGCTTCATTGTAAAACTAAGTTACCTGGTCTTCAACTCATTCAGAGATTTGAGAAGGAATAAAATTGATTACCTGAGTATGCTGGGTGTGCAGGTAGTAGCTTTCCAAATGACAAGATAACAGAGACAGTTTTCTACCTAAATAATCACCCAAAACTCTCTATGTTGGAGAATCTTCTTTAGCCTTCTGGCCTAATATATCTGACAGACATATTTGTGAGGCAGGAACTATTGAGGACTTTCTTACCCTGTCTTGCAGTTTGGCCATTGACTCTGCCTGCATCCAAGCTTGTCCTTTTTTAGGTAGAATTCTGTCTGTGGTAGAAATGAGGACATTTTCCCCAGTGGCTTGTTTTCCACATTTGAAGTCATCTCCATAAGGAAGTTATTTGATGCTCATCATCCTCTTTGAGGTAGGCTGGGTTTTGCCAGGTATTAATCTGTCTCATTGTCAGTGAATCTTTAAAATAATAAAAACATTTTTAAATGCCATATTCTGCACGTCTCTGAGGTTTTTGAAGACCTTATCTAACTATCCTACCTTATCTTTCTATAGAATTGTATCTATCTGCTGCACCTTAGGTGTGAATTTTTGTGATAAAAGTAGACTAGTGATTGACATGACCATGCTTTGATCAACTAACAATTAACTTGTATAACTTATTTATTCTAAACAACGTACAATAGCACTTTCAAAGCATTGGAAGTAAACCTTGTATTATAATTGAGTTATATGGGTACAATACATCATATTAGCATAATATATATAGTGTGTGTATGTGTGAAGAATAAACTTACATTTGAATTCTATACCACTGTATTTAGAATTAAACTTATTTTTGTATCTATATACAAAATTCTATACCAGTGAATTAAAAATAACCCTGTGAGTGACATTTGAGGCATTAAATTAAGGAGTAGATTCACTAATCTACATTTCGTTCTATCCTCCTTATATATTTCTATAGTCCCCCATCTTTCTTTTCAATTAAATGAAAGATGCTTCCTTTCCTTCCTTCAGTTTCATTTATTTTTTAGTGGTCTTGACTTAAAGTCAGATCTCATATAGGTATCAAGCAGGACTCTGCTAAGGATAACTCTCTGACCCTCTCAATTTTGGCACAGGAATTAACTCTGGGCATGATACATTCTATTTGTTTATTTAAATAAAAAATAAAAGTTAAAATACATGATTGTTTAGGTAAAAAATAAAAGTCATAAAGTGTTATAGATATGTTATATTCAGCATTAATCTTCCACTTCATGCAAATTATATAAGAAGACTTGTGGAATTTTACTGTAATATCCTTCTCAATGGCAGTGTGTGCACTTTATGCGAATGAAGACCTTAGTTCGATCTATCTACAACACTATTGCACATCCATGCGCACACATGTTTCTGTAAACATACATATACAGAGAGAAAGAGGAGGAGCAGTGGAGAGGCGGGGAGGAGGAGACTTGGCAAGGGAGATGGAGAGAGAGAGGAAGAGGAAGAGGGAGAGAGAGAGGTAAAGGGAGCAATACACAGAGTCTTCTTATGCTTCTTCCTGACAACTAACCTGTCACTAGTGTGTATTTCTGTGAAATTGGTTTGTGAACAAATACTATGAGTCAGGATAGAGAAAGAACATGTATAAATGTTAGTTATAATGCAAAATTAATGTTGCAAAATTTTAAAACTGTTATTTAATAAAATTATTCTGTTCTCTAGTTTTCAACTCATAAACTCAAAATATAACTAGGTAGAAAGTACAGTATCTGACTGGATTTCACTTTTTACAATGTAAGTGATGATTATAAATAGATGGCATATGATTATATTTGTGTTATAACTATATATGTAAAGAACTAAGCTACTTCTGTAGATAGTGGATACATCCATGTTCCACAAAAAAGGGAGAGATAATATTTGAAAAGCTAGATGTCTCTAGTGTTTTTCTTTATTTGTTTGGGTTTGTTCCTCATAAAATGAGCCTCATTTGAGAAAAGAAGTTGAGAGAAGAGAGCTGCATATTACTGAGTATATCTACGCAAGGACCGTTTTCTGAGATTCTCTCGTTCATTCCAAGATCAACCATTCTAGGAAGCTGATACCGCCCAAAGTAAAAGGCATCTTGATTCTGATCATACAACCAAACAGTGGTGACAAAACATTCCAACCCAGTTCTGATGAACATAAAAATCCACATCTACTTCTTAACCAAACACACATGGTGATTTATGATTATTAAAAATTTCGTATTTCCTAAGCAGAATCATGAATAAAAAGATCAACAATTGGCTTGAAATAAACATTTCAAAACTGATTCCTGGTCGCAGATACCTTCTACATTGAATACGTTCCTTGTTCAGTAAATGTTCTTGCGAAAGTACATTTTCTCATACATAAAAGGAACTGTTTTTGAGACTTCAGTTAGGCTCAGTGTATGTTACTTTTCTTCTTGCCATGACAAAATACCTGGCAGAGAGCAATGTAAGGGAGGAAAGGTTTACTTCAGCTTACAGTTTGAGGAGTTATTGTTGAGAGAATTTTTGGTTTCTTTAAAAGAAAAAATGTTATGTAAATATCTCTTTGTTTTAATCCCAGGGGTAGAATATGAGGCTGCTTCAGATTGTGCACAGCAGCTGACTATGATTTGCCTCCTGCTCTAGTAAGGGCCTTAATTTTGCCAGCAGAGGATAGTTTACAATTCTGTTTGCAATTCTGGATATATGATACAACTATGCAGTGGTGACAGAATATTCTTCAGAAGCTTGATTGATATCAGAGCCTGGGGAAAGGTGGCAGCTGTTGCCCCTCCTGCTGCCCCTGTTGCTCCTGGTGCTGTTGCTGTTTGCTGGATTTCTGGTTGTTGGTTGGATCTATCCTAACTCTGAAGATAAAACTATTCCCAAGGAACTCGATACCCCTAAGCAGCAGAAAGTGGTCTAACAATATTGACGCCCCATTTCCCCTCTAACCTTCTTTCTCTCCTACCTAGTGTAGGAGAGGGGGGGTTGGAAGCGATAAGGGTGGTGTACAGAGGTAGAAAAATGAACCCAATAAATAGCCAAAAGTCCAGATAAAAGGTAAAGTCTACTTCAATGAGGAAATCATGGTGGCAGGAAAGGGAGGAGCTGGTCTCATGGTATCCATAGGCAGAAAGCAGAGAATGACCATGTGGGCTATAGAACTCAAGGTCCGCCCAACTGTGACTCACTTGCTCTGGAAAGCCTCACATCCTAGAAGTTCACCAAACTTCCCCAACAGTATCCCACCTCTTAGAAACCAAATGTTCAAACGCACGAGCCTATGGGAGACATTTCATATTTAAACCACAACTCTCTGCCCTTGGCTTTCATAGACTTCGGACTACTTAACAGTGTATAATACATTCATTCTAACTTCAGAACTATTCATAATCTTACCAGTTCAAGCACTGTTGAAAACTCTAACATTAAAAGTCTCTTCTGAGACCACAGGCAATCTTTTAATTATGAACTCTATAAGAACAAAGCCCAGTTTTGTAGCCCTGGGTAGTTGCCTAGGTTATCAGTGCAAGGATTTCCCTCTTGTTGAATAGGTCTTAAGTTCAGTGAGAGAGTTGCTGGTTACCAATGGACATGCTAATATGGATAAGGGAAAACACACAAAGCGTCAAGCCTAGACAAAGAATTAAAGACAGCTAAGGGATACTGAGAGCTGGAAAAATAGTGCACCTCAGTGAAGAGCATAAAAACTGATTATGCAATATCAAAGGTCATACCTGAAAAAATGCATAAATGTAACATTGTACATAGTGAATAGGTTGTATTTATGTATGTAGAAGTATATATGTGTACACACATACACATATGTATCAACAGTTAATGAAAAAGAGGCCATGAATTTGAAAGAGAACAGGGGTACAGTGCATGTGAGGGTTTGGAGGGAGAAAAGAAAGGGTAAAATGATATAATTATAATCTCAAAAATAAAAAATAAAATGTTATTTAGCTAAAGTATACAATGGTACAGATTTGTTTGTTTCTTTATAGTATATGTGTATGTGTGAAAGTAAAAATCTATAAATGTGAATGTAGAAGCCAGAGGACATCTTGAGTGCCATTTTTTAGGCACAATCACCTGTATTTCTTGATCAAATCTCTGAACATCTGAAACTTGCCAAATGTGCTAGCTTGACTGGACAAAAAGTTCCAGGGACCAACATCTCCACTTACTTAGCATTAGGATTAAAGCACATGTCACACCAACTTGATTATTTTCTTTCTTGTCCTTGTGGGTGACAGAAAAGCACTCTGCTTACCAAGATAACTCTCTATCCCAAGAGTTTTAAATTTCCCCATAAATTATTCATTTCTATCTATTATTTTGTAGTCAGATTATTGCTCATTTTATAACATTCCCTCAGATTCTGCATTTATCATTGTAGCAATTTGAAAAATGTTCTCCAAAATGTCTGGCCTATCCATGACACTAGAAAATGTGACTTTATTTAAAAATTATATTTTTGAAAATATAATAAGTTAATCACATTATAATGACCTCATTCTGGATTTACAGAGGATTCTGAATCATAAAGGAAAGAAAGGAGATATTTCTCAAACAGAAAATATAATGCAAGGGTGGAGATAAATGTTTAGATTACATATGGACCTAGAATTTTCTGAAACATTGAGAAATTCACTAATGGCCCTTAATCATAACATTCTGATTATAGTTATTGGAAAAAAACATAATAAATGATGGGCCTAATTTCTTGTGTAGTCATATCTGATGCCTGAGTTGCAGTTTTTACTTTCATTATTTTTATTTTACATTGCTTAATAGGTGGCCCCATCACATCTTTGCAACTAAACTTATAGTAAGGCTATTTATTCACTGAGTTATATTTCTTAATATGCTTAAAATAAATAGCTATATGGAATATATTACATAATATGAAGAGGAATAAATAAAAATGGATATATTATGAGTAATCCGAAAAAATATTCTGAATATTAAACTTACGTCACTTACATCTAAGTAACCACAGATTAAAGAAGTATCAAGATAAATTGGAAAAGTATTTTGATTAAAATTAAATTAAAATAAAACACATCGAAATACACAGAATATCACTAAAGAATTTATTAAGGAGAACTCCAGTTTTAAATATTAATATTATAAAAAGAAATGTTTAAATAAACCCACCATTGTTGTTGATTGAATATTCAACCTATTGAATATTCTTACATCTCTTTAATTCAAATATATATAATATAAACCTTATCTCTAGCTAATCATAGAATTACAAGATCTCTAATTTTTTCATATCAATTTTAAGCATACTACCTGGGAAAAATAGCCTACAGTAACATTCATCTATACACAGTATTTTTTTCTCATCCATAACAGCTGTGTATCTTTGTGTCTATGCACATACATGTACTTTTCAAGACAGCAAATAAGACATTATCTTTGTAATTATGATTAAAAATGAAAGTCTTCGCCCTGGCTGGCTCTTCTTTTAAACTTGGATTTCTATGTCAGTTGTAGCTTAAAAACTCTACACTTTTCTGTGACTCGTGTCACAAGATAGAAGCCTGTATCTCCATTCCCCACTCTACTTCAGTCTATGATTGCTATACATCTGCGTGAGTCCTTCACTGGTGTCACTTCCTCTGGTAGAGCTTAACAGACAGTATTACTCACTGCAATGATACATTGATTAATTAATAATAAGGTAATTTTATAGCATATTAGAATCCAACAAGGGAAGCATTATTACTGTGCATTCTTAATGTCTAGCAAACTGAATACATGGAATAGTTGTATAAGGTGTGAAATTGAATTGCAAGAAAATTGGTTATGTGTATGTGTGTGTGTGTGTGTGTGTGTGTGTGTGTGTGTGTGGTGTTTGTGAATATGTATATTTATAGCAAATACATACGAATATACACATACATATAAAAAGATAAACACATTCATATAGGTAAGTAGACATATAGATGTCAAATTGACAATAGCACTAATAATAATGTCAATTGGTCATGACAATGAAGAGAAAATGGGTGCTGGTTTGTATTACGTTGAATCATCTCTTACTTTTAGATTAAGTACTTTAGTAATGTATATAAAGATAAAAATTCTTCTATTTGGATCAGTATGCTTAGTTTTGCAAACAAATCATGCAGTCATTAAAGCTCTACTATATAAGAATGCACATACAAAGCATTTATAAAATTGTTAATAGTATCTATTAAAATAGAAATTATAATAAATTAAAAATAAATAATCTTAGAAACACACCTGTGTTCATCACTAAGTGAATCATTGATATTTTCGCATAAACATATGGTGCAATATAATAATCACAAGACAGAGCATTTTCTAGACATGAATGTTACAAGATATATTACCAAATAGGTAAAGCCAGTTGATTTGAAGCAGGGTCTCAATAATATAATTAACTGTACATATAAGTTATATATATATATATATATATATATATATATATATATATATAAATATGTAAGTATTACCATCAGCTTAGTTATCAAAGAGGATTGAGAGGATTACAGAAAAAAAATAATTTCTTCTTTATAAATCTCTATTACTTGACTTATAACAATCTATTAAGAAAACATATATTTAAGTAATATAAAAAGGATCCTGAAATGTTATACTAATTTTGCACATATACCTTAAAATTTGGAGACATTGTAAAAGAATGATCTGTTTCATCTCTTTTTACATCAATCCTAATGAGATCTCTAAGGCTCTAGCCAATTAACACAATTTTGCCTCCATATTGATCCACAAAGCCCTTCACCTGATCCAAACACGCGTCTTCCAAAATCCTTCACTGAATCCTTGGAACCGCTATAGCTCATCCTCATGGCCTGGTTTTCTGAGTGTGCATTCCTCTGAATTTTGCCTGTATTGGGCATTTATTCTCCCTCATGCTACACGCTCAATGGACAGAGGTAACATACATGTGTCATTACTTGCTGGCTACTTCTACACATTTACTTCTTCATATGGAGACAATATAAAGAGTGGTGGAAGGAATCAAAGAGCAACAGCTCCTAGTTTCCTGGCCTCTCGCTACAGGTCCAGGCTCACCATCCTCCTTGTGGTCATTTATGACGTGTTTGATCAGCCCTCTTATCTACCTGATTTCATAGCTCTGGCTGTTGTCTTCTTCTCACTCTTCTCCTTGAAACCTTGAAAAAAATATTATTGTTTTTATCCAACTCATGATACCACGCTCATATTTTCATGTACAAAAGGGTATGAATAGGTGACAAAATCATTATGTATGTTTTCTTCTTCAAAAACTACCTCCGCTATCTAATATTACTACCAGAAATGTTGCCACCTACAGTTACACACACACACACACACACACACACACACACACACACACACACACACACACACCTGACATTGCCTTCTGATCACCACTTCTTTTCCTCAGAGCTCACTCAACAATCATCCATCACTAAGGGCCCTTCTTTCAATCTGGGAACTCCAATGCTTTCTCATCGCCAACCATTCTTCTTTTAACTTTCTTGATTTAACGCAGTTTTTACAAGGCCCAATCTTTATAAAATTGGCCTTGAAAACACCTCCAATTTTCCCGTTATTTTCTTCGGTATCACTGATCTCAGGAAAATGGCAGCCCTGGATGATTTTTAACTATCTTATTTTTCCTACTTCTCTGCAGTCCATGAACAATACAAGTATCTGTTTCAACTAACTGAGTTTTGCTTGCAGTCAGGAGTAGTGCAGAACTACTTTTGCTGGTCATCAGTTATCTGGGACTGCTAATTTAAACATAGGCTTCAACTCTTAGGAGGTAGTTCTGTAGAACTCAGCACTATTTATAGTATCTATATCTTGAAAACTTCATTCTCCTTGGCTTTCACCTTCTGATGTCCCTCTGCTTCACTAATGTCACCTTGTCAAGTTTCTCTTTGTCTGGGCCCTCTTTACAGAGTGTTACTCAACTTCTCACCTTTCAAGTCCTAGTTATCTTTTTACGCTGAAGTCCTTTCCTATGGAATCTCCAACTTTTTCCCAATTTTGGGAAAAATTGAAATTCAGGTAAGTCAACACACTCTGCACGCAAAACATGAATATTAACTTTCCTACTTCTAGAGCATTTGCTGATATGTCGGATGTCTTCTAACCTGAAATAGTCTTCTACCTAATGTTCATTTTCCCAAGTATTCTTTTATAAATAAGTGACACTTGTGTCTACCCAATTATTTATGCAGAAAACTGAATCATTTATAGTGTCCTCATGTTTTTCTTACCCAACTCAATACTACTACCAAAATATACCATGCTTTTGACTTACTGAGATAAGGTATTAGATTCTATTCTTTATCCATTATCCTATAGAATTATGCATATACATTCTTGAAAATATGCTTTTGTCATATGGTTGACCAAAATTGCCAGATTTTATTTTCTCACTCATGAGCTTGGTTGTGTGATTTTTCTCTAGCTAGTAGAATATACATTGATACATGTGGTTTAATGTACTTACACAATTAAACTTAGATTTTTGAACATTCTGTCACGTTCCTTATGGAGAACAACACAGAGAAAAGTTGTCAGTGCCATGAGAAGGGAGACATACATGGGACAGATACAGCTTGAGTGTTCCAGTCAAGCCCCTAAGCCTCTCAGTTTCCCTGAGCACACGAAGAAGACATGCTTGCGATTTTGGAGGTGGTTGTTACACAAGTGAGTTGCAGTAGAATATTCATCGCATCCACCAGTCTCATTTAACATTCTTTCATCTGGACTATTAAACAACAGCTTCTCTGCAGCTCTTCTCCACTGAGCAGCCAAAGCAGGTGTCTTATAAATGCATGTTCAATCACAGCATACCCTTTAGATACAGTTAGTGGTTGCCTGCTGCACTAGAATGTGACCTCACCCAGTGAAGTCCTGATAATCTATTACCAGGGAGGAAGTACAAGTCACATACTAAAGTGCTAAATAATTTTGGGGGGAAAGCCTTTATTTCTACCCACTAAAATAAAGGCAGGAAAGTTCTCATTTCTCTTGATTCCTTGGGCCAGCAGAGCTCTGTTTTTGTTAAAGCTGTCATAAAGCAGAAACAGAGTCTGGATCTCTCTCTCTCTCTCTCTCTCTCTCTCTCTCTCTCTCTCTCTCTCT
>OU015745.1:103003391-103017494 GCA_907169655.1 Acomys percivali | reverse complement strand
TCTCTCTCTCTCTCTCTCTCTCTCTCTCTCTCTCTCTCTCTCTCTCTCTCTCTCTCTCTCTCATTCTCTCTCTCCTGTTTCTCATGGTCTGAATTTCATCTGCTGATTCATGAGCCAGAACACATAGAGCACTATTTGCAATGTCAAATGTATGTTAAGTCACATGCTGTCTGTTGTTTTTTTTCTCTAAAATACTGATGTTTTCACAAGAATACAGCCTGTATCTCTGTTGAACCCCCATGCCCACCAAATATATTCAGTATTTGTGTTTGATTTCCTGAGAGTATTTTGTTCCTATTGAGTTTTCTGTAATCATATTCAATTCCAGTGAAACATTAATGGTACTAACTCAGGTAAGAGCTAAAAGATGAACTTAAATGACATATTACATTCTCAGTGGTTAAACAATAGACTGGTAATGACTAAAAAAAATCAAGTTCAGTAAAAAAGACTAATTTGATGTATTAAAATATAAATGAACCTAAATAAAATGTTTTCAATCAGCAAATATACTTTGTGTGAGTAACTTAAAATTTTACCAAATAATTTAAGACATCTTGAAAGTGTAATAGTAATAGTAATCATTTAATGTATTCTCAAAAAAAAGAGAGAAAGGCATGGTTATAAGAATGCATTTATACAAGTCTGTGATTTCCTATCCTTGACATGATTATCATCTGTCACATGCTCCCTGGGGAAGCTAGTGATGGAAATGTACCAATTGTGGCTTATTTGAAAGTTTATCTGGAAGTATTTCATGATTGGAGAAAATCAGCAGGGGAAATACTTAGGTAGAATTATTAAGTGCCAGATGGTTCTTAGGCCTGGCAAACACATCATAAATATACTCGTGTGCATGCTGTTGATTCAAATCTATCCCAGCCCATGAGAAAAGTATTATTCTTTTACTGTTATCAGTTCACAACATACATACAGGATGTCATTGAACTTATTCCTAGACCGAGGGTACCTATACTGCAATCGTCTCTCATCCAAGACCAGGATCCTGTGAAATTTATGATACAAGGATGAGTTACCTAAGGTCGTCAGATTCACAAAAACAGTGAGATATCGTGCAAAGCACTGGAAAAGAAATCCTACTTTCCTATTTCTAGCCTCTGCCACTTTCATACCAAAAAAAAAATGAATATTTCTAAATCTCAATATTCTTATTAGAAAGATAAAGAAGGCACTTAAATATGTGAAATACTGAAGCAAGGCACCTAAACTGCACATTGCAAAGATTGCTAATGCATTATTGTACATAGTGTGTCTATCTCTCTGTCTCAGCCAGATTGTGGCTCAGATAGAATGGAAACAATAGGAAATATATGCTTGGGAAATAGAAGGACGCAGAGGGTCCTAGAAACTCACAAGTAGAACATTATGATGGGCAGATCTGGGCCCAGGGGTCCCGCTCAAACTATGGCAACAGCCAAGGACAATACAGGCCGTAAACTTCAAACCCCTACCCAGATCTAGCCAATGGACAGGACATTCTCCACAGTTGAGTGGAGAGTAGGGACTGACTTTCACACGTACTCTGGTGCCCCATATTTGACCATGTCCCCTGGATGGGGAGGCCTGGGGGCACTCAGAGGAAGGATAGCAGACTACCAAAGAAGAGATTTGATACCCTATAAGCATATACAAGGGGAGGAGGTCCCCCTCAGTCACAGTCATAGGGGAGGGGAGTAAGGGGAGAATAGGAGGGATGGAGAAATAAGAGGATACAAGGGATGAGATAACAATTGAGATGTAATAGGAATAAATTAATAAAATATATTTTAAAAACAGATATATATATATGTGCTTAAGAACCAATATTCTCTCCAGCTTGTCTCAGAGATTCCCCCTATTTCCCTCAGCACTCTGTCTCCTATCCTGTTCCCTCTCTTCAAACACTTCCTCTGTCTATTCTATGTTTCCTTCTTAGTGAGAGTCAAGCATCCTCTATTTGGCCCTCCCTGTTACTTAGCTTCTTCAGGTCTATGAATTGTAGTGCAGTTATCTTGTACTATATGGCTAATATCCAGTTATAAGTGAGTGCTTACCATGTGTGTCTTTCTGGGTCTGGGTTACCTCACTCAGGATGACTGACTTTTTCTAGTTCCATCTGTTTGCCTGCAAATTTCATGATTTCCTGAATAGTGTCCCATTGTGTAAATGTACCACAGTTTCTTTATCCATTTTTCAGTTGAGGGACATCTGGATTGTTTCCAGTTTCTGGCAATTACAAATAAAGCTGCTATGAACATAGTTGAGCAAATATCCTTGTTGTATGGTAGGTCTCTTGGGAGGATATGGGGTGACTCTAGCTGAGACCTCTAGTAATGAGGAACAGGGATACTGAAGAGGCCAACCTCTAACCAGATAGGACTCCTAGTGGAGGGAGGGGAACACCAGCTCACCCACAAAAACCTCAACCCAAATTTTACCCTACCTCCAAAATGTGCAGGGATAAAGACAGAGCAGACATGAAGGGAAGTCCAACCAATCGCTGGCCACACCATGAAAGAGAGCCAACCCCTACCAATATTGATGCCACTCTGCTATTCTTGCAAACAGAAGCCCAACATAGCTATCCTATGAGAGGTTTCACAAAGCAAAGGATCAAAACAGATGCTGAGACTCATAGTCAAACACTGGGTTGAGTGCAGGGAGCCTTGTGGAAGAGTTGGTGGAAGGATAGAGGGACTTAGAAGGCACAGGAGCTCCATAAGAAGACCAACATAGCCAACTAACCTGGCTCTAGGGGGTATTCAGGATAATAAAGCCCCAACCAAGGACCATGAATAGACTGGACCTAAGCCCTCTACACAATGGGCAGTGTGGTCTTCATGTGGGGTGCCTAGTAAGGGCAACTGAGGCTGTCTCTGACAATGATTCTGTTGTATGCTTTTCAATCACTTTCTCCTGGCAGGGATGCCTTGTCAGGCCACTGGGGAAGAGGATGCACTCAGTCTTCATGAGACTTGATGTACTGGGAGGGGTAGGTAGGGGGAGCTCCTCTTTTCTGAGAGGTAGGAGAAAGGGATAGAGGAAAGAGCTAGTGAGTGTGGGATGGGGAGGAGAGGGGCTATTTAAATGATTGGGATGTTAAATTGAATAACTTAATTAATTAATTAATTAATTATAATAAAGAATCAATATTCTCTGAATTAACATGACTTTAACAGGACACACTAATATTTGTCACACTTAATAAGAGGTAACTGAGTCAATAACTCCTATCCTGTATGCATATGCCCATTTGAGATTATAACTAATAATGAGTTCATGTTTCAAGATAGAAAGTATATAAAGACATACTACTGAGAATGCCTTCCTTCACCCCAATGAGACATGTTTTCTGTTACTACTTCTATCAACATTACATTAGGAGTCTTCAGAGAAATAGACTCAATAGAACAATAGCGTATACATATGTGAGTGTGGAAAAGAAGCGAATAAGGGAGACATAACTATATACCTAACACTATTATGATCAACATAAAGTCCCATGATCTTCTACCTGAAGCTTGGAAAGTGAATGCTATGACTCAGTCAGAGTTTGAGGGCCTAAAAACCAAAGGAAAATAGTTGTATAAGTTCTGGTCTGAATATGGAAAACCATGAGCCTAGAGCCAGAGGTGACACTAATAGTCAGAAATTGGTACCAGGAACAATGTTAAAACCAAACTTGTGAGCCAAATCTGACAATTTGGACGGTATAAGCAGTTAAATGCTGGGAGCAAAGCAACATGATCTATTTTAATAAGAGCTTCGAAAAATAAGAATTACAGAGAGATTTTTGGACAACTGGAATGTTGAAGTTATTTTTATAAAACAGTGTTTGTTTTTCTTTGTTTATTTTTTAACCCAGCTATCGCAAAAATAATTGTGAGTCTTTTATAACACAAGGCTTCACTGTACAATCTGAACAGTTTTAGTCTGTTTTTAGCCCTCTATGCTATTTTTGGGTTACTCTCAGGAAACATGCCAGAGGTACTTGCACTGTGTAGCTTTTCTAGCTCTAGCTCCTTCCGTTGATCTTCCTTGGACCTCTGTCTGAGATTTTGGCTAAGAATCTGTGTGTAATAACCATGAGGGCCAACGACTGCCACATTTTCTAAAACAGTATGATGTCCGATGCATTCCAGCCACTTATCCTTATGTCTATAGGGTCAGTGTAGCTCTCATCCTTCACCAAAGAAGCTTCTGTTGTAGCAGCTGGAAATCATTACAGAAAAATCAAAATTGGTTAAATTACAGAGAACAACTGACTCCAGGGTGCCCAGCCACAATTGATAGATCTGAAGCCTAGACCATACTCCTAAAGCCCAGAAAGCATCACAAAAGAAGAGTAAGAAATATTGGAAGAGCCAGAGGTCCAGGAAGTCATCTGTGAGACTTGTATATCTGACAGGGAAGCTACAGCCATGAAATTTCAGCTACATTGTTGCCTAAACCTGACCTGTAAGACAATAACACCAGTGAGCATGCAAATGTGAATCAGGGAAATTTCACAAGGCCCTACCTCTAGATGAAGAGCTAGAAGCAATCAGTGAAAATGCTGGTCATCCATAAACCCATGGACATTAATGTACTAAATGGACTCAAAGGTTTGTGTGTGTGTGTGTGTGTGTGTGTGTGTGTGCACATATATACATCTGTGTGTAACAGTAATAAAGAAGGTTATGAATTTTGGAGGTAGTGTGGAATACCTTGAAGAAGTTGGATGTATATTATTTCTTATTTGGTTTCTTTTATACAAAAAAATGTGATGATACACATTGAATCTACATTTTAAAAAAATGAAGAGTCTTCTTATAATAATGGTTATAATTCACAAAAAATGTCTGAGGACAGTATACGCAGTAAGTTTCATATATACCACATGTTTTTTTTTAATTTTTATTAATTTATTCTTGTTACATCTCAATGGTTATCCCATCCCTTGTATCCTCCCATTCTTCCCTCCCTCCCATTTTCCCCTTATTCCCCTCCCCTATGACTGTTCCTGAGAGGGATTACCTCCCCCTGTATATGCTCATAGGGAACAGTACTCCCAGATTCTTGAGTAAGAGTAGTGGTGTTTACAACTAATTGATCACATGTTTTTTTAATACAAGAATTTTTACCATTATTATTTTGTAAGTGGTAATTTATTATGGGTAGGGCAAGTACAGCAGTACCACATTCAGTCCCCCTATTAGCATATTGAATTAAAAAGGATATTTTATACAATAGCAGTATGTAATAGGAAACTTAAGTGTAGCAGTATATGTGCATTTATGTCAACTTGTACTAATCTCTGCATTTTTCTCTATGCCAGAGTACTTAAAATTTACAACCAATGTTTACTCTTTATTGTTACTTTTGTTTTGCCTTAGGTTTGCTATTATGAGCACTGTTTATTACCTTTTTTTTTCTCTTGAATGTATTTTATTCACTAGAGCACACTAGCATCATTCCTAAATGGATTTTATGGGAACAGTACTCCCAGACTCTTGAGGAAGAGTCCCATGTGTAGCCTCTGTGTTTGAACTTGCTTGGTCACAACTCCCTGGCTCATATCCTCTCTGATTAATAGGATGTTTCCTTATGTTACAATAGATTACTGACTAAATCTGATATTTTATTTTGATTTTTGTTAGTTTTTGTTTTTTTGAGACATGGTTTCTCTGTGTATCCTTGGCTGTCCTGGGCCTGCTTTGTAAACCAGGCTGGCCTCGAACTCACATGGAACTGCATGGCTCTGCTTCCCTGAGTGACAGGATTACAAGAGTATACCACCATTCCAAGCTTAAAACTGGTATTAAAAATAGATTCATAAGCAAATTTAGCATATATTACATGTGAAGCAGAGAGTGAGATGCAGAGGTTATCTGATATGATTGAAAAACAAAAATGAAAACCCAGATTGGTTATATAGACAGTATAGTGCAATTAAAGCGAAATTTAACAAGCAGTTTCAGTAAAATCCAAGAACAATCAATAATGGTGGAATGCATGAAGTGTTAGAGTCACAGACAAGAGAACCCCATTAGTATAAGTAAAGGCAATATTCATTCCACTTACGAGGGAAGAGAATAAAGGAAACTTAGCTGTGAAATCAGTAGTAAACAGAGAAATTTTTTAAATGGGAATATAGCAAATACTTAAATGTTTTGTTATACCACAACTATCTATTCTGAAACTCCATAGTGCATAACATGCATATAAACAATAATTATGTGATTTAAAACTAAGATACTTTTACAATTATTTGTATGAGAGTGCCACCTTAAATGAACTAGCTTGATTACATAGGCATTGCATGGAAACATATTTATGTCTATTGTGGTCACTTTTTCTCTAAAGGCTTCAGAACCCAGTTATTGGGCCTCCAACATCCCATGATCCCCAGAGCTACACTCTACATGCCAGTTAACTCTTTACCATCTTGGTACCCCACAATGGATTTTAAATTTAGCATATGAAGTCTTAGAGAAAAGTCAAATTATATCTAAGCTGTAGCAAGGATCAAATGCTCACTCTCAAAGAAATAAAATCAAGAGCAAGGTCAGAGCAATGGATTCGTGCCTGTTTAGAGGTTATCATTTTTACCTTAGTAGGAGCAAAATTTTTGATGGAAGTGGATAAAAGCCTGGGTGTATGGGGCTATAAAGAGAATAAACACTGGCAATACTTTTGAGTTTCATTGTAAGAAGTGGGTTCTGTAGTTCAATACTGAGCACTCTGGATTCCGGATTTCTTGTAAAAGGGACTAAAGGGAAAAAATTCTGATCACGTTGGGTATTAAAGAAAAAATACTACTTAATCACTAAAAGGTTCTACTATATATGATGAAAATTCCCAGTTTAGAGCTGTTTTAGCCCTAGAAATGCATCAAAGTCACAAAAGGGGTACAGCTAACTTCTTAGTTTCCTTGGTATCTCTCCTACTGCTCCATTATGGACAACTGGTGAAAAGGAAAGTTAAGGCAGCAACAGAATTGCTAGGCAAGCATTAACATGCTTTCACATCTATTTGCTTTAAGCTTGGAAAATATTTACAGCTAACTTGGAACAAGATCCATTTTCCTTGCTTCAGGCAGCATATCTACCTTCTAGTCTTTTCTGTAGACTCTCTTGCTGAGCCCAGTTTCCCAACAAATGACTTTCTTTGCACTAGATCCCTTTTCCAACAATGTATCATGGGCAGAGTTCATAAAGCCATTGCCTTAAAATATTTTAAGGACAGTTCACTTTTCCTGATCAAATACTAATGATAGAGCAGACGTGGTCTTGAGCTCCTCCATTTCCCCAGGGTGAGTCTTGTGCCAAAGTCCACCTCTGCCACCTGCCTTTGCTATATAACTTCTGGAAGGGCAAACTTGAAAACTGATATTTTTGATGATGAGCTGAATAGTAATAACTTTCATTTCATGCCTATAGTGCCCAATACTGCTCTAGGACCTTTACGAGTATTAAATGATGTATTGCTCACAGTACACCTGTGAGGCTGGAATTCAGTTAACATTTGGGAAAAATAGAACAATAAAGACATTAGAAATTTTTTAACCTCAAAATTGTGGCAAGGGTGCTGTACTCTAAGACAAATGCTTCTTCATAACAACGAAGCTAGGACTCTAATCCGCACAGGAACTAAATAACACCGAAAACAAGAAAACTAGCCTCTGGACTTAGAGTGTGTATTTGGTGCATTATTTGGTAGGACTAAATTTTTTAAAAGCCAGTGTGTCTATTAATGCTGCATGACCATTTAGCAGACATATCTCACTGGCCACTCACAAGCAGCAACCCAACATGGTAAAAACGGAAAGTGCTAGAGCTCTCCAAAGAAGCATGGTTGGTGGAAAACTATTGCATTTCTATAGCCATACAGTTTTAAAATGTAGACTACCTTAATGGAAGAATTAGCTGTGAATGAATTACATGATGCAAAATAAGGGGAGTGGAGAGCTGAGTTGTGACACATCATATAAAGGAAACATTTTTATTTTCTTTACTAAACAAAAAGAAAATAAACTCTTAACATAATATATAAAAATATAGGATCTATCTACATACCTACCTATCAATCTATCTGTTAATCTATTCATCTATCATCTATCTACCTACCTATTGGTCAATCTATTTACCTATCATCTTATCTTTTTAGCTTTCATCTATCTATCATCTATCAAACTATGAGTCTACCTACTTATATCTACATATACACCTACCTAAGCATATGCCTTCTTTTAACGTCTGAATGAATTTTCAAAGTTTATTTGTACTATTTTCTGGATGTTTTTATTTACTCATACTTTAATTAAATATTTCTGATTATCAAAAGTATATATATATATATATGTATATATATGCATGATGCTTAAATACATTATTAAATTTAAACTATGTTATTTTAAACTATCTCTATTATACAAACTATATATTTTTAAATTGATAAAATAATATAAAATAAGTAAATGTATGAAGCTATGTGCAGTTTAAATTCATTCCTACTATCAGGGGCCATAGAGAATGAAGAGGACTCACCCTAACTAGAAAAGATTCCTAGTAGGGGGAAGGAAACACCAACCCACCCACAAAAACTTTGACTCTAAGTTTAAGTTTGCCATGCCTACAGATGTGCAGGGATAAAGATAGAGAAGATAGAGAAGAGATTAAGGGAATGCCCAACCAATACCTGGCCCAACCTAAGACCCACCCCATGGGAAGGAGCCAATCCCTGTCACTATAAACCATACTCTTACATACTTGCAGACAGGAGCCTAGCAGAGATGCCTTCTAAGAAGTTCCACCCAGCAGTGCTTCGAAACAGATGCTGAGACTCACAGGCAAGCATTGGGAAATGCATAGGGAGTCTTGCCAAAAAGTTGAGGGAAGGAAAAAAGAGCCTGAAAGTGACAGAAGCTCCACAAGAATGCCAACAGATCCAACTAACCAGGGCCTAGAGGGGCTTGCTGAGACTTTAGCACCAACCAGGGAATATACATGGACTGGATGTAGGTCCCCTACACAGATGTAGCCAATGAGCACCTCAGACTTCACATGGGTCCTCTGGTAATGGGAGCGGAGCTGTCTCCTGCATGGACTCTGTCATCAGCTTCTTGATCACTTTCCCCTTGCAGGAATGCCTTGCCAGGCCAAGGTAGAAGAGGGTGCCTTCATTCCTGATGCAACTTAATGAGCTGGGATGAATGGGAAGGAGAGGGCTTCCCCTTTTCTAAGGAATAGAAGAAAGGGAATGGGGGTTAGGGAGGGATTGTGGGACTGGGATCGAAGGAGGGATGAGACTACAACCAGGAAGTAAAGTGAATAAACATTTTTTAAAGGGAAAAAGGTAAAATTTTAATGTGAGGCATCTCATAGGCTAGTTATCTGATTATATCCTACATATACCATCAAGGGTATGTTCAGTTTCCCATAATCTATCTTGAGGCTTCTACATGTCTCTCTGTAGGAAATATTTCCAAGGCTAATAATCATCTATTATATACACATATGTGCAAGTAAAAGAAATTGCTGGCTCTGTTGTCTCCCTTAGGCCTGATAGACTTAGAGAAAACCATTATAATTAGAGATGGTTTTCAAAGAAGGAAAACATGGAAGTGTTAGGTAGTGAAAAACAAAGGTGGCATAGACTTGTACTTTCAGAAAAGCTGTTTCATGTCATGAAAAAAGTTCATTCAAAGTGGAAAAAAAATTAAATTTCCAGAGACTCTGATCCTTGAGGTCCAAGATATATTTAGATTGTAGTCTCTCATATATTCTACTTGTTTTCTACTGAAGTTGGCCAGTTTTAGAACACTTGTTCTAAACTTCAGTCTCTATGTTGTCTACATGATTATCATCTATCATTTTATACAATATACTGAATAGTTAAATAATTATATTGACACATAGATACATCAGTAACAGATTTAGATGAATAAATGATAGGGCAATAGGAAATATCATCTACTTAATCTTACGTGGCAATCTTACGTCATATGGAAATAGTTCATTAGCTACATCATGGATTTGTACTAATTCATTTGGTTTCTAAACTTAAATATCATTAAAATTCTACATATGTTTCACCCATGAAGCACAGCAGTATAAATGATTTAGGTTTCATAATTCATAAAATGTTTCAGAGCACAAATATTTCTGATGAGGGGTTATAAAAGAACATGCTGTGCACTATGAGAATACAGAATAGAAAAGCAAGGTTGATATCATTGCACATAATACTAACAAATAAAGGATAAATGTTTTTATACAAATTCTTAAACAGACATGGAGAATAAAGAAACAACCTTAGCTGGAAAGAGGGCTCTGATAAAGTTCCTGCCACATAAACATGAAGATTTAGATATGGAGTCCAACACCCACATAAAAGTCAAGTGCAACAGCATGTGTCTGAATCCTAGTTCTAGATGGAAGGTAGAGATGGGTGGATCACAGGAAGACAGTGGCTAAGATGCCTGGCTGAGTGGATGAGTTCCAAGTTCTGTGAAAATGTTCTATCTAGACTATGAAGGTGGGGACAGAACAGAAGAACATTTCACTTTGACTTATGTTCCTCCCATGCGTAACCACCAAACTATGCCTGCATCCAGGGTCACAGGTGTATGTGTTCACACGCACGCAAACACAGATGGCAATTTAAAATGGAGTGAAGCATCTTAGCTTCTGTTGAGACACACATACTCTAAAACATAATTATAGGATTTTATTACCTTTCTTGTGAACCAGACTTTTAAAATGTTGATGTTATTAAGAATGTAATACCTGCAACTATGTAGAGCATAGCAAATTATAAAAAGGATCCAGTGCAGTCAACACACTTTAAGCCATGTGCCTCCCCCAGGCAGTCACCAAGTCTTGTGATTTTCAAGAAAATGGATTCTAGTTCATTTGTGACTAATTGGCAATGCCCTCGATGTAAAAGAAACGTATCCCTCTAAACTAAAAGTATTCTTAACTGTTTCTTAACAGGACAGACACCTTTTCTGACCTAGAATCCATTTTTTTTCCTGTTTGCTAAGTGAATCCTTTCTTGCCTGCTTTATTTTGTTGCTATTCTTAGGAATAAAAGCACAAGAAACTGATCAATATAGCAATCAAGGTGATTCAATAAGACACATTTTATTTGTTTGCCACCATGTACTTGCTACAGAGACAAACACTAGCATTCTGGGAAAAGCACTAAGGCGGTGTGTGAGATCATTTGGGAGCTTGAAGTTGCTTTATAATCTTGTCCTATGGTCCATATGCATGGATCACAACACCATCAATTGAGGTTATTCACAGACAGAAAAAAAATGGCTCCTTTAGGTTAATGTAGTTTTTCGCCTCACAATGTGACTTCTGTGTTTGGAATGTGGCTAGTTTCATCTTCTCCAAGTTGGGACATGCATCGCCACCTCTTTTTGCCTTGGGACAGTCTTGGAAATGAGATGTTTCATTTCAATGCATTTTCCCCAGTTGAAATTGTGTAAATAAATAGATTGGGGAAGATTTAATGAAATCATCAATAGCCCGGAGCCAGCTAGTGGCTCTGTGCTAAACATTTGGCATAATCAACTGTCTAGGAGATTGAAAGTCTCGTTTTGTGAGTTTATCATGAGATCAGAGAAGTGGGCAGCTAAGATGGTGCTGACAGAGTATCTGCATGTATACAGGTTAGGTCAGACGGAATAGTCACAAGCTGGGAACTTTTAACCAATAAAAAGAAACCATGCTGGTTCAGTGAGCAAAAGTGCTAGCCTTGCTAGCCTGAAGACTGGAGTCTGAACCCACACCAAAAGCAGGATGCAGTGATGCACCTCTGTAATTCCAGCACTCCTGCAGAGGGATGAGAGGCCAAAGACGGTAGGCTCTGCAGAAGCTTGCAGGTTAAATAGGAGGAAAGAAAGAGAAACAGAAACAAAAGACATCCTTTTTCAGCAATGGGGAAGGCAAGAGCAGGTTGTCTTTGACCTCCACATGCACACCATGACATATAAGCCCTGGTGGCAACCTCTCTCCAACACACATATACAACCACACCAATAGATAAGTAATCAAAACAAATAAGCCATGTGGATGACTCAGATTTTTCTTCTGATTATATAGCCAGACCTTTAGATAAGCCAAATTTCTTTACACACAAGTTTCCTTGTAAGAAAATTATGTGGCTGTGAAAGCACAGCAGCTTCTATACTCATACTCAGAATAGAAGATTGCCAAGAGCACAGGAGTGAAGTCATAAAATATGAACGTAAGTACTTTAACCCTGAATTCACTCAGCAGTGCTGTTTTAATTTTCTAGTATTTTCTTGTATTTTCACTTGAAGGAGTCTTGCTATAATAACAACATAAAAATGCACAGTTTGGCAGCCAGGCATGGTGGCCACATACCTTTAATTGCAGCACTTTGGGAGGCAGAGGCAGGGGTGGGGTTGGGGGTGGGGTGGATCACTGTGAGTTCTAGATCAGCTTGGTCTACAGAGAGAGTTCCAGGACAGCAAAGGAGATATACACAGGGGAAAGTTATCATATATATATGTATATATATATATATATATATATATATATATATATGTAATGGAACTAGAAAATACCATGCAGAATGAGTTAAATCAAACCCAGAAAGACATGTATAGTATGTACTCACGTATAAGTGGATATTAGCTATAATGTTTAGCAGGATAACCATGCTAGCATCCACAGACCCAAAGAAGCTAAGTTACAAGGAGAGCCCAAAGAGGATGCTGAATTTTGCTCAGAAGGGGAAGTCATTGGACATGGATGGAGGAGGTGGGGCTGGTTAGGAAAGGGTGTGGGAGGAAAGCTCTCCCTGCTTCTAATCCTCACTTGTGCTTTGTTTGGTTCCTCTCCCCCACCCCCACCCCCTTAAGTGATTCAGAAGTTTCCATGAAATCAAATATCAATTGTTTTAATTGAAAATCCCTGATCATTCTAATTTACCAATAAAGACACAGGAGTCAGATGTTGCGGTGAAAAACCTGCTAGCTCAGAGAGGCACAGAAAGCACCCAGCTAAACTTCCTACTTGGCCCACTTCCCAATGGAGAAGGCCCAAGAGGCTCACTAGTTCAGCTGACTTCCCAAGGAGAAAAGGCCAAAGCCTTGTTAACTCAAAGCCCAAAAAAACCAAAGGCCAAGGAGCTGAGGAGCTCACGAGTTAAAGAGCTCAAGTGCCAAAAACTAAAAGCCTCTTCTTCTACAAACTGTCTCAACTCAAAGTGCCCCCTACTCTTTAACCCCTGTCAGTTGGTTTCTTGCTCCACCTCTTGA
This sequence comes from Acomys percivali, assembly GCA_907169655.1. Taxonomy (NCBI): domain Eukaryota; kingdom Metazoa; phylum Chordata; class Mammalia; order Rodentia; family Muridae; genus Acomys; species Acomys percivali. The sequence continues at coordinate 103,004,215 of OU015745.1, read as the reverse complement.
CCTAGGATTAACTTTCTTAAATCTTGTGTATGGATAGCTCACGGATTAAAGGTGTGTTAAGGCTTAACCATGCCAAAAAAAAAAAAAAAAAAAAAACCCACAGGTTTTACAGTTCATAATCTCAGGGATCACAATGGGATCAAAGATCCTGTAACAAACAAATAACCAGGACATTGCTTTTATAAAGGTAATAATAACAAACATTATAAACTATAATATTTTTCTATCTAACAAACTTTGTTTCTTTTACTCATCCAACAGAGAAGCCACTAATGCCAGGTAATGATCAAGTACCCTGAACCCTAGTACAGATGTGCTTCTGTACCTCTGAACCCTAGTGTTGATGTGGCCCTATACCACTGAAACATAGTGTTGATGTACTGCTACACCACGGGACTCCAGTGTTGATGCTCTTCTGTACCCTTGAAACCTAGTGTTGATGTGCTGCTGTACCCCTGAACCCTACTGTTGATGTGCTTCTGTACCCCTGAACCCTAGTGTTGATATGCTGTTGTACCACTGGACTCTAGAGCTGTTGTGCTGCTGTACCACTGAACTCTACTGGTGATGTGCTCCCAAAGTGACAGAGAGAAAAGGGATTTTTCCTTCCCTTCTAGTGGAGTTGGTCTTTAAGGCAGATGGTTAATTCATTGCACCTGTAACCAATTAGCCATTCAAAAAGACTGATTCTTCACAGTAAATTGTTGCCTTGCCAATCTGAGAAGCAGGTGCATATTCAATGGCTAAATCGCCAAGTGCGTGGGTACACAAGACAAAATCTTCCAAATACAAATTTCTCTTAGATTAATGTGCAGTAAAAAAAA
>OU015745.1:102984531-103000729 GCA_907169655.1 Acomys percivali | reverse complement strand
GTGTGTGTGTGTGTGTGTGTGTGTGTGTGTGTGTGTGTGAATGACACAGAGAGAAACAGAGAGTAAGAGAGAAAAATAAGGAGTGATACAATGAAAGCATATATGTGTATTCTCCCACACTGAAAACAAATATTTTAAATCATGTCTTATCCATAAAGTACATGAGATAACTCCTGCAACACTTATTTTCCCCTGTACGTTTTTAACTGAAACAAATTCATACAATACAGTCTGACCATAGTTTATGATTCCCTGACTCAACACAGATCCTTCCCACCTCCAACACTGCAAACTCCATACCCTTTCACCTCTCTTTAGAAAGCAAACTAACAAAAAGAAATCAGAATGAAAGCGCAAAGATATTTTTTAAGAAACACACACAAAAATCCCCACAAACAAACCAACAAAAATGGAAAACAATATATACAAAGACCAGGACAACAAAACAATAAAATTTCCAAGTAATGTGACACAAAAAATCTACAACAAATGTCATTGAGTTCCTTTTGTGTTAGACATCTACCACCAGGCATGAAACACAGCCTTAATAGTGATTTATACACCAAAATTTTGATACCATATTGGAGAAAACTGACTTTTTTTCCTTTGCAAGCATGTGTCAGTTTCAGAGAATGTGTTGGTAAGAGTTGGGAGCCTGTGTTCACTTCCCTCTCACAGCACTGAGAGACCACGCAGCCCTTGTGTGTGCTGTCATAGCCTCTCTTACATGCCAGAAAATTGTTTGTTGACTGGTGCTTGGTAGGACCTAGAAAACAAGATTAGGCATTTAATATTATGTAAGATTTTAAAACTTGAATTTAAAATCTAAAAAAATCACCATCGATATATCCTTAAGTCACACTTGTGTGGCCTGTGTGGCTATCTGCTCTCTCGCTGATTTTTCACAGAGCAATACCTCAATTATCCTCATTTATTTGACTAAAGGCAAAACATATAACCATTAATAAATTGTTATGAGAGGCATACTAATTTAAAGACACATTGAGATCTAGAAAATGTATTCAAATTCAGTTTTTTTCAAGGATTGCTGGAATAATTTATACAATATATATACTAAGTGCATAGAAATAGCTAAAGAACTAAAAATAAAAATGGGTAGAGGAAGGAATCAGGTAGATTTAAAAAAAAGAATATTCAGCAAGGTTATCCCCAAATGTACTTTAATTACACTAAATGTTAGTCATGGATTTGGCTCTGAGCTTCTTAATAACCAGAGCCAACTAAAAACTGCTATCATTTTATACTTCACTGCATTTGTAAGGAGATTAAATATGTTTGGTAAGAGAAATCATAGTTTGTGCACACATAAATGCATTGGTTCTTTGGAGGATGTGAAGTTATTTAAACATACTGCCCATTTGTTGCATATTATTATGTTTTTCATAAAAATGATTGTTTTACAAGTTACACAAAAAATTTTCAACATACCATTACTTTAGAATTGCATCTCAGTTCTACAGTAACACATTTATCTTTAATAAACCATAATATACAGCAGGCTCAACTTAATTGAAATTCAGTGGTGCCCAACAACAAGATACAACTCCAGAGTCTGTGAATATGCCATGATGAAGGATGTTCAAAATGTGACAGATGCTGAGAAATTTTCTGACATCTTCAGAAGAATTCTCAGCAATGCTGTCCAGCAAAAAAATGGTAGCAAGGACTTGGATGAGTGATCTCTGAGGCCTTCCCCTAAAATATCAAGAAGCTGGTCTTCTGTCGTACCTTACATGTAGAGATTCCCTCAAAGGAGGCCATGTCTAAGCTATGAAGGTGGATTTGTGAGTGCTATAAATGCTTCCTAAGATAGCCTTTTACTTTTATGTCCTCAAATAATGATATTAGACGGTTATTGAATGATATAGGGCACATTAGAAAGAGCACATCTACTTTGCAGTCTTTAAATATCTTGGAAGTACAGTCTTATTTGTTCTCCATAATAAAATTATTAGGGTTGTGCATGGCTCTCTGTGTATATGTGCATTTTTCACTTTTAAATAAAATAAGATAATTCAGCAAAGGAAACACAGTTGCATTTTATTTTTATCCTTGTCTACTAGAAAAATTCCTGTCAGATGCCAGCAAACACTTGGATAAATGAACTCTGCTGTCATCTTTAAAACACCCACAAGATACCCAGCTTTCCTGTCATATGTTATATGAAGATGTCACCTCAAAAACACAGCCTTGCATATTCTTTCTTAAGTATGCTGCACATTGATAATAAGGGACATATGTGAAATATACCAAAAATCCTTTAATGCCTTTCTCCAATGTTGTGTGAGTGCTAATCTGAGGTACAGTGATCTGAAGGAATAGTTGAGATGCAGAGCACAACTTGATGACTGTCCTTCTCCTGCTATTAAGCACAGCCCAACCTTTCAGTATAGCGAATGGGAAGACGATGTTCCCATCATTTCAGGAAATTGGTAGTGTCACACCCCAACAACTTGAGAAAATAACACTACTTTAGAGGGGAAGTAAAAACAGAAGAAATACCCAAAAATAAACTATCCATGACCTCACACTGAAAAAAATAAATATCTGTCAGTGTGAGGAAAAACAGTAACAATAAGATCATTGTGATTTGTCTAACTAGCTGTCTTCTAAGGTCTGAGCTATTTAAACTAACAGTGATAAATGTTAACCTTCGACTTGTTCTCATGAGTGTACAGTTTCTCCAGATCAGGTGGCAGGCTTCTTTGTTGACAGTGTGAATTTTGTTGGAAAGTATTTAGAAAACAAAACCATGGCTCAGGCTTGTGTCTTAAGTACAACAAATAAATCAACACCATAAAAGGATGTGTTATACAGCCTAATATTTTTTTTTACAGTTGTAGAATTCTCCTTTATTTTTTTTCCTTTCTTTTTTTTTATTAATTTATTCTTGTTACATCTCAATGGTTATCTCATTCCTTGTATCCTCCCATTCTTCCCTCCCTCCCATTTTCCCCTTATTCCCCTCCCCTAAAAAACAAAGAATTCCCGAAATGTGTGGATAAATGGATTGAGCTAGAAATGATCATAATGAGTGAGTTAACCCAGAAGCAGAAAGACTCAAATGGTATATACTCACTTATATCTGCATACTAGCCCAAGGGACATGTCCCACGAAAGCCTTCACTTACCAGGAAACTGGGACAGAGGGGAGGACATCCTATTGGGACTCTAGATGAGAGAACCATGTGAGAATAGCAATGTAGACGGATTCAGTGGGTCCTAGAAACCTACAGGTAGAACATTATGATAGGCAGATTTGGGCCCAGGGGTCCCACTCAATCTAAGGCACCAGCCAAGGACAATACAGGTGGTAAACTTTAAACCCCTACCCAGACACAGCCTAATTTTGATTATTTGTAAGTGGTAAACGCTGAAAGAATGATGTTTACTCTCATTGCCATATTTGGTTTCTTTGATTTGTTGTTGCTGTTGATGAATGTTTTGTGTTTTTTAAACAAACAAACAAAAACGTATGACTTAGCCCAGGCTAGCCCAGAATATGCTATACAGCCTAGGATAACCTTGAATTCCTCATCCTCCTGCTTCCACCTTCCAAAGGTTAGGATAACAGGCACATGTACAAAGGAAACCATAACCAGAATATATTGTATGAAAAAAAACTATTTTTGATTAAAAGAATTTTTAAAAGCCACCAATCATACCTTAATTCTAAGGCGCTTTCAAATTTTCATTAGGAATCTCTTAGAAATATCAAATAGTAATAGTCTAGTGTGAGACGTTTCATTTTGTTCTTTTAAATGACATTTTACTAGGTAGGGTATAACAAAAAAAAAAATGAAAGGCTAGGAATTTGGGTTTTTTAACCCTACATAATAATGTAAATTAATTAGCATTCATCTAGTAGAGAAACATAAAATGTAAACTTATTTCTAGGTCTTGAGACTAAGCTGACAAGAATCATCTCCAAAACATTTTCTGACTTGAGCTAAGGATTACAACTTAATCTAATCACAACTTCCCAGCTGAAAATATTTTTAGTTGATAACATTTTTTATGTTATATGATATGTGTTTGGTTGGTAATAACATTTCTCATGTTAAACTTTCTATGGTTTCTACAAAAATATCATGTTTTAAATACTAAGCATATGGGCCATGTTTATAAACTAAAGTAAAACAAAATAAACTGATGTTCTGGGCTCATATACTTTAAAGGGGACATTCCAAGAAGCATACTGCTGCAAACTATTCAGTTTTCCTAAATATCAGTGTGAGTTCAAAAGAGACGGCAAGGCACTCTCCAAACCAGTATTCATTCCTAACTCTTGTAGCTGCAGTGGCTTAGCAAGATTTTAAGTGAAGAAAAATAAACTTTAGCACTGAACCTGAAAGAGCCATGAAATGCCTTAGAGAGGATACTGTCGTTTCTTCAGAAGAAATAGATGACTGCTACTCTGCTCCATTCTGCTGCTCAGGCACCTGAGTCATCACTGCCAGGCTCTCCATGTCATCAGTGAGCTACAACATGCACAGACGGTTCATGAAGATTCAGTGAAGCACCCAGCTTATTTCCTGCCTGAACACAAGGCTCCGCATGGCTCAAACCCAGACATCAAAGTTTGGTTGACTCATCTCTGGTGGCTCTGCAGAGACTGTTTATTACGTTTATCTTACAGCTAAGCTGACTTGGATGTAAGTAAATTTATTATTGGTCTGCTCATCAATTTTCAGTTTAATTCAGTATTATCTTTTGCATTTCCCAAATCTGTCTACAGCTGAGATTAAGAAATTCTATAGAATATTTTCACATAGCGGTACTCTCTAAAGCAGCCTAGCAGATCTCATTCACGTAGTTATATAAAATATGAATGGGAACAGAAATTAAAAATGGCTGAGCCCATGAGTCTTTAAGTTCCATCCATTATATAGTAGACTTCAGTTATCTTAAGTGTGTATAGAGGCTTTAGCAGCATGACAAAGCTGTGGCTGATTATCTAAATGTAATTTTCTTATAGAATAGGTCCTGTTTCATCTCTTCAAACTCACTGATAATCAAAGCATTGAAAACTCAAGGCTCTAAATCCTTCAATCAGAATCTAGACACAATGGACTTAGTAATTCAATGGGGGGAAACATTTCCTAAGGGAAATATGTGAGAATGAGACATGGGAAACTTACATGAGAGAAATATTCTAATGAAACTACTTATTTAAGATAATTGTAGTTTCACATTCATTCACTAATAAAATAAATCAAAGCAAAATAAAAAAAAAAAAGGTCTGCACATCTCCCTTAATCTCTCTCAAAATTTGAAGAGGTTTTTAAAGCCATGCCATCATCCATGCAACAAGCAGCCATGAGTGGAGGGGCCAGAATCAAGCAACCCAACCACCAGATCCAGGAGAAGTCTCCATTTAGATGGCAGCACATGTAAGCTCAGCTGTGTGAAACACGATATAACAGATGCTTGTGAGTAGTGTGCGATGAATAGGCAGCCCCATACCTGGGACCTTTGCAGAAATAAAAATCGAGCAGATTAAAGGGAATGCCCCTGGTAATTAGCACAGAACTTTTGATCTTCCTTTTAAGAATTGTAACAAATGATGTGTTAGATATTAGATAAAATGGCCTGTCTATAAATATTTAAACAGTTGCATGTAGACTTCCCGCCAATAAGACTATCAGGAAGGGAATTTATTTGGGGGAATTGCTGGAATAAATACTCATAGAAGGGAAGAAGGATTTAATATGAAACAGTGGAACAAATTGATATGCATACCGGGCCAAAAGGGGTTTCAGCCTATCCCATGTGGCCCTTCCTAGCCACTTTGCACTGATGAAGGTGACAGACCCTTTAATTACTATGTCGGCCCTTCATTGAATATATGCTCTTCATTAGAAGGGTTTCTGTCTTGGGACTGGGTGCTTCTGTCCAGATAAAGTCAATTACAGAAGAACCAAAAGTTAATGTCTTTCATTTGATAGCATTTCTAGAAACAAGAAGAACAAATACTTTAGCTCCAAAGAAAGAAAGACGCTGGTAAAACACAACAGCATTCACTGTAGATCAACTTCTTGTGTTCCTCAAATATTTATTTGTTTATACATGCTCTAACTGGGAGCAGCCAGAGCTGGGGAGATGATATGCTATTAACTGGGTCAGACATACTAGTTGAATACCGGAATGGATAAAGGGCACAATGCTGTAGCTGATCTTAGGGCTGTAGTTAATATTCATTTCCCCCCTCCTACATCTACAGTTTCTCCTCATTTTGGATGAGCACATATATTGGTCTTGAGCTTGTTATAACAGTGTTCTCCCTAGACAGTAGCTGCTATATATGACCAGCTATTGTTAAAATGAGGTAATAGATTCCAAGAGCCTTATAGATGGAGATCCTGAGTGACAAATGGACTTCATTCCCCTAACTGAGCAGCAGCAGCTTTTCCTGCCCCTGATTATCACAATGAGCTGTCAGTACAGTGGTGCATTGAATAGCTTTGGTCATTAGTCCAAGGATTCTAAGTGTCCAGAGGACAGTTACAGGTTCTGTTCAATATGATTCTTGATATATTCCTTGGTAAACTGTTACAACTTTGGGAACCAAGACTTTTAAATATACCAAGGTTTAAATTTGAGAAAACACGAGGCACAGACTTCCCAGAAAGCATAAGTTGTAGTGATTATAAACATATGACGACAAAACCTAAGAGGTTGTGTAAGCAAGCCCAGCAGGGCTTCATCCCCTTGGTTATTTGTTTTGTTTGTTTTCCATTAATTAATTAATTTACTCACTTCACATTCTCATCACAGCTCCCCTCCCTCTTCTCCTCCTATTCTTACCCTCCACCCTCTCACAGACCCCTATTCCACATCTTTTTCTCCTCAGAGAAGGCAAGATTCCCCTGTGGGCACAAATTCACCTTGGCACATCAAGTCAGAACAACACTAAGTGCATCTTCTCCCACTGAGGCCAGACAAGGCAGCCCAGCTAAGGGAAAAGGATCCAAAGTCAGGCAACAGAGCCAGAGACAGCCCCTGCTCCAAATTCTGAGGGGCCCACAAGATGATCAAACTACATATTACTATGTAGGTGTAGGGGGCCTAGGAACAGCCCTTGCATGCTATTTGGTCAGTGATACAGATTTTGTGAACACCCAGAACCCAGGCTAGTTTACTCTGTAGGTCTTCTTGTGGTATCCTTGACCCCTACTGCTTTCTCAGTCGTTCCCTAATTCTTCCTCAAGATTCCCCAAGCTCTGCCTGTTGTTTTGCTGTGTTGTTTCACTGCATCTATTTCCATCAGCTGCTTGATGAAGCCCCTCAGTAGACAGTTATAGTAGATTCCTGTCTGCAAGCATAGCAGAGTAGCATTAATAGTGGTTGGCTCTCTCCCATGGGGTCGGTCCCAAGTTGGGCCAGTCATTGGTTGGCCATTCCCTCTAACTCTGATCCTTCTTTATCCCTGCACATCTTGTAGGCAAGACAAATTTTGGATCAAATGTTTTATGGGTGGTTTGGTGTCCTGCTCCTTCTACTGAGAGTACTATCAGCTACAGGCTCCATATCTCCTGCTGCTGAAGTCCTAGCTAGGGTCATCCCATAAACTGCTGGGAGCCACCCCCAATCCATCCCAGATCTCCAGCTCATTCCACAGATATGCCCCCAGCAATTTCCTTTAACTTTCCCAGCCCCCCATACCACTCTCTCCACATCTAATACCCACTCCAGATCTGCTACCAAACCCTCTCCCACCCAGATCCCTCCTTCCATCTAATTCAGATGTACATTTTATTTCCCCTTCTGAGTAAAATTCAAACATGCTTCCTTGGGCTGTCCTTGTTGCTTAGAGTCTTTGTTTCTGTGGATTGCAGCATGTCTATCCTGTACTTTATAGCTAATATCCATGTATAAGTGAGTATATACCAGGGGTGTCTTTCTGGGTTTCGGTTACCTCACTCAAAAATTATATACTGTAGTTCCATCCATTTGCCTGCATCTTGATTTTTGACAAAACCATACAGTGGGAAAAAATAAAGCATCTTCAACAAATGGTGCTGCATGTGAAAAATGAAAATAGACCATATTTATCATCTTGCACAAAATTGGATACATTAAATCTGATGGAAGAGAAACTGTGGAATAGCTTTGAATGCACTGGTACAGGAGACAACTTCCTGAACAAAACACAACAGCTCAGGCTCTAAGATCAACAACTGATAAATGGAACCTTATGAAACTGAAAATCTTCTGTAAGGCAAAGGACACTGCCAATAGGACAAGGCAGAAGCCTACAGAATGAGAAAAGATCTTCATAAACTCTACTTCCAGCAAAGGGCTAATACCCAAACTATATAAAGAAGTTAAGAAATCAGGCACCAACAAACCAAATAACCCAATTAAAAAAATGGGGTACAGAGCTAAACAGAGAATTCTCAACAGGATAATCTGTAATGGCTGAGAAGCGCTTAAAGAAATATTTAATATCCTTAGCTAGTGGGAATGCAAATCAAAATGACTCTGAGACTCCATCTAAACACTCCTCAGAATGGCTAAGATCAAAAACACAAATGGCAGCAAATGCTGGCGAGGATGTGGATCAAGAACACTCCTTCATTGCCAGTGGGAGTGCAAACTTGTACAACCACTTTGGAACTCAATCTGGCACTTTCTCAGAAAACTGCTTCTACCTTAAGACCCAGTCATACCACTCCTAGGCATATACCAGAAAGATGCTCCACCAGTCAAAAACAAAAAACAAACAAACAAACAAACAAACAAACAAAAAACACTTGCTTAACTATGTTCACAGTAGTTCTACTTATAATAGCGAGAATCTGGAAACAACCTCAATGTCCCTCAACCAAAGGATGGATAAAGAAAACGTCATACATTTACACATTGGAATACTATTCAACCATTAAAAACAATGACATCCCATTGATTTTTATAACATGTATTCTTCCTGTTAGGGGCACAGCAGCCTATGTATTGCTTCCTCCATAACAGATGCTCTGGTGGCAGTATACAAGACAAACATGTTCACATTTTGTGCCCACCTAACTGTGTCCTTTGCATCTCATGGAATCTAGATGGGTGTCCAGTGTTTCTCATACATCTTTGTATAGTCTAACCTTAGAATATTTTTCACTCCCCATCAAATTCATGAGCAAGCATACCAAATGCCTTAGTGTTATTCCTCATGCTTGTCTCTTTACAGCCCTTTCTCTTCTCCAGACACTTGAGTTGGAAAGAAGCATAACAACTTGCTTTTTTTTTTACTTTTTTTTCTTTTATTAATTTATTCTTGTTACATCTCAATGGTTATCCCATCCCTTGTATCCTCCCATTCTTCCCTCCCTCCCATTTTCCCCTCATTCCCCTCCCCTATGACTGTTCCTCAGAGGGATTACCTCCCTCTGTATATGCTCATAGGGTATCAAGTCTCTTCTCGGTGACCTGCTGTCCTTCCTCTGAGTGCCACCAGGTCTCCCCCTCCAGGAGACATAGTCAAATGTGAGGCACCAGAGTACATGAGAAAGTCATATCCCACTCTCCACTCAAGTGTGGAGACTGTCCTGTCCATGGGCTAGATCTGGGTAGGGGTTTAAAGTTTACCGCTTGTCAGCCAAGAACAACTTCCATTTCTTTTTTCTACCAAACCAACATGAAACTGATACTTTTATGCCTTTTTCTTGGATAAATCACCATATGGCCATAAATAAAAGCAGAATGGGAGGTAATTCTAAGTGAAAAAGTGGCTTACATGGTAGTAGGTGTAGTAGTGCAGTAATGGATTAAATGGTGAGGATATGGCTGCAGAGGGTATAGCTAAGTCATCTATGTACTATTATATAACCTTAGTTTGTACTTTCTGACATTGATTGTGTGTGCTAAAGATGTTCTGACCCCAATATCACAATGCATTCCTGAAAGGCCTGCTCATCTTGAACAAAGACGTATTGACTAATGCAAGCTTTGTCACTCTGGTCATCTGAGGCCCCACGGCAAAACTGCTGATTTCTACCAGTGTTGAGTAACCAAAGAGAGAAGCCTTCAAAAGATGTATAATTTTCTATACAAGCGTAGATCCTTGCTACTGCTTTTTATTCTTACTCCTCGGCACTTTCCCCAAGAGAAACCTCTCATACAGGGGGGAAATCCCACAGTACACAGTACACAGCTCTGCGTCCTGGTTTTAGTGCAGACTACTCCTGCTCTTGGTCTGGCCAAATGCTGGGAGCTGCTCAGGCCATAGCCACAAAGGTAGAACAGGTTACGAACATAGGCAAATGTGCCGGTGTCAGCAAGAAAAACGACACAAAATATTGCCAACTTGGATGAAAACATGAAAGTATCAGTGAAATTCCCCATACGATCACATCACAAAGCCTCCCCTAAGTTACCAAATGTATCTCAGTTTATGATCAAGAAATTTAGTTTTAAAATAAACTGAGTATTTACTTCACTATCCAAACCGAATTCTGATTATTTTTTTTATTCAAAAGGTAATGGAAACACCCAGTTTTCATATAACATGAATAAATTTTAACATTCAGACAATACATTCTTAACTGTTAAGGTATTTTTGAATGGTTGATGGATTACAGAAATAATTTGGCTAAAAGGAGAAATTGTCTTCTGCATGTTAAGCATCAGAGATGAGCAGAGTTTTGGGTGGAGTGCCCTTTAATTTATACTCAGATATCTTTTCTTCTCTCTTTTAAGTAAATTGCCTTTATAGCCTATAGACCTCTCCTTTCACTCAGAGAAATTGGAAGAAAAGAAGAGTTTGTGATCTTTCTGTTCTGTGCAGTTATTCTGAGAGGAGAATTGGCAATTTCCGTAGCTATTCAACAAAAAAAAAATCGCCATCCTTTCTATCTCCACATTTAATTATTAAGTGTCAATCAAAACTGACAGTAGGACAACAAAGCCACAGAATTACACAGAAGGATATACTTTAAAATGTCATTCTAAATTTATAAAATGGAATGGTTTTCCAGCCCTCTTATGAAAATGTCAAAAAGTGGCAACCATAATCTTTTCCATGAACAGTGAATACAACAAATTCCCATCCTTAATGCATTTGCCTTTATTCCCACTGGCATGAATAAAATCTAGAAGTTAGTTCTTGTCATTTTAGTTTTTGAAGTAAGGATATTTATTTTACAAAGATCAGCCTTCTCTTATATCCAAGCAAAATTATAAAAGAAGTAAGCTAAAATATCTTTATACTAGTCAACTATTTTGAGACAATTTATTGCATAATACTTTAATAATATAAAATTAACATAGAGACTAAAATAAACCTACCTCTAGGCTTATGTTTCTATTTCCACTCATCTAAACTAATTTCCATACCCTGATAAAATGGAGAAATTCATTTCAGTTTTGGCTGATTCAGACATACTCTGTGAACTTCAGGTATCCTGAAATGTATGAATGTGTTAGTATGTAAGCAAACACTTTATGATATGTTAATATATACTATTAGACTATCTGTTAACATGTATGTTGTATTTATACATATGAGAACAGAAGGTGAATCAAATTCTATACCTCCATTAACTTGGTAAACCAAGATATGTTTATTATTTATATATCACATATAAGGCTCCTTAATTTTCTTAGTAACTTTACAGTACATCAGATTTTGTTATTATCATGATTTGTTTCATGAGACTGGAATTTGTATGATTCTGATATTTAAAAATGTTTCAAAATGTTTGATTCATATCACTGATCATGTATTTTTTGTATGTTTCTGGGAAAACCTACCTACATAAAACAAATTCTTACTTGGGAAGCTAGTTTGTATAAGCATTTAGTTACATTAACTAAATACATTGTATTAGTAGCATAGTCCTCAAATTACACATGTTAAGAAATTAATAAATGACATTGCACAAATAATAACTTATAACAAAAATATTTACAACCTGAACAGAGAAATGTTATGGGAAACTAGTTGGTGGCCAATATTGTCAGTAAATTATGAAAGAGCAGGACCTAGTCACAGTAACAATGAGAAATTTCTGAAAACTTGAATGAAAGTAAAACTAGAATTTGAGCTACATCTCCATAATAAATATTAGGAAACATTAATAGATGGAGATCTCTGTTTCTTAAATTTACATCATTATAAAAGAAGTCAGAGATATCTGAGACCGAATGAGATTCTATATGTCATCAGTGAAGATAATAATTAGCCAAATATTGAAATGATTAATGATGAAATCCATTAAACTTCAGACTGATATGAAATTTTTAAGTAGTTCTATAAAAAAGTGCGTGTTTCCCCTAATTATTAATCCTTGTTTTTGATGGACAACAAAAAAGTGATTCATCAAACTGTAATATTTTTCTTCATTCTTGCTTTGCTCACAAGTGAGACTTCAGATGCAAAATCTATCCTTATTGCAATTAATGATTTCCCCCTAGTAAACACTAAAGAATAATTTTCAATTGAATAATTTGAGAGTTAGTATAAATAGAATTAGTAACTGTGTCATAGTCAAGGAGTTTTATAAACAAATTAGACATTTATGATCTCTCATAGTAAGCTAACTAACATGAGACTGAAACTGAAATATGCTGGACCTTGGGCACATGCAGGAGGGACTGACTGTTTTTAAGTCCCCAAAATAGATGAAAAACCCCATACTCTTCTGGTAATTATTTATTGTTTCTTGTAAAATGCGTTTCAAAATAAATTCTTTAAGACTTGTTTTAGATAAACTTCTTTTAGAATGTAGACTTCTCTTAAAAATACAATTCCAACAGCCAATTGTTAAATTTCTTTTGTCTTAGTTCATATGTGTACATGTCCATGGAGACAAGGAAAAAGGCATTTAGATGTTTCAACGTGTCTGTGTCTCTTTGAACTTCGTCTCTGACTCTCTCTCTCTGACACACACACACACACACTCACACACACACACACATACACACACACACACACACACACACGCACGCACATTTTCAACATTATGAGAATTGCAGTTATCCAAAGAATCCCAGTCACAATAGATTATCAGCATCTGCGTACTTCCAAATAAAGTTGCAGCAGTAATGCCTAAATGGGATTCATAAAGATTGCTATCTCTTTAATAAAACATCTTTTCCTGGACTTTCATTATGAATGCCTGAATGATTTAGTGCCCTTGCTTTTTATTCTCACACATGTCTACAATGCTGTCTGAAGAATTCGCCTGTCACTTCCCTAAGATTAAATTTAATGTATACACTACATGGATCATTGTATAAAAAGAACAATACGATGATAAAAATTCAAGCCTGATTCTCAGCTGAGTTCTAGAGTCAGGCTGAGAAATAGGATCTTTCATTTCTTAGAATGTTCAGAATACTCAGGGATTATAAGCATCAAAGCCAATATGAGGCAGTCACAACATATTATGCATGGATGATGAATGCTATTCATATTTATAAAGGAAAAAGTAATTTTAGGTATCATTGTGTAAGCACAAGAACATAGACTTTATGTGGTACACTAGATGAGGATCAATTTAGAATGAATGGAAAATCTATCTGGCTGAAGTAGACTAAGAAGAGAAAGTGATGTATACCCATATATAACTAATTGGATTCTAGGTTATATGATATAGGAACATTCTAGCCCAGATGGGTTTTATAATAATTCTAAGGGAAAGGTGTTTTATCCCATAAGCAGAGGTAAATTGTTGAAAGATTCTTATTCGGTGTAATAGTATGAATGCTTTATAAAAATCCATATAGGTGTGAAACAAAATATTGATTATGAGATGGATAGTAATATTAATTCCTGAACATGCTCAGGTCTTATTGAATAATGGGCTTTGTGTTCAGAGAACAACATGGATTGTTTCATTTTGAACATTTATAAAGACCCATATTGTAATTATCAACTCAAATCAGGTAAAGAAAAGGAAGAAGAAGCAAACATCCCCATAACCACTCCCCAGTAAACCCACACTTACTTTGAAAGCCAGGCTGACCTCTCACTCATAGAAGTGAATCCAGGACAGCCAAGGTTATGCAGAGAAACCTACTCTCAATAAAACGAAACAAAACAAAACAGAAAACAAAAATTTCAGTGAAAAACTGCACTACCATATGGCTAGAGTAGAAATAAAGAGGAATGAATCAGTGTTAAAGGTCATGTGAACAAAGTCAGTAACGCCAACTACTCTGTGAAAGGTCAGCATGCTTCAGAAATTCAGGTTTTTCAGTACAACACTCACATTGCTTGTTCTTTCCTTGCCAGAATTTGCTTCTTCCCTTTTGTGACTTGTGCGGTCATGTTAACGATGCCCAGTTATCGTAGATCGGTTTGAATGGAAATTCAGGATGAAAACAATTTGCAGATATCTCAGAATTGACTCATTTTGTGAGATTGCTCTCTTGGCGATGGTTTGGTTTGTCTGAATAATGTTTCCCAAACATGTGTTCAAGAGAAATGATATAAAGCGTCGTTGCAAACCAATCCCTTAATAACAATTTACCATTGTACTTACCTGTGTTTCCTTGAGGCATCTTATGATTATTCTTCTTCTGTTTCTGTTAGAATAAACAAAAAAGGTAGCATGAAAAGCTTGCCCAGAGCAAATTCCATCTCATTCTAAATAGGTCCCATAGAAAGGTAATAATAAGGAACTCATGATTTTTGTCATTTTGCCTATTTTCATCAGGGGTAGAATTTTCAAATAGCTTCCCACAAAGGAGACCTAACTAGAACCCTAGAAATGTAAACTTGGAGATTTTTGAAGACCATGCTAGCTGGCATAACATTTTCTGACATTAACATCTTGTTCTAGGGTAGGCACACAGAGTGTTTCTGATAAATAACTTTTGTTGAATGAGCAATGTAATTTTCGACTAACCCCTCACATCCTATGACTAATTAGCATATTATTTATTTTGAGTTATTAAAGAAATGTATTTATGACAACATTCAGGCGAACATGTTAGTAGGATGTAAGTGGATGTCACTCTGCTTATGACTAAGCACCAACGCCCTCGTGATGATCTTTCCTGGCCTGGCACTGGTTACTTTCCCAAGTTTAAATCTGATGCTAAAGTCCAATTTTTACATTTGCTCTTCTTCAAAAGGGCAAATACATCCTTTGCTCAGACATTAATACTACAAAGAACTCTTTCGGTAGAAAAGATCTTTACAGGTTCATAGGAGGTTCATACAAAGGAAGTTCAGATGAATTTCCCTTCCGATAAGATGTGTTGAAGTGGCCATAGGTGTCCCAGAGATAAGGCCGTGAAGAGGAAGAGATTTCTGTCATGTGTTTTTCAAGTCCCAGAAATAAAGGGAGTTTTTTGCTCTTATAGGTTTCTGGGGCAGGGGCAAGACTTCATGCTGTATTATCTAGGCTACATTCTCAAAGCCAGCAAAGCACTAATAAGGACAATCTATGACTCAAGGCAACGTTGGATCTCTCTCTTCAAATGTGTCATAGAAGACTAAGGTCAACTCTAACTATCCATTCTAATAACAAATATTCTACTTTTCATTATCTTCCACTTAATTCTTAGTGTTTCATCTTCTACTTTTCTACCATAATAGGAAGTTTAAAGAGAATGTGGCCTGACTTTTTCTGGGGAGATGCAAAAGGACATCTGTTTAGTTTATATAGGGCACCAAAGGCAAGAGAAAGAAACAATCCCTTCCAAGTCCAGTTAGTGAAGCCGTGAATTCATTGGTTACTTACTGGATTTTGGATTACTTTAAGGGCACCCTATAAAAACCACCAAGCATGGCTGGCAACTCCTAAAAGCTGCATCCCTGGTCATCTTGCATGACTTTCAGGTAGCTGATCTTGTCTGGGAGTCTTCCTCTCTACAGAGACTGTTTACTGCTTTTATGGCCTTGGAAAGATTATTAGGAATCAGGAATTGTGCCTCTTGCTGAGTTATGTAAGCTTCATTAGCTTCCTAAGCTTTCCAAGTTTCATTGATTCCTTGAGTTTCAATAGACTTTCACCTTCTCTCTACCCTGCATGAGAGAATTTTTAATCTTCAGTATACAGCAACAGAACAGGCACAGCTTAGATAGTCTTCTACTGTTTCATTAAAATTTTTATACAGTCTATTTTTGTCTTTCCCCTCTTGCAACTCCTTCCAGTCCCTACCATTTTACTCATCTAACTTTGTATTCTCTCTCTCTCTCTCTCTCTCTCTCTCTCTCTCTCTCTCTCTCTCT
>OU015745.1:102970692-102984521 GCA_907169655.1 Acomys percivali | reverse complement strand
TCTCTCTCTCTCTCTCTCTCTCTCTCTCTCTCTCTCTCTCTCTCTCTGTCACACACACACATACACACACACACACACTCAAAAAAGAAAAATAAACGCTAAAACAAAAAAGCCACATATAAAAATATCAAATAGGCAGACAAAAGACCAGTAAAACAAGACAAAACAAAGGTCTACAAAAATACCATTGAGTTCATTTAATTTTGGCCAACTATGTCTTGGTAAGGAGCCAGCCATAGAATATGGTTGATATACTAAATGAAACTCCATTGAAGAAAAATAGTTTTTCTATGCCAGCAGGAATTGATAGTTTCTTGCTTAGAGGTAGGAGCCTGTGTCCACTTCCCTCTCTCAGAGCTAAGACCCTGTCTGCCTTAAACCTGCACAGTTCTTGAGCATGCTCCCACAATCTCTATGTGTCTCAGAACTGTTGTGCCTAGTAACATTGTTTCTCAATATGTCTTCATAAAACTGTTTGCCCTACTAAAATGTAAGGTCCTAGCAAGCCAGAATGCTTGGTTTGATCATGTTGAATGCCGGCTTCTAGGTGAGTGCCTGAATAGTCGGTACTGTATTAATATTTAGTAACTGAGAGAATAGATGAATGACAGTATTTCATATTCCCCAACTAAAATTTTTCTTTTATTTCTAAACTGCAGTGTGAAGACTCCATGATGTTTCTAGGTGACCAATCTTTTGCCAGAGAAACTTTAATGATAGCAATGAGGCCTAGGCATAATTTTGCTGAGTGTTTAGGTCAATAAATAATTTAGTACTAATACATTTGTGGTTGAACTCTGATGAGAATTACTTTGTGAAATTCCAAACAGGATGAAGTAGGTTGCCTTTCAAGTTATTGGCCATTCTATTATATTTAATAAGATCAGATACAAAAGACTGAGTCTCTGAGATGGGAGCAAACATGATTATCTGATATTTATAAGTTCTCTGAATTTGTTTGGACAAGATTCCTCAGTATCATGTTATTAATAAATTCTTATAAACATTTGTTGAGATGAAGATGCTTTTCAACTCTTACTACCAGCATCCTTGTAAGTTCCAAGAACTTGAGCTGCAGCTGAGAGTTAGGGAAATCTCTGGTGATTTCACACCCGTCTCTACTCAATGAGAATTTTTGACAAAGTGACCTCAGAGTTCTAATTGTGCAATTTCCTTTTTCTTTTTACTTCTGAAATTTCAATGTCTTTATTCCTTTCATTTTAACTTCATTCTAAGGCAAACCTACTAAAAGTGTGTAGTTCCCTGGGTGACTTGTAATTCATGTTTTCCTCTAATGAAGGCAAAATTAATGGGATTTGGGCTTCTCCAAAGATGGATAAATAAACAAGTTAACTTTAATGATTGTTTTCCAGGAACAATGGTCAATTCCCAAGTAGAGCACTTAGCAATAATAAGTTGTTGGGAGTTTTCACTAACAACCAAGTAAGTCACTAGTCACATGCTGCCTCTAAGAGATGGTTAGTAATCAGCATAATGAAGGACATGGACATGCAATTTTAGTTAATTTAAATATAAACTTAAAAAGCTGACTTTGGCTTGAGAGTATCATGCAGTATAGTTCTGTAAAGACAGGAGTGTTGCTGGCAGAGTGATCCTAATTTAATGGGCAATTAAATAACAGAAAATAAATAAGACAAGTGTGTGGAAAGCCGTTAAGCCAACAGGTATTTTTTGTATGTAACCAACAGTGATAAATAGCAAGATATTAGTGAAAGTTCAGGGAGCAATGCCTTTCTTTAGCTACGTTTAACAATTATCACCAGCAGTAAGTTGTTATAGATTATCAGAAATGCACTAAGATGGACAGAATGTAAACTCCAAGTCTTCTCATGTACCCCTTGATAAATTAATGTGCTGCCTCTTGCCATCTAAGTGGCATTAACAGAAATAAAACTGCTAATTTTAGGTCAATATAATGATGTATTTTATATTTATAACACTAGCAACAAATTGTTGGACTTTTCCACCACTGAAACTGTTCAAGAAAAGATCAAACTGAAACTATGGAGAATCTTTTAGAACAAGCCACATAGCAGGGCATAGAGATGGGTTATAAATTTAGCAAAGTGTTTATTTTTGCCTACTTGGATCTTAATTGCACCATATATAAAATGGTAATAGCAGCCATATCAAAAAGGAGGCTCTGTGTCTCTCAGATCTAAAGTCTGTGACTATTTTTCCTCTTCGTGTTAATCAATCTAATTCATGTATTCATTATAACTAGAGGAAAGGTGGATTATCTTTTCAATTTGTGTTAATGATATCCATAATATATGTGAGTAATTAAATGAAGTACTCAAATTTCACTAAAAATAAAAATTTAAGCTAAAGACTAAGAAAGTATGACATCATAATCCAAGTATGACATCTTAACCCAAATATGAAATTGTATAACCAAGGAATCAGGCATTCAAAGGTCCATGAATAGTTAAGAAATAAAGAGGCAGAGCCAGAGATATGACTCAGCAGTTAAAGGCACTTGCCATAAGTAAGCCTGAAACATGAGATCAATAGCGAGATTCTTCCTAGAAAAGGAAGAGAGAATAGACTTCACAGTTATGTCCTCTGCCCTCTACAGGTGCACATGCCCCACCCCCACCCCACAAATTAATCGTTTAAAAAGGAAAGAGTAAAAGCATTTATTTAATTTTTCTCCCTGCTGTGGTTTCTATTTCCACATTGCTGTGGTTTATTATTCACTTTTCCTCCTAGGGGAATTGTGCATGAATTAGAAACAAATTTGGGTTTGCCTTTGTGTTATACAGTGCTGGGAAGTCAAACTTGTATTTTCATCACCTTATAAGAAACTTAATAGACCACAGCCTGAGATGCAGTGAGGAAATAAGGTGGTAGGGCTTAAGGATGACTTGATCACTTAAGGAATGGTAGTTGAGGTTGTTCTCACAATTAGGTACTAGTAAATGTCATAATTTGTCTTTCTGTTCTAATTTTTCTTCAAATTCATAGTTGAAAGCATGAATTATCCATATGAAAATTATTTATTGAACTGCATACGTTTTCACAAACACTCTAATCTTCTTTTTTTTTTTTTCACGTTGTCAGAAGAAGTCTGTTTCCCATCAAGCTTTAATGTACATCAGTGAATAGCCCTGGAGACAATTTTTTGCCCTTTGGGCATTTTTTTCATAGCAGAGAGTTTTGCTGTTTGAATTTAAATGATGGTGTGCTTGAGGCCAACAATAATAAGCAACTCCTACTAGACATTCATTACATTTTTATCAACTGATTATAATCACAGGCACTCAAGGCCTGTTCTCACAACCTTCCTGTAAATTATAAATAGCTCATCTAAGTTTCTCTTTGGAAAAGAAACAATATTTCTTTTGTGGATGATGAGGGGTGAATACTGTTAGGTAGCATGTTCTGTTTGCCAAAGCCTCTGGCATGAGAAGGAAACAAAATGCTTGGAAAATGAGAATTGGCTTGACAACTCATTATTTGAAAGAAAAAATAGTCTATAGCAAGGATACATTCCCGAATACAGATTTAACCTTACTTCACTGTCAAAATAGAGTTTTCACCTGAACTCCCGATTACTCATTCAAGAGACCTTCCCATATTATCTAGGGAAAAGGTCTCCAAAGAGACATCTCTGAAAGCCAGCAGTGGACAGCTATGTTGTATCAAGGAGGAAAATAATGCTCAGATTCAAGACATTATCCTTATTTTCTCCCCAGGTCCCAACAAAAGAATCCTATTAAACCTATAAGTAACTCTACATTAACTACAGTAGGTTTTATTTCTCCAGATGGCTTTGAGAAAGACCATGTGTGCCACCAACAGCATTGATTCTATCTAAACCCTGACCTGTTCTGTCAATATAGTAAGACAAGCCCAATGGTGAATAAGTGACACAGTGGAAGTGGCTAGGCATCGAGTTAGGTGATTTTTCCTAAGTGATGGTGCAAGTCTTGATATTATTAATTATCTTATATACATGACCCATTGTTCGCTTTGATAACTGAAAGCCCAGGATATAAAGACCTGATAATGCATCTAATTGCAGGAATATATGTTCTTGGTTTGCCCCTGCTTATCTGACTTTATGCACATTTGCAAAATATATCAGTGAAAAATACTTTTCAGTACATAAATAAAAATACTTAAAAATGAATCATTTCAATTGGAAAAAAACTGTAATTTTTTTTTTAAATTAAAAGCAAGCAAGCACAAATATCCGAAATACTAAGAATGTGTGGGGAGTTCTAAGATGCCAGCACCTATCACGCACTGTGTTTGATCTACCTTGAGGAAATGAGTGACTGGACTGGAAGCCACAGACTGCAAGAACTGGAGAACACTAGGTGAGTGGGGTCCCAAACAATGCTGACCACAGGTAGATCTGACCCCAAGTCAACGAACAGCCCAGGGAGGTCCTGAACCCACTCCCCAGACTTTGGAAAGGAACTCACCTGAGGATGGCAGCCAGCCTCTATAGCCCAAATGCAGAGTATGGGACAGTGGAACACCAGAGATCCTGGCCTGGGGTCTCAGGGAAACAGATGAATATGTCCTCAGAAACCTCCACCCACCCCACACCAGTCCATGGGAGGCCAAGGGGTAGCCCAGGCAGCTGTGATCACAGTTCCCAGCCACAGTGCATGCAGTCTGAAAGGGTCCAGACTAGAGCCAGGCATCAGACCTCAGTGAACAGAGCCTGCCAATTTGGGCTGATAGAACCCAGCCCAGCAAGTCCCCACAGCCTTACATGGTCTCTCACAATCTTGGGAGAAGCTGGACTGCCTTGAGAGATCTGGAAGGGGGTCTGAACAGTGGCCACAACTCAGTGGGACTGAAATGCCAAAGGTGCACTATATAGACTGGTCCAATATCTAGACAGTCTGGGTAGAACCTGACTGCAGGTCACAGCGGTCCAGGCCTGGAAAATTGGGCAGATAAAGCCCGGCCTGGCCAGTCCCCACACACTTTGGAGAGGGTGGACTGCCGTGAGGAGTCAGGACAGAAAATTAAACAGCAGCCCCCAACACAGGTGGTCTGAATCCCCTCATTAGCGTAAATGGAATTAGGCAGAAGCCTACCTCTGCTGACCCAGTCAGGAGCTTAAGGCATAGAATAAAGTCTCCTGGAGAAGAAATCAGGGTCACCTGCTGGTTCCAGGGAAGAACTCCCTGATCCCCACAGGCAAGGGCATGTGACCTATAATTGCTCACCAACTATCCACACTCAATGACCAGTGAAGGACACCAGAAGCTACCATCCAATATCTGAGATAGCAAGATGACTAAGGAACAGAGTAAGAAATGCAAACAACAAAAACCAAAACAATTTGGCATCTCCAGATCCCAGCTATCCCAAAGAAAGCAACCCTGACTATTCAAACACAAATGAAATAAAAGAAAATTACCTCAAATACTTAGTAATGAGATGATAATGGAAGAAACGAATAAGATCCATTAAAATAAATGCAGGAGGATGCAACCAAACAGGTTAAAGACATAAAAGATGCCTACAGAGAGACAGTAGAAGAAACTCAAGAAAAATGCAAACAACCATATGAAGGAAATCAATAAAACAGTTCAAGATCTGAAGATGAGAATGGAAACAATGATAAAGATACAGACAGAAGCAAAACGGGAATGAGAGACCTTAGAGGAGAAAGCAAACAACATAGAGGTGATCTTCTCTAACAGAATCCAAGAAATGGAGGAACAAATTCAGAACTAGAAGGTACAATCATAGAACTCGAAGCAACCATCAAAGAAAATGCTAAATCTGAAAAATTCCTGACCAAGAACTCAAAGACACCATGAAAAGACAAAACCTGAAGATAATAAACATTGAGGTAAGAGAAGACACCTGATACCAAGGCCCAGAAAAATCTTCAACAAAATCATAGAAGAAAATCCCCAATTTAAAGAAGGAGATGCATATAAATATACAAAAGGCCTACAAAAGAACAAATAGAATAGAGCAGAAAAGAAGATATTCTTGCCACATAATAATAAAAACACAAATGTACAGAACAAAGAAAAATATTAAAAGTAGTGAGAGAAAAAGGCCACCCATGAGGAGTAGACATCTGGAAATAATCACATTCAGGGCTAAAATCAATAAATTAGAAACAAAGAGAACAATTCACAGAATCAACAAAACCAGAAGCTGGTTCTTTAAGAAAATCAACAAGATAGATAAACTGTTAGCCAAACTAACTAAAAGGCAGAGAGACACTATCCAATTAACAAAATTAGAAATGAAAAGGGAGACATAACAACAGACACTGTAAAAATACAAAGAATCATAAGATGCTACTTTAAAGACACTTTTGCTACAAAATTTGAACATCTAAGGGAAATAGACAATTTTCTCAATCAATTCCACTTGCCAAATTTGAATCAAAATCAGATAAACAAATTAAATAGTCCTATTTCTTCTATAGAAATAGAAGCAATCATTGATAGTCTCCCAAGCAAAAGAAGCCCAAGGCGAGATGGTTTCAGTGCAGAATTCTACCAGACCTTCAAGGGCGAGCTAATACTGATACTCTTCAAGCTACTCCAAAAGATAGAAATGGATGGAACATTACCAAATTCATTCTATGTGGCCACTGTCATGTTGATACCTAAACCCCACAAAGACCCAACAGAAAAAGAGAATTTAAAACAAGTTTCTTTTATGAATATTAACTCAAAAATACTCAATAAAATATTCATAAAACAAACACAAGAACATATCAAAGAAATCATTCACCATGGTCAGGTAGGCTTCATTCCAGATATGCAGGGAGGGTTTAATACACAGAAATACATCAATGTAGTCCACCATAGAAACTAACTGAAAGAAAAAAATGACATGATCATCTCTTTAGATGCAGAAAAAGCATTTGACAAAATCCAACAGCTATTCATATTTAAAGTTTTAGAGAGATTGGGGATATAAGGCACATACCTAAACATAATAAAGGCTATATATAGCAAGCCAAAATCAAATTAAATGGCAAGATACTCAAGGAAATTTCTCTAAAATCAGGAACCAGGAAAGGCTGCCCACTTTCTCTATATCTATTCAATATAGCTCTTAAATTTCTAGCCAGAACAATAAGACAACAAAAGGAGATCAATGGGACCCAATTGGAGAAGGAGGAAGTCACATTATCGCTATTTGCAGATGATATGATAGTGTACATAAGTGATCCCCAAAATTCCACCAGAGAACTCCTACAGCTGATAAACACCTTCAGCAAATTGGGTGGATACAAAATTAACTCAAAAAAGTCAGTGGCTTTCCCATATACCAATGACAATCATGCAGAGGAAGAAATTAGGAAAACTACACCCTTTACAATAGTCACAAGAACTATAAAATATATAGGAATAACTCTTACCAAGCAAGCGAAGGACTTGTTTGGAAAAAACTTCAAATCTCTGAAGAAGGAGTTTGAAGATGACATCAGAAGATGGAAGGATCGCCCTTGTTCAGGGATTGAGAGAATTAACAATAAAAATGGCCATCTTACCAAAAGCAATTTACAGATTCAATGCAATCTGTAATTGAAAGATCAATTATCAGCTTCATATAGAAAAACACAAAACCCAGAATAGCTAAAACAATCCTATGCAATAAAAGATCCTCCAGGGGAATCTCCATACTTGATCTCAAGCTGTACTATAGAGCAACAATAATTAAAACAGCATGGTACTGGCACAGCAATAGGCTGGTTGGCCAATAGAATCTAATCAAAGACCCAGAAATGAATCCACACACATATTGTCACTTTATTTTTGACAAAGAAGACAAATCTATTCTGACACAAACTCTGGTGCTCCATATTTGACCACTTCCCTTTGGTGGGGAGTCCTGGTGTCATTCAAAGAAAAAATAAGTAGGCTGCCAAGATGAGATTTGATAGCCTATGACCATATACTGAGGGAGGAGGCCCCCCTCGGTCATAGATCTAAGGGAGGAGAATAGGGTAAAAGTGGGAAGGAGGGAGGAACAGGAGGATACAAGTGATGAGATAACAATTGAATTGTAATCTGAATAAATTAATTTAAAAAATTTTTTTAATTCCTGATTTTGTCATGGTTCTTCTTGCTATACATAGTTTATTGTATATATGTGTAATAATAATATATATGTACAAAATTAAAATGTTTAAAAAATAAAATAAAAGCAAGCAAGAAAGGAAGGAAGGAAAGAAGGAAGGAAGGAAGGAAGGAAGGAAGAAAGGTAATTAAGCTTCACAAAGTACAAAGCCACACATTCCCATTGTTGATACACTGGTGTATATTATTCATGCTTTATGGAGACACTGATAATAGAACAATATTCTTCATTTAACACAAAAGTTTTCATTTGACTGGATTAAAATTGAAGTTAGCTGTTTGGATTTCTCTTCTCTGTCACTCAACATCAAGAAAGATGAAGCAATGTTTTAAAGAAGCATTGTCTCAGTGATATTTGCAAGAATATTGAGTAGTTCCATATTCTCTGTTATGAGTCAACCCTATATAGAGACCAAGATTGTGAACAAGTGGACATTTCAATTTCCCCGTAAGTCATCTAATGTTCAATAAGTATGTAACATATCAGTACCATCTTTGCAAAGTACTGTACACTATTGCATAGTTAAAATACTGATCTAAGAGGCAAACTGTTCAATTTGTGTTGCTGTTCTAGTTTTATTTTTAATATTTTTTATTTTTGAGATTATAATATAATTACATCATTGCCCTATACCTTAACCTTCCTCCAAAACTTCCCTTGCCCTACTTCAAAGTCATGCCTTTTAAAAATGTAGCTATGTGTGTATGCATATGCACATGTTTATGGTCTGAAACACAACCTGCTTATCCAATATAATGCTACTTGTTAAAATTGTCATTTACTTCTTGGATGACAGTGGATAATGACAACCCACTGGAGTCTTAGTTTTTTGCATCCAGAGAAAGGATAGCAAAAATAACCTATTTCCAAGAAAAACAGATTTGTAAGACAACAACTCTTGACTACTCAAGGATTAGGAAGACCAAGGGGCTCTTCCCAGGATCCCTGGTAAACAGCATATGCAATCTGTGTCAATATGCACAAACACTGCTCTATTTTGGACCAGACAAAATCTAGATATTCTCACTGATGTTTTTGATACAACGCCTTTCCCATAATATTCTTAGCTGTACTAATTAGTTGATCTATGTTAGAGGTAAATAGTTTTAGTGAAGCATAAAGGTATAAATAATAGAAAAATTTATACCTAACTTAGGTATTGTCAAAGTTTTCGTTTTTCTTTCCTGTGAATTGACAGCTACTAAACATGTTAGGCTTTGTGAGCTCTACAGTCTGGTTGTTACTAAACTACTCCATGATAGATCAGTGTAGCCACATCTTTTTTTTTTAATTTTTTTATTAATTTATTCTTGTTACATCTCAATGGTTATCCATCCCTTGTATCCTCCCATTCTTCCCTCCCTCCCATTTTCCCCTTATTCCCCTCCCCTATGACTGTTCCTGAGAAAGTCCTAGAAACCTACAAGTAGAACATTATGATAGGCAGATTTGGGCCCAGGGGTCCCACTCAAACTAAGGCACCAGCCAAGGACAATACAGGCTACCCAGCTCTAGCCAATGTAGCCACATCTTACATAAAAATTACAAGTAACTATTTTTAACAAAACTTAATTTATAGAAAAAATTGAATCTATTATTGTTTTGATGTTCAGGTAATATTTGTTTGTTTTCCAAAAATTTATAAAGAGAAAAATCAATCTCTAATTTCTAATCATTCACAGTTCATGTGATATAATGTACTTTCAGAACAACATTAAAATGATGAACACGTTTCAAGAGGAATTCACACATAAATGCTTTAAAAAAAAACTTTAGAGAAGGTGTTAGTTTTTAATTTTCATTTTTCTTAACCAGTGGGGCATTTTTTATTTTGATAATTTTTTAAAGCTCTTATAAATTTTCCATGGCAACTACAATGTTATAACCATTTTAGATTGATTTAAAAACTGTTCATGTTTTATCTTGCATAAAACCACTCCTTTTCTTTTCAAATGTCTATATAAAATATACATTAACCATTTTTAATAGAATACTGTTCCTATATTTTACTGAAAATACAAAGAACATGGCTTATACATTTTGAGTGATTTCAATTTTCAGAAATCTAAAAATTCAGTATAGCCACACACACACACAAACACACACACACACATACACACACACACATACACACACACACACATGTCCATTCTTCAGACTATGAAAATGTTTGTATGCCAAATATGCATTTGTTTATGTTCTTGTTGCTTAGTGAGTATTATATTTGGATTAGGTGCCTTTCCATAGATAGCATGTGGACTACATCCATGAGAACCCAGAGTCAGCCAATTAATTACTTCATGTTCACAAACCCTAAAATATAACCAGTCATTTTCTCGTAAATATGTGGATTCATGCTGGGCACTACAACAGGCAGACCATTCTCAATATGGGTAAAATGACTCAACATCCCCCCTTCAGAAGGCTCTGCCAGAGTAATCAGCTTAAAATTCTTTACGATTTACTTGTCAAATTAGTTAAGATGCCACAATTAATTGATTAATATATTCTTAATGATAGTAAATATTCTTCCAGGCTTTAAATTCTGCCACCCCTTTCTTGCTAAAAATGGATTTATATTGTGGTAGCACTGGGAGCTAGGACCTTGAAGAGATGAGTGGGTCTTTTGAGGGGTTGATGCCTTTCTTTTCAGTGAACTCTTGCAGCTGCGGGACTGGATTCGTTATTGTAAGAGTAGATAATTGTGACACCATGTCACTCCTGGTACAATCCCTTTCATGTGTTCATCCTTCTTTTTATTGTGCCATATTCTAGTACAGAAAAATCTCATCAGTAGCTAAGCAGATAACAGCTCTCATGTTCTGGGACTTCTCAGAGGCCAGACATGTACACTCTACTCTTTATAAAACCCCAAGATCTAATATTGTGTTTTAACAACAGGCTATGGACCAAGGCAAACTCCTAATAATTTTTCAAATGCCTTAGTCTTATGCCCCTTTAAACAGAAAAAAAGTAAATATTGGTACCGTATGTGGTTTCTCACTATACAAGGAAGAGTGAGAAACCACTTCATAGACTTAATGTAATGTAAACTCTACAGCTATCAGATTCCAGAACCAAGACTAATTAGAAAGATGAAAATGCTACACAGAAGAGGGGAATGATGGGAAGCAAGAAATGGAAAGAGCTGGATGTGAAGAATGTAATTATACGTGTGAGTTTTGGTATTCCCAAGAACCGCCTAAGTAATTTTGTTTCCTTATGTCAGTGTTTTAATTATTAAAAAATGAAAAATTGATAAGGATAAATAACCCAGTGAAACTCCAGTCCTTTATAGTTGTGTTCTCTGTGGTGTTTCTTGGGGGTTCTGCAAATATATTAGCTGTTGCCTTATATTTCTATTCTCTGGGACCACTTTAATGTGGGAAATGAAGAAAAAGAGATGAAGATAGGAGCAACAAAACAGAAAACGGGCAAAGGGAAACATCTCTCTCTGTCTCTGTCTTCTCACACACACCACACACAGAACTACCAGAGCCAGGTGGCCATTGGGGACTATTCAAAAATTTCCTGTTATCTCTGCTGGATATGTGGACGAGATGCTAGTTACAAGTATGCATGAGTTGTTCAGCACTCTCATAATTATACTTTGAGCAAAAATTTTGGCAAACAATAGCCGGAGAGCTAAATCTATTTGTCTTCCACTTAAGTAGTAACTATGACAGCTTAGCTACAATAGTAGAATTGACTATGTGTGACTGATTCCTCATAGTCCACAAGGCCTAAAATATTTGCTATCTGGCTTTATAAAGAAAAAGTTTGAGGATTTTCATGCTAAAATCTTACTACTCTACGTGTGCTCTGTATACAATAGCATCTGCAACTGAAAATCTCTTGCTAGAAAATTGAAATATTGGTCTTACTTCATTGATTTGACTTAGAATCTATTGTAGCAACATCTACAAATGGTACTTTGGTAAATACATGTTGACAATCACCTGCCTTGCTGACCATGGTAGTTCATGGCTATAATCCTAGCACTTAGGATTACAAGGATAGCCAGGAGTCAAGAACCGTGGGTACATAGTAAGTAATAGGGCTACATAGTGATAACCTGTCTCAAACACACACACACAGACACACACACACACACACACACACACACACACACACACACACACACCCCACAAAATAATTCTACATCCATACACATACATACATACATATACACACACAGTACAAAATACTTTCTACACACACACACATACACACATACACACACACACACACACACACACACACACACACACACACACACCCCAACATGGATACAGAGAGGGTAATGCATTAGTCACTCTCAATAGTTTTGTTGTTGTTTGCCAATACATAAAACATGGACTCTTGGGGCATTTAATTTATTATTTCATACATGAGTACTGTTTTTATACCATTTCCAACCCACCATAACATACCTTCACATTTTCTGTGTCTTTTTCACACCTTTTCCCTTTCAAATTCATGACCTCATCTTAAATTATTATATAATAAATATAATACATATTATATTAAATATACAGATAAATAGAGAGGCTATAGATGGGTGATAGGTAGGTAAATAAAAGATAGATAATAGGTAGATAGATAGATAGATACATAGATACATAGATAGATAGATAGTAGATACATCACTTGCTGAGTCCATTTAGTGTTACTTGTATGTATGTGAGTTTAGATATAACTCCTGGGATTGTATTACCTATTAGGGGACCAATGCCTGAATAAGACTGATCCTCTTCTCTTAGCATTCCATAATTGCCTTTATCTCTGGCATGTAATTTTGAGGATGATGTCCTAATTATTTTCTCATGAATTGTAACTCTTAGTCTTCACAATGGCTACATGTCATACTCCAGAGCTTCTGAAGTAGAGAGTGTATCAAAGTCAATGTGAAGAAAGAAATACTTGTAGGGACAGAATATTTGATATCTTGCAATTTTCCATTTTCTGTGAACCATGGAATATGTTCTTGAAATACTTCACAGGCTGTGAATGTGCTACAACAAGAATGTTCTTGATTTAAATGCTGCTAGACGACAATGATGTATTTTTAAAAACTGTTTGCTGTTTTGTAGTTTCATCAGTCTGCGGAATTTTGTCTGTATACTTCATTCTCCTCATCAGACATAAAGACAGAACTTGCTTCTCACCATTATGGGAATATGCTTCAAAGGGTAACACCAAAATAAGCTTTTCTAGGCTGATGGAAATGTAGCTCTTTCTAATAGATATTTTATATTTAGTATTATATTATTAAGCTTAGTTCAGTATAAATGCACATTTCAATGGCATGAATGCATGGCATGAATGATGGGCGAAGTAATTTGCATTTATATAGCACCTTTCAAAGGCTTGGGATAGCAGAGCAAAGCATAAATGCTCCTGCAACTTTGCAATTAAGAATTCACTTCTAATTACTGCTACTTAAACGTGCAGTCTCTTTTTAATCACAGTTTTACACCTGTGGTTAAGTGCTCTGACAGAGCCTTAGCCTTATCTCTAAAGCAGGCAAATTGCATGACTGGATTTTGTACAGAAGGCAGCATTTACCAGGGAAAGCGATCACATGCATGTGACACCTGTAACAATGGCAAAGACATAGCTAAATTTGAAAGCATCATTCTCCTAGATTATGTACTCATGTACTCATCCTGACCAACACACACACACACACACACACACACACACACACACACACACACACA
>OU015745.1:102951668-102970682 GCA_907169655.1 Acomys percivali | reverse complement strand
ACACACACACACACACACACACACACACACACACACACACACACACACACACACTGCATAACATCTAGCTATGAAACATGATTAAGATTCAAGCTCAGATATTCTTTTGAAATAACATCAAGAAGTTAAGAGATGAGATCTGAAAACCAGCTTATAAATGTATGCTTGCCTGTAGTAAATCTTTTGATACTGGAGCTATAATGGCTTGCACGTGTGAGAGTCCATGTTTTCTTGTATAACCAAGGGGCCATTAAATAACATAGTGTTTTAAAAAAACAATATCCTATTACTACTAGGGAAAAGTGCAATTCCATGGCAACATATGGTTCTGAAGGGCTGCAGGCTCATAAATGGAGCTGAGGAAAGAATTGCAATCCTAGGAAGGTGATTGTAACTAAAGAGAAGGCCCTGGTGACGTCCATCTACATAGATGACGGCAGTAAAGCACCGTGTTCCATTTTCAAAAGCTGATCGGAAGAAGATTTATTAAAATCCCAAGGTGCGCTGGGGAGCAATGATCACCAACAGATAGGACATGACTCTGGAACTTTGAAAGGCTGGCAGCATAAAAACCAGGAGGACTCACGAGCAAACACATCTCAGAAAAATGCAGCCAGTTGTGAACAGTCAGAAATTAGCACTTGAGTGGGAAGTAGTGGCCTGTGTTTCTAATCTGAGTACTCAACAGGTGGATGAAGGAGGATCCACAGTCCTGGGCTATACTCAGCTACCCAGTGAAAAGTGAGAATAGCCTGGGATGCATGCTGCCCTGTCTCAAAAGAAAAAAGAAAACAAAAAGAAAAAAGAAACCAGATATCCTTGAATTCTCAACAAAGTATTATTGTGTGAAAAATAATTTTAAAGTTGACAGTTTAAAACACATCTTGAGTCTTTTTCAAGATATAAGGATTCAAAGAGTAACAGTAGTGACAAGAGTAACAACAATCATGAAGAAGTTGTGGGGGAAACAATAATGGGGTCTGTTGTCAGGGAGGTCTGTGGACTGAGGGCTGGATTAAACAATTGTTGAATGTGCCCGTGGGCATTGATTAGAGCAGTAAATAGGAAACGTTTTATTCTGTTATTCCCTGAGAGAAGCTTCAGAGAGACCAGAAATTCTCAATCTAACATGAAATATCAGTGGAATTTTTCCAGTCACAATATTGGAGAATAGGGACACTAAAATACCATTTTCAATCCTCACGAAAAAAAAAAAAAAAATTACCCTGGTAATGCTTAGTTTGACACAAAAATATTAGAGTTACAGATTGTAAGTAGAAATACAGCTCCCAAACCCAAAACAATCCTATCTGTTTCTAAATGTGATATTTAGACAAATTAATCTCCCCGAATCTCAATTTCTTTACCTCTGTACCGGAGAAAAATAGAGTATCTCTCAATTTGGATGAGATGACTGATTTTATTTTTTTAGAATTTTATATAATACTTACACCATCCAAACCCCCATCCCCTCCAACTCCTCCCATATCCCCTTTGCTTTCACCCAAATCCATGAACCCTTCTTTTAGTTATTGGTACATATGGATGTGTATGCAGCATGCTGTGTCCATTTAGTGTTGCTCTTTTGTGTATTTCCTTTGGGCTGATGGCGTGGAATTAGAAAACCTATCAAGATCTAGTTCCTGAAGAAGACTAATTTTCCTCAGAGATCATTAATCACCTGAAGCTCTTCATCTAGGGGTGGGGCCTTGTGAGATTCCATCCATCAATGTTGGCATGTCAATGTTTGCGGTCATTGTGCTGGTCTTGCTTAAGCAGGCATATTTTTGTGGTTTTGTGAGTATAGCTTCCCTGCCATTCACAAAAGTTACTATTGCAAAGCAGACTTACTGGTCTTACAATCCTATAACCTGAAAAGGACCAGCCCACTCTTGCATTTCTTTCTAAGTCTTAGGTGTTGCGTTGATGTATCAGTTATGAATGGACATGTCACAATCAGTTTTATCTGCATTTTCACCAGTTGTGGCTTTCTGTCTCACTTTAAAAGACACGTTCTTGATGGGAGTTGAGAGCTATATGTATTTGTGGGTATGAGGTTAAGTATTTAGAATGCAGGTAGAGTATACACTGTTTAAGAAAACTGATAGTAGTACATTCTCCCCTAGGGTCCATAACCTCACTATCCATGGGTAGTTAGGGTGGATTATGGGATCTCTGTCCTATTGGGTGGACATCAAGTCCAATTAGAAAGTTGTTGGCTGTGTCTAAGATTTAAATATCACTCCTGATCCTTGAGGATATTTGGGATGGTAGACTTCATTATAGATCATAGGTTTTGCCACTGGGGAGAACTATTGAATGACCCCTGGCCCCACCTTGGCATCTTCCAGTACTCTGAAAACTAGCTTTCTGGTTAGTTCCAGTTTGATTTCTCATAGTCCCATATTTGAAGAATGTGGTGCCCTCTGCAATGTGATCTTGCCTTCAAGTTATTAGAGGCAACCAGTACCATGGCAATAGCTTATATTGTTTAAGAAATCTCTTGGATTCCTTTGACCAACAGCTTGAAGAGAGGTCTCTCCTGTATTGAGGTTTTGTTAGATAGGCTATGGCTTTTGTATGGACCATTATCTATGTAAAACATGTAGAATGTTGACATGAGGCAAAATTCAGAAAATGATATCTATTGAGTCTCTTTATTTTTAATTGATACTTTCTTTTAAGAAAACCAACAACATATCTACGGTAAGCAACGCTAGAAAGTAGGTCTCTCTTTGCCTTAGGAAGCCTCTGTTTTTAGCCACATGATGAAAACGGGCTCCTGTTTAAGTAACAGAAGATAATACTTGTTCTTTTTTTCTGTCTTGTCATTCTTTGTTGTTAGTGATACTGTTTTATTTTTAAGGCAGGGTTTCTCTGTAAAACTTCCACGGCTGTCCTGGAACTTGCTTTGTAAGCCATGTTGGCGTTGAACTCAAAGAGATATGCCAGCCTCTTCCTCCATCATACTTGGATTAAAGGCATGTGTCAGCACACTTTGCTTTAATACTGGTTCTTTTGTCAATTGTATTTATCATAAAACATGTCTTTACAATAATCTTACAAAGTATACATATTATTATAAGTAGAGAAACTGCTGAACTAAGAAAAAGTGATTCAACAGCTCAAAATACAAGAGATTTTTGTAGTTGTGATTAAAATATAGGTGTTCTCACTACCACCTCTTTGTTCACTAAGTAGGTTTAAAGAACGATCATCTATTAGATTGTCCTACAATACAATTTGGCTCACAATAGTTACTGCTCAGGGTCCAAAACACAATTATCTCTTGACTCTATACATAGTAGGGGGATTCGTTTTGGAATTTTGAAAAGTTCCACTAACTAAAATACTAAACCTATGTACTGAATAGTAATTTTAATCAAGCTCAATAGTTAGTCACAAATGAAGGAAACAAATTATGAGGAAGCAGGAATATAGACTATAAATGATCTACAGAGCCAATCTTGGACAAGAAAATCACAAAAGACCCCTAGAGAGACGGAGCTTCCATTTTGACAATCACATGGTACCTACCAAAAGTAAAGCCTAAAACTATATGGAAAGTATCTTAGAGCCCAGTCTAGACTATATAGGTAGCCTACACTAATTTCTGACAGCAATAACAACTAAACTGTGAACAAACAAACAAAAACAATACCAAGCAATAAATTGTACCCTGTCTCTTGTGCTCCATTTTCCAGGCCACAACTCTACCTGCTTTCTAGTAGGCCACTCTGGCACCAGGGACCCCAAGCCATGCATGTACTGGAAACCCAAGAAGCAAGGCTAGCACAGAAAGCCCCAGAGGCCATGCGGGTCACAAAAAACCAGGAGAAGCACCCTGCTGCACCTAAAGACTTGGCACTAGAACCCCAGGCTATTCAGGCCAGAAGACAGAGATGAAACAAAAACCAAGGGGGGAGGGAATAATAATAACTATAATTTTAAAATATCAAAGGAAGCATCAATACCCAACTTCATCTGCCATATTTCTGATGTAGACCTGGAAATAGTCACTCACTCTCAATTTTATATCAGGACCACTGTGCTTAATTTAAAGAATCTCTTAAGTTTATTTTGATTCTGCCTTATAATTGGGCCTCATATTTTCTTGAATAAACAGTACCTCCTGCTCACCGCAATATCATTCCATCTCATTTCACTAACTAGACTGTACTTGACTGTATGACAATCCATTTCTTATATGAGTGTACTGTGTGCAGGGATTAAGTGGATCAAGCATGCTAACTGAAGAATGTTAGAGAAATGTGGGCTAGACAAGGATCTCCCCACTGGGGAAAAGGAGGTGAGGCTGGAAGTCCAGTCCGTGGGGCAGAAGCCAGTAAACTGAGGCAGCGGAGAGATGTGAAGTTTGCGTAAGAAATGCAGTATCTTTTCTTATAATGGGAGAAAAGTAGACACATCATCAAGAGAGAGGAAATAGTTACATGTAACTCCTTCCACAACTTTGAGAGCAGAAAATGTTCATACTAGAAGTCTGCTGGGTATAGCCTGTCCACTCTCAATGTTCCCACAGTGTTTCATTCCTCACTTTATCTGGTGAGGTAACTTACTAAGATTTGGACATCTAAGGAAGAAGTGTTTAGATATTAGAGGTCAGACAAAAGAAAGCCTTTTTAATTTTCTGAATGAATAGATAAAACAAAACCAAGGGAAGACTAATCTGTTAGATGAAGTGAAATTCAGAGCAGGAGCCTAAATTGCCATACTTGTTACAAATGTATTCTTATTCTCTCCTGTATGAAACAAAAGATGCCCTGCTGACTCTAAAGGTTGTGTGTGAAATTGATATTGCAAGCAAACCCTGATATTGTACCCGCAAGACATCAAACATGGAAAGACAAACTACTGAGCTCAAGTTATAATCAAAGTTGATGAGCATTATGTGCACTTTTTGTATAATATTTTAGCCAAAAGTCAGGAGAAACTTTGTCACCTTCTTTCTTCTGTGGTTGTTCAGCTTTTCAGGATGGTAACTTCTAATAGAAGTTTAAAGATGAAATAGTTTGAACAAAAGTCAGATTGCATGCATGTAGATTTTTCTCCACAGAGATCTTAGTGTGAAATTATGGAGTGAAAATGACAGACATTTAATCCTCAATTTGTCACACTCTTTGATGAGATACAGATGGTCTGATACGTCACAAAACATCTTCTCAGTAATGCAAGTTCGAATGTTTTGTGAAAATTATGAAGTAAAAAGCCTGGATGAAAAAAGTCTCAGCAGATGCATACTTATTTCCTTCCACAGTAGTCAGAAGTTTAGTTTATATAATAATTTGGGTATTTCAGACCCAATGGTGCTCTTCATAGTTTCACATATCAATGGCTATTATTTTATTTTCACTAAAGACATCAACTTACTACATGCGTATAGAATTGTCTCGCACTTGTGGAATGTTATGCAGCCCCTTGCTATTTCATAAATCATTTGTTTCATGTAGAAGGTACAATTACTTTAAGCAACAACAACATTAAATCTGATAGAATAATAATGCATTTCCAAAGACCAGGAGGCCAAACTATAAATTGCAGAAAGAAATCATTCATTCTAACTACAGAATAACATCCCAAAGAAGTACACAGATACTTTCAGGTTAATCTTGTTCTTTAAAACAGATGCAAAACGATTTTAAAGAAGTATCTCCTGAATTTCAAAATACTCCTTGCATATGTATGTAAGTTATTGTAATATGATATGTTCTGGGTTTGCTTTTTTCCTCATTGTCATGCATGATGAAACCCGGGCTATGGAAATGAGCTGATCTGATTAACATGTGGTTTCAGTTTCTTCATATGTAGATGACAGTTGTGAGATGTAAATAAGCAAATTAGGAACATGCCCTTTCCACATTGTCTGACAATGCTCACTATATGTGACCAGAGCGGTCATTATCAGGAAGGCAAAACACATGTCGTAGTGCCTAAGTTCTAAGTTTGCTATAACTCTTTAAGGAGTTACATTAATAAAACTGTGGGGAACCTGAGATGCAAGGTCACCCAGACTTCCTAACATTTGGCTATTTTGAGTGGATATTTTAATTTAAATTGGGTAGTTATTTTGGTCAGAAAGCCAGAGACATTAGGACTTACTCTTAAATTTTTAGACATGTCCACACCTTTAACAGTGTAACACAACTTTATCATCTATAAAGTACATACTTGGTAACCATGCAAGTGTCCACCAAAATTCCTTATAATCTCTGATGCAAGTTTCTGATTTCATGTTGGGCTGCAAGCATAGCTATCCTTGATCTCATACAGTCCACCGACTTCAGGATAGACAAGCTGGGATTCACACAGTCAAAGACATGTAGACATAGTCTCTAACAGACTTGTTTCAGATATTCCTAAAAATGTGTGCTTTAAGCCGTAACATGGAGTCTTCTACAAGAATGTCCATGGGTGTTTCCAGTTATACCAGCATCTTCAGAAAGAAAATGGCCTGAAGAAGATTTGAGGCATTTTTCTTACTCTTCCTACATTAAACTCATAAATAAATAAATGAATATCCTTAAAAGTTATTTTTCTTGATAAATCTTGGGCTCAACTTCTAAATAATAGAAAGAATGATAATAAAAATGAAACTTTTGTCTTAGATTTTGGTATGAAATTATATCTGAGTTTTAAATTTTGTTTCCTTCTTATCTGGTTGTGTTGTTCATAGTACCTAGCTATGTAAATTTCAGTTTTTGTATTCATTACAGGATAATTGTGCAAAAAAAAATTGAAAAGACAATATTGATACTCACATCACCATCTTTTTCCATATTTCTCCAAACCAAATTGGTTCTTGACCTCTGCTCCATGTTAGGCTTTTTGTCATCCTTCTGTTTTAAAGGATGGGCGAGGCCTTAGAGAGCTTTGTTCTTTGACCCTCCTGTTTGCTAACAGCCCCTTCCCCTAGCCATTATATACTTCTGTAGTCCCAGAAGGGAATGACACTTGGTTACATACAGATTCACATTGCTGTCTCCAGCTATGACTTAGTTCTCACATTGCCTATTAGCAACCACTGCCCAGGCCTACCTCAAGGTCCACAGAAGGGTTATTTATGGCAAGTCGTCCTAGACTTGGGAAGTAGAAGTAAGAGGTTGTGAATTCAAGGTCAGCTTCAACTACCAGATTTGTTTCTAAATAGAAAACAAAACAATGACAACATACTCATCCCTGTGTTGACACAGTTACAGGAGGAAATGCTTGTTTATGGAGGTCCAGTTCAAATGCTTTATTTTCCACACACAACAATATTTGGGGCTGAATGGAAGTTTGAAACTTCATTGTCGTTTTAACATCCTCTTGGCCTGATATCCCCTAGACATACCATAAGCACAGGGAACAGCACTGTCTACAGGCCTTTCTTGCAGGACTTAAACTTTAGACCTAAAGACATGCTCTCCATTGGGACAGATAAGAGTGGAGGGAAACCAACCAACCAACCAAACAAACAAACAAACAACCAAACAAACAAACCAACAAACAAACAAAAAACTTGCAAGTCTTTTTTTTTCTTAAACAAAGCCACTCCCATGCTTACAATGGTCAAGACCATCCTGAAGGAAGAATGTCTAGGTCACAGTGACACTGTGTCACCCTGCTTGAGGTTCATACACTGCAGTGACATCAGCGAGGAAGGTAATGGAAGAGCTTGCTTATAGGTCAGAGAATAGCAAATGTGGTCAGAGAAGAGGGCAGGAAGGATGGCACTACAGAAGCCACTCTGTCAAGAAGGGCTCTTCTCCCACTTGAGAGCTTTTATGTCTGAGTCATCTCTTCAGACAAAAGGAGGATCTTCAAACTTCCTTCAGGAAGTCCAAAGAAACACAAGAACTAATCACATCCTAGCTAGCTATTAGTCTGTTAGATACCTAACAAGTGACACCACTCTAGTGTGGTTCATTTGTTAAATGAAGGCTTTTCTTACAGTCATAACACCTGTGATGCAATCAGACTTAGGATAGCAATTATTTCAATACTTAAATTAACAGGTTTATACCTAGAGCATCTGAAGTTGTTTTTACTGCTCTTCCCAGACTTTGGGAGATCTATAAAGGCATTTTCTGAATCAGTCACTCCAACATCTTTCCTGACCCAACATGCCAAATAGCAAGCATGTTCCATCTGTAGCCATGGCTGTTGATTTTTATGGACTGGGATGGTGACATATCAAATATAACACAGGACACAGATAGGATGAAACTGCATCTGGATAGCTCCAATATGGGAATCATTAGTAGACACTGAATTACTGTCCATGAAGAAGAGACGCTCAGAGAGCTCTGAAAGGAAAGATCATGTGAGTGGTCAGACAGACCATGACTGGCAGAATTAGAGATACATCTAGTCCAGGAGGTTGCTGGACTTGCCTTCGCAAAGAAAAAAGTATGTCAATGAGGAAGGCTGCAATTGTTACACTGTTAGGATTTTTTCTTCAATTAATAATGCAGTTAATGATGCTTGGTTTAACAAATTGAGCAGGAAAAGACTATGGGATTAAAAACTAAAACTGACTAGAATAGCTGTCCTCTGAGAGGCTCCACCTGGCAACAGATGGAAACGGATGCTGAGACTCACGGCCAGACGCAGGGAGCTTTGTGGGACATGGGGAGGGATGATAGAGGACACAGAGGGAACAGGAACCCCGTGAGAAAACCAGCAGAGCCAACTAACCTGAGCCCAGGGGTCTTTCTGAGACTGAAGCACCAACTAAGGACCAAGTATGGACTGAACTAGGCTCCCTATGCAGCTTAGTTTTCATGTGGGTCCCCTAGTAAGGGAAGAGGGGACTGTCTCTAACAAGGACTCTGTTGCATATTTTCCATCACTTCCTCCTGGCCGGCTGCATTGCCAGGCTGTTGTGTAAGAGGATTCCCTCAGTCCTGACATGACTTGACGCACTGGGATGGGTTAGTGGGAGGGCCTCCCCTTTTCTGAGGGGTAGGGGAAGGGGAAGAGGGAGAAGAAGAGGGAGGGAGGGTGGGACCGGGAGGAGAGGAGTGAGGGGGCTACAATTGGGATGTAAAGTGAATAAATAAAAATTTAAAAAGAAAACCAATACAAAAGGCCGAACCATTATTCTAAGAATTTATTCACATTAAATACCGTGTGTAACCCCCCTCCTCATCTCCTCCCAGTCTCACCCTCTCTCCCTCTTCCCCTCTCCCCATCCCCTAGTCCTCTGAAAAGGAGAGCTTTCCTCACTACCATCTGATTTAAAAACTAAAACAACAAACAAACAACAACAACAACAAATCCTAAATCTTAGTGGCCACCTCAGGCTCCTCTGCAGTTTGCTCCAGGGAAAGTTGCTATATTGACAATGGCCGTGGGTGGATTTGAGTCACTGTGTTTGTGCTAGCTTTCAGTGTGGATCCTGACAGCACTGGGTGATGCCACCATGTAGCTACTACAGCATGTGTTTGTGATTAACAAGATCAGAGCTTCCCTTTTATGTTAATATACATATAAATGTAGAGACAGAGCTGGAGGAAGAGCTGCAGAGAAAAATGACAGAAACAAGGGCAATATATAATAGATGACTCATCCATTACTTACCACTGAATATTCAACATTTTGGCTTCTCTTTGGATCAAATTTAACTTGAACTATCATTATAGATCTCTCCTGTTATTTTTTATCTTTTATATTTATAGATTACAGTTCTAAAAGCATATCAATGGGTGTGAAGATACGCAGTTAACTTTATTTTAAATAACTTATTAATTAATTCTCTCTTTTTTGTGTGAGATAGTGTCTGATCTCCAAAGTGTAATTCTCTCACCTCTGCCTCCCACATGCTGTGCTTAGGTGTCACACATCTAGCAACTCTACTAAGTATATTAAAACCAGATTTCTCCACAACACAGTTTGTGTTGATGTGCTTTTACTACCAGAATTGCTCAAGGAAAAAAAAGATCATTTTTTAAGTCTCTAACAATGGATTATGATTCTGTTCAGGTGTGTAATATGAATCACTAAAGGAGCATGGCTGCTGCCTGCAATATATCACCGGTCATTTGCATTTTCTGTTCTTACTTATTTTTAGGTGAAATACCTAATTCTTTCCCTTTTCAAATTGTAGAAGACTTTTGTATTTTCCATTCTGCCTGTATTAGTACAAAAGTTTATTTGGATGACAAAATAAATAAATAAACTTATTTATTTATTTATTCACTTTATATCACAATTGTAGCCTGTTCCTTCCTTTCCTCAAGGTTCCATCCTCCTTTCTCTCTTTCCCCTATCCCCCCTCCACTACCGCTCAGAAGACAGAGCTCCCCCAACCTACCCACACCAGCACATCAAGTCACATTAGGACTGAGAGGGTCCTCTTCAACAGTGGCCTGGCAAGGCAGCCCCACCACAGGGAAGTGATCAAAAAGCAGTCAACAGACTCCTTGTCAGAGACGCTTGTTAGGGGACCCATATGAAGACCAAGCTACCCATTAGGTACATAGGTGAAGGGGGCCTAGATCCAGTCCATGCATGATCATTAGTTGGTGCTTTAGTCTCAGCAAGCCTTCCTGGGCCCAGGTTAGTTGGCTCTGTTGGACTTCTTATGGAGCATCTGTCCCCTCTGGGTCCTTCTATCCATACGTCCACTCTTCCATAATAAGGTTTCCTGTCCTCTACCCAAATGTTTGGCAGTGAGTCTCAGCATCTACTTCCGTCTGTTGCTGGGTGGAGCCTCTCAGAGGACAGCTATGCTAGGCTCCTTTCAGAAGCACAGCAGAGTGACATTAATAGTGTCATAGGTTGGCTCTCTCCCATTGAGTGGGTCTCTGGTTGGGCCATTTATTGGTTGGACATTCCCTCAATCTTTGCTCTATCTTTATCCCTGCACATCTTGTAAGCAGGATAAATTTTGAGTTGAAGTTTTTGTGGGTGGTTTGGTGTTCCCCTCCCTCTACTAGGAGACTTGTCTGACTAGAGGATGGCCTCTTCAGTCCCCATGTCTTGGGATACTAGGGGGTCTCAGCTAAAGTCAACCCCATATCCCCCCAGGAGAGTACTACCCTGTTGTAGGCCTCCAGCCAGTCTCAGAGATGCTCCCATCCAAGGTTTCTCTTCTCTCTACAATCCCTCTGTCCTCCTGCCCCGCCCCTCGCATCTAATGCCTGTAGTGAATGTAAATGTGTTTTTGTTTTGGTCCCAAGGGTAGGGATGTGAAGCAGATTTGTGTGAGGGCCTGTGATGTTTGTCCACTATAAAGGAAACTGCCTCTTTGCCAGTTGATAAACATCCTGGTACAGACTCTGAGAGGAAGTAAATAGAGCCCCAAAACAGAGGCTTGGACTTTGTTTTTGTACCTCTTGACTGTTCATCACTCCACTTCAAGATGTTCCCAGAGAGAGAAACAGTCCAGAGAAGTATAGGTAGGTTTGAAGGGAGACAGACGCTTTAAAGAACCCAAAATAAAGTAGGTTTTTTTTTTTTTTTTTTTTTAAAAATCAAAGCCTACAGAGCCCCACATTCATTTTTCTCAGCATTTTCTCTTCTAAACTGTTCCCTCTCTTAAAGCATTTCCTCTGTCTATTCTATTTCCCCTTCTCAGTGAGATTCAAGCATCCTCTCTTGGGCCCTCTTTGTTATGTAGCTTCTTTGGGTCTGTGAATTGTAGTATGGTTACCCTGTACTATATGGCTAATATCCACTTATAAGTGAATACATACCATGTTTGTCTTTCTGGGTCTAGATTACCTCACAAAGGATGACCTTTTCTGGTTCCATCCATTTGTCCACCAATTTCATGATTTCCCTGTTTTTAATAGCTGAGCAGTATTCTACCACAGTTTCTTTATCCATTCTTTAGTTGAGGGACATCTAGGTTGTTTCCAGGTTCTGGCTATTATAAATAAAGCTGCTATGAACATAGTTGAGCAAATGTCCTTGTTGTATGGTGAAGCATCTTCCAAGTTTATGCCAAGGAGTGCTTTGGCTGGGTCTTGAGGTAGTATTATTTCCAATTTCCTGAGAAAGTGCCAGATTGATTTCCAACATGCCTGTATAAGTTTGTACTCCCACCGGCAAAGAAAGAGTGTTCCCCTTTCTCCACATCCTCGCCAGCATGTGCTGTCACTTGAGTTTTTTATCTTAACCATGCTGATAGGTGTAAGATAGAATCCCAGTGTCTTTTGAGTTGCATTTCCCTGATGACTAGAGATGTTGAGCATTTAAGTGCTTCTTGGCCATTCAAAATTCTTCTGTTGTGAATTCTCTGTTTAGCTCTGTATCCCATTTTTAATAGGAATTTTTGGTTTGTTGGTGTTTAACTTCTTGAGTTCTTTATATATTTTGGATATAAGTCCTTTGTCATATGTAGGGTTGTTGAAGATCTTTTCTCAATCTGTAGGCTGCTGTTTTGTTCTATTGAAAGTGCCCTTTACCTTACAGAAGTTTTTTTGGTTTCATGAGGTCCCGTTTATGATCTTAGAGCCTGAACTCTGTTGGTGTTCTGTTCAGGAAGTTGTCACCTGTGCCAATGAGCTCAAAGCTCTTCCCTACTTTCTCTTCTAATAGATTTAGTTTATTTGTTTTTATGTTGAGGTCTTTGATCCACTTGGATGTGAGTTTTGTGCAGGATGATAAATGCAGATCCATTTGAATTTTTCTACATGTAGACATTCAATTTGACCATGAAAATTTGTTGAAAATGTTATCGTTTTTCCATTGTACAGTTTTGGCTTCCTTGGCAAACATCAAGTGTCCATGGGTGTGTGTATTTATTTCTGGGTCTTCAATTTGATTCCATTGATCCACCAGTCTGTTTCTACGAGAGTACTATGCAGAATCTATGCACTTCATATTACTGTTGCCCTGTAGAACAGCTTGAAATCATAGATGAAGATACCTCCAGAAGCTCTTTTATTGTACAAGATATTTTTAGCTATTCTGGGTTTTATTTTTTTTCCCTATGAAGTTCAGAATTGTTCTTTCAAGGTATATAAGAATTGTGTTGGTACTTTAATGGGATTTGCATTGAACCTGTACATTGCTTTTGGTAAGATGGCCATTTCTACTAAGTTAATTCTACCTGTCCATGAGCAAGGAATATCTTTCCATCTTCTGATATCTTCTTCAATTTCTTTATTCAGAGACTTGAAGTTCTAGTCATACAGTTCTCTGACTTAGGTGGTTACAGTTACACCAAGATATTTTATACTATTTGTGAGTATTATGAAGGATGTTGTGCTGTGGAAAATTTGGGTTAAATATAAACATGTTTTTGTTTTAATCTCAGGTGTGGAATACAGGGGCTGCTCCAGTTTGTCCACAATTGATAGAACCTGGGAGCTTTCCCCCGGAGGTGGGAATAGCCAGGTGGCCAGAGGTTGAAAGCA
The DNA here is from genome assembly GCA_907169655.1 of Acomys percivali. Classification (NCBI taxonomy): domain Eukaryota; kingdom Metazoa; phylum Chordata; class Mammalia; order Rodentia; family Muridae; genus Acomys; species Acomys percivali. Next base: position 102,957,318 of record OU015745.1, on the reverse strand, counting down.
GATGTCCCAGGCGTTAGTGGACTTTCCTCTCCGCTGAGAAACGCAGACACTGGCATTTTGGAGTCTGGGGCAAAGGCATGGCCTCTTACTTGCTCCACAGTTACTGAGATCCTGCTAACAAGACACCATTCACACTGGGCACCACCATCTTGGATCTCTAAAAGCTTAACAAGTATCTATTAAAAATTCACAGTTCTGGTATTTTCTGCAATTACATTGAGAAATATCTTCATAGGCAAGAGCATACTTGTGCACTGCTTTAACAATTTGGCAGCTGTATGTATGAAAAGCCCATGTTTTATAAGTTTACAAAGTGATTCTAAACAGGTTTTTAAATCTTAAAATGAGAATGTAGTACCTTGAAAAGTTTTAAAGTAGTAACAGATTATTCAAGGCAAAGGGAGTGATTTTCCTCATGTAGTTCTCTTTCACACTTATTCTCTCAGAAGGACACTCAAAAATGCACATCTTAATTTTTTCATCATTGGGCCCTACCTTCCATCTCCATTCCTCCATTAATAGTAAGTGCTGACCTTTTTTTTTTTTAATTCGCCATTTCAATTTAAATTTCTTTCTTCTCAGTAGTGAATTCTTCTCTGATATTTATTTTGCAGTCAGTATAATACATTGCTGGAAAGGGAAAATAACAAAGAATATATACTCTTCTGTCCTCCTAGGAAAAATAGAAGTGCTCATATTATCCAGTGTTAAGGTAGGTAAAGTGACAAGGACTTTAAAGTGTCACAGGCACATCTGGAACACATGTATCAACCTGATGGTGCATCATCTCATTGTTTTCGAAATGTCTGAGTTTAAGCAGGAGGTATTATTTCAGTCAGAAAATAAAAGATTAATGTGGACATCAGTGGTGATAAATTGTATGCAGTTATGGAAAAGTCAATCTGCTGAAAAGTCTAAGTCTTCTCAATCTCATGAAGAAACATTTTAAAAAGATCTAAGGCCCACCTCTAAAAACACAGAATTTTCAACTATGCTTTTGGGAATTTATTTTTTACAGTCTCTTTTTCAACTTATCACAAGTTAAATTATAAAAAGTTAAGATTTAAAAATCATAAAATAAAAATGGCCTGATGATCAGGATAGAAGCATGATATTTCTGATTGTACTCTTCACAAATGTTAAATTTTTCACAAAGAGCATTCTTCAGGTTTCCTAAATATTTATCGTACTAGCAGATGACTCTAAAGATGTCATTTCTTATTATGCAATAAGGTACTTAAGATAGCATATGAAAACAAAGATAGCTCAGTGACAATCAGGGCATAAGAGAAGTTGTTCCTTTGTGCTGGTACACACATACACACACACACACAGAGGGGGGCAAACCATCAGAACATAACCATATTAAGAAATAAATTGGTAAATTTTGCATTGCTGTTATTTCCATGCAACATTCTCAAATAAAATTTAGTAATATTTGTAAAATTATTTAACACACAGCTAGTACTGTGAGCTCCACTAACTGTGAGGATATTGATGATTGATAGTACTTATTAAGCATTTATTATATGCATCACACACATAGGAAGCTTGTCAGCCATCCCTCCCACAAAACCACTGATAAGAGCTGAGGCTGAAGCATGTGTAAAGAGAAGGTTGTTGACATTGTCAGAGCCTCATGCTTCAACACTGCTTTACCCTCATGGGAGAGCTGTGTTGTGTTAGTTTTCTTTGGGGGTGGGGGTTAATGACAGGAAACTATAACATTTTATTCATGGCATCAGCAATTTAGGGTGACTGGTCTCATAAAGTGGTCATAGCTCCTTTACATTTTTAATAAACAAAAATGATGTTTAGAGTTATCAGACATGAAAAGGCCAAAATAATAAATGAAAAAATTAAAAGGATAGGAAAAAAAGAAGAGATACACAGACTTTTCTGAAATTTTACATGATGTAACACATAGTGATACCATAAAAGTGTGTCATAGAACTGTTATAAAAATCTTAACTATTCAGTGGTTAATAGTAAAATAAAAACCTATTGAAAGAGTCAGACAATAGATTAAATAACTCTGTCTTAGTTAGTGTCTCTACTGCTGTGATGAAATATTGTGACCAAGCTAACTTGAGGAGGAAAGGGTTTATTCAGCTTACACTTCCACAGCACAGTTCATCATCAAATGAAGTCAGGGCCAGAACTCAAACATGGCAGGATCCTGGAGGCCAGAGCTGATACAGGGGCCATGGTGGGATGCTACTTACAGACTTGCTCCTCATGGGTTGAGTAGCCTGCTCTTTTTCTTTCCTTCTTTTTTTTTTTTAATGATGTTACCTAATCTTTATTTTTTTAATATATTTTATTAATTTATTCATATTACATCTGAATTCTTTTTTTGTTTAGGATTTTTTATTTTATTTTATTAATTTATTCATATTACATTTCAATGGTTATCCCATCCCTTGTATCCTCCCATTCCTCCCTCCCTCCCATTTTCCCCTTACTCCCTTTCCCTATGACTGTGACTGAGGGGGACTTCCTCCCCCTGTATATGCTCATAGGGTATCAAGTCTCTTCTTGGTAGCCTGCTATCCTTCCTCTGAGTGCCCCCAGGTCTCCCCATTCGGGGGATGTGGTCAAATATGAGGCACCAGAGTACGTGTGAAAGTCAGACCCCACTCTCCACTCAACTGTGGAGGATGTCCTGTCCATGGGCTAGATCTGGGTAGGGGTTTGAAGTTTACGGCCTGTATTGTCCTTGGCTGGTGCCATAGTTTGAGCAGGACCCCTGGGCGCAAATCTGCCTATTATAATTTTCTTCTGGTAGGTTTCTAGGATCCTCTGGATCCTTCAACTCTGCCATTCTCCCATGCTTCTCTCATCTAGAGTCCCTGTCAGGAGAACAAAGTGACAACCTACAACCTGGGAAAAGATCTTCACCAACCCTACATCTGACAAAGGTCTAATATTCAAAATATATAAAGAACTCAAGAAATTAAACACCACCAAACCAAATAACCCAATTGAGAAATGGGGCTTGGAACTAAACAGAGAATTCTCAACAGAGGAATATCAAATGGTTGAGAAACACTTCAAGAAATGCTCAACCTCCTTAGTCATCAGGGAAATGCAAATCAAAACAACTCTGAGATTCCATCTTACACCCATCAGAATGGCTAAGATCAAAAATTCAAGTGACACCACATGCTGGCGAGGATGTGGAGAGAGAGGAACACTCCTCCGTTGCTGGTGGGAACTCAAACTAGTACAGCCACTTTGGAAATCTATCTGGTGCTATCTCAGAAAACCGGGACTAGGGCTTCCGCAAGACCCAGCTATTCCACTCCTTGGAATATACCCAGAAGATGCTCCAGCACACAAGAAAATTTGCTCAATCATGTTCATAGCAGCCTTATTCATAATAGCCAGAACATGGAAATAGCCTAAATGTCCCTCAATAGAAAGAATGGATAAAGAAACTGTGATACATTTACACTATGGAATACTACTCAGCTATTAAAAACAAGGAATTCCTGAAATTTGTGAACAAATGGATTGAACTACATCTCAATTCTTATCCTATCCCTTGTATCCTCACATTTCTCCCTCCCTCCCATTTTCCCCTTACTCCCATCCCCTATGACTGTGACTGAAGGGGACCTCTTCCCCCTGTATTGCCCATAGGGTATCAAGTCTCTTCTTGGTAGCCTGCTATCCTTCCTCTGAGTGCCACCAGGCCTCCCTATCCAGGGGACATGGTCAAATATGGGGCAAATATGGGGAGTTCATGTGAAAGTCAGACCCCACTTTCCAGAATGGGGAAGTAAAAGGATCCAGAGAGTCCTAGAGTCCTAGAAACCTACAAGAAGAACATTATGACAGGCATATCTGGGCCCAGGGGTCCTGCTCAAACTATGGCACCAGCCAAGGACAATACATGCAATAAACTTCAAACCCCTACCCAGATCTACCCAATGGACAGGACATTCTTCACAGTTCAGTAACGTACTTTCTTATACCCAAGACCACCACCCCAGGGATGGCACCACCAACAGTGGGCAGGGGCCTTCCCAATCAATTACAAATAAGAGAGTGTCCTATAGGCCTACTTACAGCCTAATCTCATGAAGGCATTTGTTTAAAACTTATGTTCCTTCCTCTTAGAGGACTTTAGCTTGTGTCAAGTTGACATAAAACTATCTAGCACAATTTCCTAGTAATCAAAAACTAACTGGTTTATGAAGAACAGTCAAGGTGTAAATGGCTTTCTTGAAAACAGGTAGTAAAAGTTGGAAAAATCTGAGTTTTACAAAGATACTTATTAATGAAAAGTTAAAGGATTATGTTATCTGTGTATCCCCATATAAGTAACGTATAGCATACATTACTCATATATTAATTGTAATTTAAAATATATGCTCTTCTTTCCTCTGGCTCAAACCAGAACATTTTATATTGCTTAAATTTAAGCCACGTTCACTCTCTTTATGAGGCAACTTTTGAGTATCATGAAGACAGATGACAAAGCTATATCATAGGCTGCTTTTGGAAAATATATTACCCAGGAGGCCATGTCCTAGACATAGAATTATTATACTGTTCTCTGAAAGAGAAGCCCAATGTTCCTTCTATAATTCTAAAGGATATTTAGATTTATCATATCTCAAGGGCTCATTTTCAATCCAATGCCATTTTTTTTATTTTGCATTATATACTGTCTTTTATTTTAGTTTGGAGTAGTTACCTTGTATTTCTTAAAAATATTATTTTATGTTTTATGGCTATAACCAATAGAAATAGCGTATATAGCTGCCTAAGCAACATTTTTTCCATAATTGTGACTTGTTTAATGACTAGACTATATGGAAATGTTTATATTTTAAAGGGGTATTATGAAAGCACCATTACAGAACTGAAAACACACGGATTTTTCTTTTCTTTTCTTTTCTTTTTTCTTTTTTTACTTGCCGGCCTTAAATGGTGTTACCTTCAATGTTTCCTGTGTAACACATGGAATTCCTTCACATTGTCAACTTAGCTTCTCTTAAAGCTAACAGCACATACACTCACAGTATAGTCTCCAAAGCCAGGAAACTAATAGTGATATGCTAATGTTGACTGACTTGCAGACCCTATGCAGGACTCACAGATACTCTGCCAATGCCCCTTCTTTAGTAATTTAGTGTGTAGTGTCCCTCCAAGGACAATTATTTCGGAATCATTATCTATGTCTTCTTACTCTCGTCCTGCCTGGTAGGCTTCCTGGTCTTTCATGACCTTGACCATTTTAAAGAGGACTACTCAGTTGTTTTATTTGTTCTTGTTTTTCCTTCAGTGAGAATGAGGTTATGTATGTTGACAAAAATAGCCCAGAAGTGGTATGCCCTTTTCCATTCAACCTGTCAGCAAACCGGGGTACTGAAATGTCTTCTTTCTCGTTACATTAACATTTGTCACTTGGTAAAGGTCTTGTCTGGCACACATCTTTCCCTACACTGTAATTACATCATAAATACTATCATTGCTGAATTTTGTTACTCCAGTCTTTCTAGCCTTGACATTTAAGAGTTCCTTTTGATATTCACCATCTTTCCTAATTTTTCAACACTTATTTTGTGGCACCAAAACGTACTTCAAAATTGTGTGTGTGTGTGTGTGTGTGTGTGTGTGTGTGTGTGTGTGTGTGTGT
>OU015745.1:102906717-102943594 GCA_907169655.1 Acomys percivali | reverse complement strand
AGAGAGAGAGAGAGAGAGAGAGAGAGAGAGAGAGAGAGAGAGAGAGAATTAAAAATAGAAATTTAAATCATTGAGCATCTTCTTGAGTCTTTTGTTTATTCTGAACCATGTATTTTTTATCTTCAGTCCCATGTCTTTCATCATACATGTTCTGACTCACCATCACCACCCCTCTAACATTTTCATGAACATGTTAGCTTCACTTTAGTATTTACAACTAGCCACATGTTCCGATGGCTTTGGGTTACCCAACCCAAAGTATTTATGTGTACGTTTTTGTTGCTCTAGTGACAAGGACGGTAAGATATCACTGTGCTTAAGTTCTAGAGCTCTCTAAAGAAGAAGCAGGGAGCAACATTTTCAGAAGCAATACAAAAATGGTTGGCACACTAAGTCTGCATCCTACTAAACTCCTGACATCTTTATCCATGGGCCTCTGATTCTTGAGAACATGCATTTTTTAAAATAAAATTTATTTGAGCTTACCCAATTTCTTACTTAAATGCAATCTTTTTACTCAAATCCTTTACTATCTCCTCAGATCCTGACCATACCATTGACTATCATTTAAGCATCTTTTCATTCTTTCCCTTCTTATGTTGGCCCTGTTGCCATATTCAAATTACATCTCCAACTCCATATGCCACTAAGTTTAATGTGAACTCAAACTGTCCAAAGAGAGCTGTCCTTTGGCCTCTGTGTTACTATTAATTCAAGAAGCAACAATGAGCTAGTTACAAACATATTTGATATAATTTCCCAAAAGATTTTCCCACAGGTAAGCTACATTACCTTTGAAATACTTATTCAATTCAGATAAATGATGTTTACATTAGTTCCCCAGTCAATAAGTCTATTCAACATTTTTAGCAGAGAAAATAATAAAAAAAATACATGTAGTACATTCATTAGTATTATACATCATATCTCTTCTGAACATTTGGGATTGTTCAAAAACTTGAATCTGGCTTTGTCTTTTGTGGTCTACTTTTAAACAGAAGGCAAATAAAGGGTATGCTTTGAGAAATAATTAACTTATAAATGTGTCTCTGACCATTAAATTAGAGAGGACTAGTTAATCCATTGGCTGGACTACAGTATAGTAAATATAGACAAACACATATCATAGAATTTTTAAAGTATAATTTTATTGAATCTTAGATTCTTATTTACTTGCCAAACACATTTTCTTCTCAGTAAAATTCTGTCATTATCGTTATGATCAGTTGATGTTTTAATAAGCACTTCATACATCTAATATATATTGAGCCATGGTACAGATAGCACATTATATTAGGTAATTATAGATAACTTATCAATAAGCAAAATCATCATAAAACTTAACTTGTAATGGGCAACATTATAAAAGTTCACCTGCCAATGATTTGTGTTCTGATACCGATGACAATCATGTGAAAAATGACAGATAGACCTGGAGAGATAGCTCAGCACATAATTCTTAGTAAAGAGTCAAGCTCAGTCTCTAGCACCCACACCGGAGCCTCACAACTGCCTGTGGCTCTAGGTCCAGGGCAGTGGCTTCTCTTCTGGTCTTTACAGGCACATGCACTCTCATGCAAATGCCAACACACATACACACAAATACAAATGCACACAATGCAACAAAAAAGGTAAATCTTCAAAGGAAAGTAATGAATAGAATATTCTCTGGTAGCAGAGATAGAAGAGATCACTTCTCTGTATCTACCAAATCTTTCTAAGAAGAAACTGTGATGTGTGCTGCAGATAAGTAAACAAGGGTCTGGTACTAAGACTCCTTTGAACAATCTGCAATATCATAAAATTCTTAATGGAACTAGTAGCTTTTGAATTATATTTGAAAAAACTAGTGTGCACCATAAATTTGAAGTAGAGAGATTCTGAAGGTCTAGGCATAATTGGGAAACTAACAGTATAGCACAGGAAATAGATGACAAGAATATGAATTTTCACAGAGAATCCATCCTCAGAAGACAGATGTAAGAGGATTGATTGGTTTAAATACTCATTGAATGTGAGAAAGATAGAAATGGAATAAATCAAACACGCTCTAAGCTCATCAGTGTGTCAGGGAGAATGATTACTTTGATAGATAGTGGATTTAAGAAGAGAGGTCAGGTGAGATGAAATGGTAAAATACTGCATGTTGCCACTAAATTTTTAATTTTTATGTATCAAAGAATTAAACATTGCAGGAAATGCAGCCTGGGCAGCGAGGGCATAGCTCAGAATAAAATCAGACCACCCGGACTCAATTTAAATACCTTCTTTTCTTACTAGCTGAGAAGTACTAAGCTGGTGACTTAAGTCTGTGCCCTACTTTGCCTGCTTGTAAAATGGAGATAATAGTAAGCCCCACAGAGAGTAATAAATTCATACTTTTTGTAAAGACATTTGATACATAATGAACACTCAGTGTATGCCCTCATTAGTCATTATCTTCATCCAGAATTCATTCCTAAGTGCAAGGCTCAAGAAGCCAACTGACATATTGACATCTAGTTTTAAATTCATAATGATTGGTTTGGCAATGGATATAAATTCTCACCAAATGTTTTTAGCATTGATTATTCTCCTTAAAATTCTATTTTTTCCTTCCAAAATAAAAATGTCATCATAGAGTTTCACATGTTGTGAATATTTTCCCTTGAGCTTAAATTTCTAATTAAATCTGCGCAAGAAATCTTGCAACTCAAGAGATACAAAAATGGGTGTATTGACATAATCTCTCACAATTTGCCTATAATAGTCCAGTTTCTTCTCCTGTATTTTACCATTTTTCAAAAAGCTGCAGAAGACATTACAAGCCTGAATGTCTCCTCTTTATCTCTTCCAATAAAACAACATTTTAAAGACCATTTTCTCATATCTATTCTCCAATCTGTCCTGTGGACACTCTTATTTAGATTACATTAATTGCCTTATGTAGTGCCGCAGAGGACCCTTCTTCGTCTTTGGCTTTCATACAACTGTCTACTCAATATCTCTAAAATTGAAATCTTGTAAATCTATGTTTCTGATATAAAAACCTTGAATGCTTACTGTTGTTCATGTAATTAAAAAAAAAAACCAATAGCCTCTTCATTGGATGATGTCTCACTCTTTGGAGGCATGGGGGCCCTGTGTGTTATGACACTATCGCTCCAAACACAGTCTGAAGCCACAGCACAGATCATAGTGCTTACACTAAAACAAGCTGTTGTGCACCTCTGGTGTTTGTTTACAGTTTCCTCTGCTAATAATAACCGTTTTCCTCTCCTCATTTTTCTTATCAATGGAACACTGGAGTATTAATCAAACCGTACCTCAAGGTCATCTTTTCTCTAAAAACGTACCAATTATCTTTGCTATTGTCTTTTCTATGTGTCCTGTCTCCTCTACAAATCCTCATTGTAATCCACATATTGGTGCACAAGTAACCCTAATTTAATCAATTTGTTTAAATGTTCATTTCAGTTTATTAGACAGTACACCTTTCAGCTACACTTAAGCAAATGCACAACACAGGCTGGCATGAGGTGCAGTCAGTATTACGTGTTTGGGGAATAAATGCTCTATACTTAAGGATGCTGATTCCCTAACATGTTCAAGCTAAAGCTCAGGAAAGGGACAGCCATACTTTTCTTAAAAGCAAAAACAAAGAAATCATATTTACATGATAAAAATGCTTGGACTTGATTTGAATATCCAGCTACTTAACATATTTGCTGTGTAAAAACAGAAAGGACATTACTAAAAAGAAAATAAAATCTTTAAGTTCAAAACAATGAGTTTGCACCAATCATTCCATGAAAATTGTTTTTACCAACCCTTTCCAAAGGAGAGGTGTTATCAGTGGAGTTTTGCATGCAGTTACATTTCAGCTAAACTTCAAATTTTACTAATTAATCAGCTTCATTAAAAGACTCTGTAACTTCACACCAGGTAATTTTCAAGGTGGGAGAGAATTATTTTTCCACTCAATTGTGTGGCTTTTTTTACACTGTGCTTGAACAGACAGAAAATAATTATACTGAACTTTGAGGTTGTATTTAAAAATAAAATATATTAACATTATTAAAACACTAACCTCAGTTCCTATGACACTTCAGATAGAACAGGTCATTCTCTTTTTTCATGTTAAAACTCCCAACTCAGGCAATGTTTTTGTCAGAGACTAATGCTATTATTCTATGAAATTAGAAGAAAATAAAAACTTAAGATAGCAATGCAGCACAGATAACACAGTGCCCTGCAAATATACCTCCACTCACAAATATCCACAGACTGTCAAATTAATGGCACCAAAGTGATCTCTCAGAATTCTTAATGATTCTGTGACTCTCAGCTATAACGACCCATTATTTCATAGGTAAACACAATCAGTCTCTTAGTTCTTCATAAGGCATATAAGTTATTGGAAAATTGGTACATTTGACAGTTAATGGTACAGAATTAAGTTGAAATACATTGTATAAATGGCACTGATACACTGAGATTAAATCACTTAAGAAAAATGATATTGTTAATTAAAGTTATGCACAACTGAGTTCATCAGCTCATGCCCAGATTGACACAGAAAACTTAAGAACTGTTTTCCACTTTACAAACAAGATTGGAAGTAGCAATATTCAAAGATGAGAAGAATGACAACATGAATAAATTCTTCACTGATTTGTGAAAATGCCACATTAGATAATGAGGGACAGTTTCATGCTAAAAGGAAAGGCTCATCTTAAGGGAATTCTCTAAGTGTGTATGTTTTCAATGGGCCGTTCCTCTCCAGCCTACCCTAGCCTGCTCTTCCTCTCTCCTGTCATGAAGGACACTTGCTAAGGTCACTGGTACTCTTCCCGTAATGCTGTCGGAGGATGTGCTAGCTCACTGCTGAACCCTGAAGATAATCAATTTTCATATCCCCTCAGCTAACTTTGACCTTTGCAGGCTTGACCTCAATAGCTATGATACCTTACTATTTAGTCTCATCATTTGTTCTGTCCTCTGTCTGTTCTATACCTATGTAATCTCAACAGGATGACAGCTTCGTTGGCACTTTATTCTAATTCAGAGTTTCATTGAAGTGAATGGCACCAGAGTCATCAATTACAGTTACTGGAATATCTTGCATATGCCCTTTCATTTGCATTTCTTTTGCTGTTAATAATGTACTACATCATCGTGGCCTCCTTCTGCTTACACTTTCCATGTCTTCCTGATGAGTTCTTACGCCATACGTAAAAGTAAATGAATTCGGCCACCATCACCATAAAAGATGAAAAAGCCACTCCATTTAATTTAAAATTGCAATGTTGCATCTTACCCTACACAGCAGTATAGATACACTTTTCTAATTTGTCCTAAACCAAGACCCCATCTCAGTCTCCATGGTTCATCTATATTGCTTATTTGCATACCTTTTAAGCCCATCCTGTCCAAGTTCCCAAAAGCTTAATTTTGAGAATTACTGTGCTATGGAGACTCACTTAAATCCTCTGAATCTCAATAGACTAATTACTTAATAGAGAACTCTTTCCATAGCTTCTCAGATGCCTGTTTATGCATGTTGTTGCTGCAATTGTTCGATTGTTTTCCCATTTTTATTCTATTTTGAGATAATATAATTACATCATTCCTCCATTCCCTTCCTCCTTCCAAATCTTCCCATATATCTCTCCTTGTTTCTTTTCAAATTCATGTCCTCTTCTTTAATTTGTTCTTGTTACATGTATGTACATGTTTATCCACGTATGTATACATATAGCCCTAAATATTACCAGCTCAATCTGCATAATGTTATTACATTTATGTTTTCATGACTGACCAGTTGGTATTGGATAACAAATTGGTGTGTTCTTCCCTGAAGACTATTTCTTCTACTCTCAGCATTCTTAAAATCCTATAGTTCGTTGTGAGGCTTCAGGGCCTTTCCCGACACCCTTGGCACGTCTATTGTTCTCCTTGTTTGGCTAATGTCTAGGCAATCATGTTAGTGAGACTTTGTGTATGTGGTTTCTGGAATTACTGGGACTATGTGTGTTTTAATTATTTAAATATTTGGAATTTCTAGGCTTAATTACTTTTTTTCAAGCATTTTTATTTCTTAAGGCATCAACTTCATAATCTCTGAAAAGTCAGTCATAGGAGATTATGTTCCAAATCTATTCTATGCAAACACTGGATGTAGAAGGAAATTCTGCTGATTTCTGCTTGCATATAAGAAGTGTTTTCTGCTGTACTTGGTTCTTTGCTCTCTAATTATTTTTCTATAAATACTCCAGTTTCCATCTTCCCCCTTGGTTAAGTCCATTGAGGTAGAATCCCTGTTAATTGAGCAGGCTAGTATGAAGGATAGACAAGAACATGTCCAACTCCATCTTAAATTTTAATATAATTAGGAATCAAACATTTCAATTTCAAATTCCTAAATCATGTCTCACATGTGCAATATGAACTTTGGAATATTTTAAAAATAAAGTATTTGTGTCTTATTACAATAAAAGTATCTATTGTTGTCAGCAAATAGTTTTTGTCATATAAGAGTTATATATATATTTAATGAGTATCCCTAATGTGTAGCTTTGTGCTAAGGTTAGTATTAAAATTTTACAATCTTTCTTATCATAATAGTTGTGGAATTTTTCATGAGAAATAGCAAGTGGGATATTCCCTGAAGAGGAGTGCTTGGAACACGCTAGAAAAATATAAACTCCTTATGTACGTTACATGGGATAAAGACTTCGTATGGAGTAAAGCATTTTAACAAGCACATGAGACAGTTTCATAGGTTTGTGAAATATAACAACTAAAAATATATTTGAGAACAAAGCAAGAAAGGGCATAGCACTGAAGAACTATGGGAAGGCATGAGAAAAAAAAAATCTTAACATCACAGGGAAGTTACTCAATTTGAAGCCCTCGGGGCTCTGTCAGGTTTTATTTTTTGGCTATAGGACAAGTAAAGGGCAGGTTTGAGTGCATGTAACATGGAAGCCTCCTTAAATGAGAACTAATTCTCACAGCTTCATAAGGGCTCCTAAAATGCCCCAACATGAAAAAAGCAAACAGTGGAGCCATTCACCTGCAGTGCCAAGGACCCATACCAATGACCAAGACTTCCATTAGGTAAGACAGTTTCACAGGCCTTAAGAGTAACCACTAGTCATTTACTTGGACCTAAGGCCTATGCAAAGAAGAGAAATCATGCCAGACACTGTAAATCTAGCCAACTACCCATGGCTGGTTGTTGGAAACGCTACTATACCAGTGTCCTAACACAGTATAAGCTCTAGTGCATTCTAAGTACTTATAACATCAGCAGATAAAAACAAAAACAAAACCTGCTTCATTTTGCTGTCATCAAGAGATCATTACAGAAAGCTACAGTTAGTCAAAATACAGAGATCAAATGATTGTGGGGTTCCTACACCCATGAATACATTACAATATAGACCTTGCACTGAAGGTTCAGGGAGCATTATAGAAAGGGAGGAGACAGATTCTAAAAGCCAGAAAGCAAAGAGCATTACTTTGAGGTAGTATCATCTTAAAAAAATAAAAATAAAAAGGACACAGGGAGAGATGTGTCTAGTAGAGTTGACAGACAGGAGGGCTACTTACTAACATTGAACATTATCATATTATTTTTAAAATAATTAGTTGCAAGAAAACTAAAAGGGAAGAAAGGTTTCAAGATAAAAATATGCTTAAGTACCATGACTTTGGTAGCTTCTCAAGTCTCCCTTTCAAGTCTGTCTCCCACAATGAACAAGTGCCTTCTCCCTCCCTTGCTGTCAATATTCTAGGGTCTACAGAAACCATAGAAGTCTGTCACTAGATGTTTTTTTTTTTTTTAATATCAGTGGAGAGCTTAAGAGGCAATAACTCCCAGAGGCTCATGGTTTTAAGTGTAAGTAATGCCTAGGAACCAGAAGAATGTACTGATGTTGGTGAATTGTTGGCACTGTTGTAGCTAAGAACACTTGAGACACATTCTCCGACAGAAGTTCCTCAATATCCATGTACCTTAGACTAGTCCTTGCTCAAGAATGTGATACATATGCTGACAAAAGACATGTGTGCATGTGTGTGTGTGTGTGTGTGTGTGTGTGTGTGTGTGTGGCGTCAATATAATTAATATTCATTACTGGAAAATAAATCAAGTTCACAGCAAGGTGAAGGCAAGCTACAATCATTACTATAATGTACAAAGGGATGGGTAGAAATAACATTCATAAACTGAAGGTAGCATACAGTAATTGATCATCCAAAAGAGATCTTTCATACAGAGTGGAATCAGAGAGAGAAATGAGGCTGTGTTCATGAGGAGAGCTGATCTTATGTGCAGATAGAGAAGAAAACATGATCTTCAAAGTAGTCTAGATACAGAAGAAATTTATTTTATAAAAAAAAAATTTACTTAAACAGAATCATTTTAGTGATTGCATCTGCCCTGACCCAAGGGCCTGTTTTCTCAAACAAAATGGACACTTTTTTTTGGTCAACGTTATGGAACTCATAAGAATCCATGACAGCCTGAGAGCCATCCAGTCCATCTAAATGAAAAGAGAAGTTTATCCAAAACTCTGTGCACACTCTTCATGTCCTTAACTCCAATTCAAAAACGCAGCTCAGCTCCTGTGTTAGGCTGAGGAAGCTACCACGTTTCCTCATGCAGTGGGCACCAGGGGGATGCTGGATGCTCCTGTGTGCAGTCTTTTCACTTGGTCACACTTCCATTATCTACTACAGAGGCCAGGGTGAGGAAGGTTCTGGTTGACCACTGCAGAGGTTCAGAGAGGGCTTCTGTAGTTTGCTGTTCTAAGGGACCTGACACAAATTTAATATGCAGGATTTGAACCTGATCTTACTGCTAAGCAAGACAAGCTGTCATGGCGTGAGAGTCCACAGTGGATGGTATTTGTCTTGTTTAAATAGTTTAGGTAGGCCTCGAGACTCCAGAATAAAAAGGAGGCATCATTTTCAGCATTTTCTCTTTGCTTTCTGACAATGCATATTTTAGCTCAGTGAGTTAGAAATTGCCAAGCACAAATAACAATGTTTTTTTTTTTTTTCAGCTTTTTCGAAATGGTAAGAGAAGACACAGTGCTTGTCAGTGGTACTTAAAATTTAATGCCATTTTGAAAACTTAAGAATTCCTAAATAGAAATAAAAACTCTGCAAGATAATACTGAAATTCTATGCAAATAAAAGAAAAATATTGAAATGCAAGTAACCTAGTCACCACAGACTCTCCTCATTAACCCCTCCTGCCTTCCCACCTGTTTTATATGGGGAATAAAAGGGTTTGCTTCTTAAAGATGTATATATGATTTCCTTTCCAGGGTACTTTTGTAAGGAAGATTTAAGTAAGAATATGCATAAAGATCAGCAATAAGTTGGAATGAAGGTTAGGAAGAGGATAACACAAGGTAAATTGCATGAAGAAAACATATTAACTCTAAGGAAGAGAAAATGAAAACATCTTCTCAACGATTGCAGCATATTCTGAAGCCTATAAAATGCCATTCATGCATAAAATGGTGAAGTAATGTAGTAAGTGATTTCTGGTAAATATAAATTGCATGCCCCATTTGTGATGTTGGTTTAAGTGTTACTTTAAGTATTAAATTTAAAAACAAAATTGAAAAATCCATAGTCAAATAAAAGTGACTCTCTCTTTGGATCCACATTTTGTTTGAATAAGCACAAAAATCGCCCTTACTGAAGTCCTTCATTTTTAACAAGAGTGAGTGACTTTCTGATTCCTTTTTCTGACCTTTCCACTTGGAGCCTGTCTACTCTACCTTCCTAAGGAAAAGCCAGAGTTTGCACTTAGCTCATTCTGCAAACCAAATTGCTGTTATTAGAATGTCCCAAGACATTAATAACTAGTTCTCCCCTCACCCCTACAGGACTCCCTCACACATATGTGACACACGAATTGAACAAAACATAAGGTAATAACAATCAATTCTCCATCAGTCCTCACTATTGCCACAGAAGTAGATCAATATATAAGTTCCCAACTTTGGAATGATAGCCCTGATAATGTGTTCAGTGATTTAATAAATATCATTGTTACTGGTGTTTATTTGCTTTCAATTCTTTTACATGAAGACATTATAATTGCAAAGGGTCTGGGACTCTGAGAAAGAGGGCTTTGTCTCTTTCAAAAGAAATAATGGTTATTAAGAGAATTGGGTTTTTTTTTTTTTTCGTTTTGTAGTGCCATTTGTTAAAATCCTGAACCACAATTATCAGTTCAAAAAAGTAAGGAATTAAGATACAAACTAATTATTTTTTTCAGACTATAATCTGTTGAGCTGGCATCTGAGCTCAAATAATAATTTCAATCAGTTTGGAAGCAGCTTTCATATAATTTCATGGTCTATGAAAAATCCATTTGGAAACCATGTGTGACATTTGTTACAAATAGTGAGTTTATATATTTATCCTGTTTTTTTCATTTTCAATCAACTGCCACCTAACATATTTTTAGGAGGGACATATGGCTACCATTGCTCTAGGAAGCCATTGTTCAGACTTCTATAAAATCTCATTCTTCATGAGAATCCTAAAATTGTACTTGGGTGGCTGCTGAGATATGTCTGCAACCCTATGGCAGAGACATAAGGAACTATATATCTCTGTGTTCTATTTAAATGTATGCATTGTGTATGCATTCAAGAGAAAATATATAATTTTTTGGAGTGTACCTTAGGATTAGTTAGGTACAAAAAGAACCATTTTAATTCATCATTATGGGAACACAATGTCTGAAGTTTTTTTTAAACGTGGACTAATAGAAAGTAGAAGGATGGAAAACAATCTTCTTCAATTTTGTTAATTTTATAAATATAAATATTTACTGTTGATACAACCCTATAGAACTCTCGTACCCTATCTGTAGTATTAAGAATTAGAATGAAAAAATGGGAACTAACAAGTGGTTTGTCACCCTTGTTTTTGAGGCATAGCTATGACTGCACTAGAAGGCATTTAGTCAGCTTCTTCATCAGAACTTTCTGACAGCTAAGCCCCCTCCAAATTACAAGCGCCACAGCTCAGGAGCTACACATGTTGCTTAACTGTAGGTTTCATGATGAATACAAAGAGAAACCATGCACATAATTTTGTGGGTATCCATGTGCCACTAATCAAAATATCTGACAGTGTGTAACTGGACTAAAAATTTATCAGATCAGAAAAGTCAGTTTTAACAACTCACTGTGGCCCAATGGTTTCACTTTATCAGTGCAATCAGAATTGTTGAATTGAAAAAAAGAATGAAAAAACTGTGATCCAAACTCTGTAGGAAATTAAAATCTGACAGATCAAAAACTCACACACACACACACACACACACACACACACACACACACACACTCACACAAACACACACACGCAAATAGCTAAAATTTTGCCTGTCTTGAATAGAGCTAAGGTTGGAGAGACCGAGGTCTTTATTATTCTCTTGATTGCTCTAAACTTTGCAAGCACTTTATCAAGAACATAAATATTAAATACTATGCCCACGATTTAGCATATATGAAAACAGTTTCTTATGTTTTTAAGTAATACATCATTTTCCAAGGGACATTTTATTAATATGTCACTAATATGTTTTGTCTTTAAACACTCAGGGGATCATTACAAACTGACTATAAAAACAAAATTAGGGAGAGGATATTATGAATGAATTAATTAATTATAGTTATATTATTACCCAATATTTATTTTTAAAAACTGTTCAAGACTAATGATTAACCTATCTCTGTTAGTCCAGGCTGAACATCTTGCTCCTGTCCTAGAAGGCAGCAGGAAATTTCCAATAGGACTGACTTCATTTTGCGTCTTCAATCCTATTGGCAAGGCTGAAAGACTTTTCCTGGGCTCCGTGAAAACAATAAGCAGGTTCTGCAACATTCTGAAGCAGGGATTTCAGACTTGAGTTATTCTATGAGTATTCTCAGAGTTTTTATGTTCCAGTTCTTAGTACATTGGCGCAGTCTGCACAGCTCACTGCAGATGTGAAAGGCAGGTACATTAAGCTCTGGAGTGGGATGTTCTGAACACTGAGTGGAAAAAGGAATACTGTGGCGCCCTTGGATCAGTCGAAAATGATTGGCATAGTAGTGAGCATTCAAGTGGCACAGAGAATACAACACAAAGTTGTCACAGAAAGAGACACAATATCCGGGAAAGTGAGGGGCTTCAAGGAGTCCCAGGAACAAGATTATGCCAATGTCCACATATAAAGCTCAACTAGGATTTAAATTACCCAAATGAAGACATCTAAATGTGGCTCTTTATTGTCTAGCATTCTCATAGTAATAGAACATTCTACAACACAGAAGCTATGTGGTTTAAGCTCCAAGTAAACTTCAGCCAATTGGATATAATGTAGCATAGCTAGTGCCTTTCTAGTGAAGTCATTCTAAATTCTCACAGAATTTTACAAGGTACTTTATCAGTGTCTTTATGGTCTTTAAGATTTTGAAGTACCCCCCTACCCCCGAGCCCCGCAATAGTCAAAGAGACACCTTGTTGGTGTTGCTGTTCTTATTATCACTATCATCGTATCTTGATGCCTGGCTTGGTGGCCGAAACAATCAAATCAAATCCAGGGGGTGCAGCGCAGAAGGAGACAGACAGACAGAGATCTGTATTCTGCCATACAGTGGCCGCGCAGAGCTGGTCCTGCCCCTCACTGGCTGCAGAGAACTGGAAAACTGGTCCCACCTTACACTGATGGCAGCACTCAGGAAAGCGGGGCCCTGTGCCACACAGTCAGCACAGTGGAGCAGGTCCTGGTGACAGGGTGTGGGTAAGCCGGCCCAGAGGGCGTGAGAGTGGGAGAGCTGACTAAAGTAGTCAGTCGGGAGCTATCTCTGCCCCTCACCAGCCTGAATAGCACAGCAGGAGCGATCCTAGTGATGGGGCCCCAAAGGTGTGAGAGTCGATCCAGCCCCTCACAGCCTGCAGCATTAGGGGAAAGTATTTAAAGTATATACATTTTCACTATAGTTTGTATAGAATGGAACATTTAGAACATAGCTTCAGTGATGGGCTTATGCTGATAAAATCATATGGGAAAAAAGAGTAAGAGTACAAACTAAACAGAAGAATGGGTCTGAGATCCCCTCATATCTGCCACTCTTCAAGTAGGCAGCTGACCCGTTCATCAGGAATATGACACGAACCCCCAACATTTCTCCAAACCCCACTTCCAAGCACTTCCTCACTGAGAGGGCTTCCTCCTCATAAACATGGCGGGGGTCGGGACACATTCAAATCATACCATAGTTCATCAAAAAATTAGTGAAGCTGGGGCTATAGTGCAACCGGTGGAATGCTTGCTTTTCATGTCCCAGGGCCAGGGGTCAGTCCCCACATTGTATAAACCAGGGGTATTAGTGTCTTCTAGGATTTGAGAGGTGGAGGCTAAAGGACCACAAGATCAAGCTTATTTATTTATACATAGGAAGCTACAGGTCAGGCTCATCTTCATGAGACTTTCTAATGTTATTATTATTAAATAATTATATATTAATATATTATTATACATCATATATTAATTATTATATTAATTATGTTTATAAATATATTGTCTATTAATTATTGTATAATATAAATACATTATATATTATATATTAATATAATATATTAAATTACTATATTATATATTATTAATGTATATTATATAGTATTATAAATAATAATACCTAATAATATAATAATAATAGTTGAAGGTATTGATGAATATCTATTTTGAAGATATGTATTCTGTTTTATTTCTTTGTGCTTTTCTTCCTTCCATTATATTATATAAGACAGTATATAAAATCTAATTTCTTTTACTTTGGGCTGCTTTTTCAGGATGGTTTTAACAATGATGTGCCCAGTGTCTTACATAAGAATTTTTAAGAGGCTCATCTATATCTATAAGTCACACTTTGGGGATTTTTATGGAAAAAGAGTCATCATCTTCACTCCATGCAGCCTTCAAAATTTGTAATCCTAGTGTCTCTGGAAACATATTGAGGTTATTTTTGTTTGTTTCATCAGCGATTTGTACTTTCCGGAATACTAGTCTTATAGATAGTGCTGTTGAATTTAGACCTCAGTGTGCTATTTGTTTTGACTATGTGGTAAATGGAAGAGCATTTTAATGTCCATTGTGTTCATTGCTGTAAAATAAATATCTAATGTATTTGTCTGTACTTTTCTTACATCTTGTAGTCATGCTAAACCTACTTGCTCTGTGAATTTAGGATAGATTTTCTTTGACATGTTATGTAAACACGAATGGATGTCGTGTTACTTATTTAGTCATTTGTGCTTTTTTGAGTTTGTTTTTCTGACTATGTTGTAGCAAATATGTTAACTATAAATGATGAGGAAGGATATTCTTGCTTTGTTTCCAAAGTTTCTGGGTGAAGCCTACGCCTTCCACCTTGAAATACATTAGCTGAGCGGTCTTTAAATAGGTGTTCTCGATCAACATCAGTGACCTGCTCTATTCTTATCTAAACCTTTTTTAGTTTATATTTATTTTTGCATTTTTGTATTAGGGTGTTTTTTATTGAAAATAGTCTTTTTACAGCATGTTCTGATTATATTCTTTTCTATCTCCAACTCCTTCTAGATCCATTTGATTTGTCATATTCAGGGTTCTTTGTCATTTTATCCTATCTTATTTAGCTTTTTATATCCTCTTTTACTCTTAATTTGATATTTTTTTTGTCATGGACAGAAATGGGTTGTATTAGATTTTTCTGTGTAAATTGGTAAGACATTATTTTCTCCTGCAGCTTGCCAATATGATAAAGAACATGGATAAATTTTACTGTGCTGATTCAGCATCAGATTTCTTGGGAAAACTCCAGTAGGTCACAGTGACTAACTTTCTATACTAAGTACTAACATTTTGTTGATGATCTTTGTGTCTAGGTTTATAAGATGGTCAATATTTTCACATTTTGTACTCTTACTGTCTGGGCTGCGTGTCTGGACAACGCTGGCCTCCTGTAGGCTGAAAAGCTCTAATTCCCCCTCTGTTTTCCAAATTTGCTATGACGTTCATGTCAGTTCTTAAAATACTTGCTTGAATTCTTCAGTTAAACTCATCCTAGCCTGGAAATGTCCACTTCTGGAATTTTAAAGTTATTCATTAAGTGTACCTATTTATTATGAATGTATTCAGATCATCTGTCACCAGACGACTCCGTCGTCATTGACTTTCTTTACTTGCAGCTTTTTAAAACTTGACTCATTTCTTTAAGATTGTCAAGTCTCTACGGGCAAAGCCACTCAGTGATGCCCGTGGCCTTGGTTAGTGCTGTGAGTCTGAAGTGACCCTTAATGCCAACCCTTGTGTTCACACATGCCATCTCTGTATCTATCTTAGTCCTGTCAAGTGTAATTAAGTTAATCGACTTTTAAAATTCCAAGTTGATTTCATTTATTTTTCTACTACTTCTCTGTTCTTTTTAATTCTACACAAATGTGGTGTTTATTGTCTTTCGTCTTGTTTTAGGTAAGCAAGTCTTGGTCCTTTTTCCTCTAGTTTTAAAGTGTAAACTTGACATGTAGATAACAGACATTCTCCATGACTAATCACATTGATCTTTATACATTTTCTGCTAGAGCTTCAGCTCAGGTCTGCAAAGCCTAATACATTATATTTTTGTTTACATTTATGGCTATCTATGTATTTTTGTTACTAATGTCTATATTTTTAATTTTTTCCTGTTATCTCAACACTAATTTGTTTCTTTATTGACATACTATATGTTATATTTAATTTGGTTAAGTTTCAAAGGTACTTTTATAGCATAGAACATATCTTTTATTTGTAACTTAATACTTTTAATATTTATTATATGTTAAATATACTAAATATATTAAATATAAATAAATATTTAATATTCATACCCAATCGGGTATGGATTTTCTTCATATTTCAGTTGAGTTGTACTGATTGACTATTGTCCAGATATTATATGTCTTTCTTAATTTTGTCTGATTTTATATCATTTCTAAAATGGAAATGTTGACAACTTCAATGATAAATCTGAATTTTCTTTTAAACTCAAAGAGATTTTGTTTTCTGCATTTTGAGACTTTATCTTTGGACAGAAATATTTAGAATTATAATCTCTTTATTATAACATAAATATAAATAATGTCATTGTGTTATAATTTTATTTTCTGTTAAATCTATTTTATCTCTTACTAACAACATTATTGAATGAATTTTACATTAATTAAGATCAGTGTAGTGTATCCTTATATAGCAATTTACTTCCAACTTACCATCATTAAATTAGAAGTATGATTCTTCCAAATAAACTATGGGTAAATTGTGTGGTTATTTGTTTATTCTCCCTGCAATCTATGCCATTCAAAGCATTTATGTCTAAGGTAATTATTGTTGTTAGTATTTAAGGCAGCGATGAGAATATGTGAGTTTTTAAATCTGATTCTTTTACTTGTGCTATTTTTTTCTTTCCTGTAATTACTTGGATGTTTTTATGATCTCATATTGATTTATTTATATGTACCCTTTGTATAATGTTTAGAGTTACTTCTCTAATTATTCTATAATTTGAGATATATAATAATGATAAAGATGTTATTAATGTAGATTTATAAATAAAACATGCAACTTATTAGGACCTACCAATATCAGTATCATTCCAAAAACTTGTGCCCACTTCCATTTATGTTTGTTTTCCTTCTGTGTTTTCTTATCTAGTGTTGAACTGAATCCTAAGATCTCTTGTGGGCTATGCAACTCTTCTACTCACTAATCTATATTCCCCACCCATTTAGTTCATTATTAAGCACAATTATTTTGAATATACATTCTGCTACAATATATATTATAATAGTTAAATTTTTAAATAAAATAATGAAGCCAAACCTTTATTGATCTTCCATACCTATAAGGTCTTAGTTACACACAAAGACTATCACAGATTGGAAAAAGTCATTAAACTTATGAAAGTTGCCCTTATCCTGAGCTAAATTGGAATTTTTTCTTATCATTATACCTTAAGTAATATGCTGTAATAATAATTTTATAGAACTTATGCTACAGTGAACAGTACAACTACTCTAAAGCTATATTAATATACATGAGATATGCTTATGATTTATGCAAATACCCTGCGTAAATATAGGACTTGGTCAATTGAACTTAGGTATCTTCATAGGGCATTTGTATATACTTCTCCTTAGAAGATCCAGAAATGGCCATAGCTTGATTTATGTATGCACATTTCCTCTCTACTTATTAATTATTCTACTTTGATTCTTTAAGATTCTTTATTTCTTAAAATTAAATTATCTTAAACAACTGAAAAGAAAATCTCCTAATAATATTTAAAATATAGTTGGATAGTACAGACTATCATTAATATTATTTTACTTTAATACTAGAAAAGTATTATGCTACTTCCTTATGATAACCTGTTATTTTTTCCCTATTGTGCTTTTCCTTTTCAAACAGAATTCCTATTGTAAATTTTACAAAATGTGCAAATACACTTTTTTGTTGCTATAGACCAGTAATGACATTTTAAAGAAATAGTTTGTTATTTAAAATTACATTTAAATATTATTGTTTCTGTGAAAGAAAAGATTAGGATTAGAGGATTTCAATAAAACAATTGTCAGTAGCTCTAAAGTAATATAAGCTATGCAAATTTAATTTTATAATTATACAATGTTATAGCTTATTCATGTTAGGAAAATGGTCTAAGATAATTCTTGCACTTCCCAAAACACCTTCACATATATCTTGTTCGTTCACTTGCATTCCTGTCAGTTTGATAGAAACTAAACTTGTGCTAGACTGTCCTTTCTGTGGTGCATCCATTTGCATGTGGCATATATGTATATGTTGATTGGGGGTTTTGCTCAACTTTGTTTTAAAATAAGAAGCTAGTTCCACAAAATTTGGGATCCCTAAGGCTAATGCATCAATTCTTTCTGATTTTTGGAATGATTTTTATTTAAATTCAACTTAAATTTTAAGTATGGCTTGGCTTTCTTTGGACTTACCTCTTTTTAAAATATATTTTATTACTTTATTCATATTACATCTCAATTGTTATCCCATCCCTTGTATCCTCCCATTCCTCCCTCCCTCCCAATTTCCCCTTACTCCCCTCCCCTATGACTGTGTATGAGGGGAACCTCTTCCCCCTGTATATGCCCATAGGGTATCAAGTCTCTCCTTGGTAGCCTACTGTCCTTCCTCTGAGTGCCACCAGGCCTCCTCATCCAGGGGCCATGGTCAAATATGGGGCACCAGAGTACATGAGAAAGTCAGTCCTCACTCTCCATTCAACTGTGAAGACTGTCCTGTCCATTGGGTAGATCTGGGTAGGGGTTCAAAGTTTGCTGCATGTATTGTTCTTGACTGGTGCCATAGTTTAAGCAGGAACCCTGGGCCAAGATCTTCCCATCATAATGTAGAAACCTACAAAAAGAACATTATGATGGAATTACCTCTTGAGAGCTTTCTTTTGTTCTTTAATCTACAGGTAGGTGTCTTCTACCAATTTTGGTTCAGATTGCACCATTGTTTCTTTCTATTTTGGCCCACCCTTTTTACTATTCTTCCTTATGAATGATGGATCATTTGTTCTTGTGTCAAAGACCTCTGACCTCAATTCATTTAACCTTTCTGTACTCTCTCTCCTTCATGTACAGAGTAAATAGTCATCCTACCCTGTCTTCTATTCCACTAATTTTGCTTTCAGCCATCTCTACTAAAGAGCCAATACAATAATATTTTTATTTATCTTACTACAGTTTTGAACTCTAAACACTTCGTTTTAATTTATTGTAATTCTTTCCTTTGTGCTAAAATTGTCTAATTTTTATTTTTATTTTTAACGCATTTTTATTGAAAAATAAAATAATTCATATTACATCTCATTTGCTATCCTATCCCATGCATCCTCCCATTCCTCCCTCCCTCCTGCTTTCACCCCATTCCCCTTCCCTATGACTGTGACTGAGGGGGACCTCCTCCCCCTGAATATGGTTCTAGGGTATCAAGTCTCTTCTTGGTAGTTGGCTATCCTTCCTCCGAGTGCCATTGGGCCTCCCCAACAAGGGGACATGGGGTCCTTCTTTAGTTTCCACATGTATTTTTAACCGGGGATTGTGGACTGTGATTTCAAACGCAGTTTCGTTTTAGTAGTAATATTATATTCTCTTTATTGGTCTTGCTGGAGCTCACATTACCTAAAGTATTCTGTCTTCCTAGTGGAAGGGCTATGGACAGGAACTCTTATTCCACAGCTGTGTGAATATCTGATCCAGTGGAGATGAAGAGGCATCCAATACCATCTGACTCTCTTAAGATGAGACCTATTTTGTGGTTTTAGTTCTCTCCCCTAATTCTCAAGGACAGAGAAAAAGTCTTTATGGGTGCTGTGGTTATCCCCGTTTCACAGGTGAAAAAATTGAATTGAAGTCATTGATTCAGGGTGACATTAAAAAAAGAAAGAAAAAAAAATGTCCCAGGCCAAACTACCTGCTGTAGCCAAAACTTTTTGGCTATATTCGTCACACAGGTTCCAAATCCTTTAGGTAGAAAAGAGAAATGGATTGAGCTAGAAATGATCATAATGAGTGAGTTAACCCAGAAGCAGAAAGACTCAAATGGTATATACTCACTTATATCTGCATACTAGCCCAAGGGGCATGTCCCACGAAAGCCTTCACTTACCAGGAACCTGGGAGAGAGGAGAAGACATCCTATTGGGACTTTAGATGAGAGAAGCATGGGAGAAAACAAACCGTTTTTGAGTTTCAAAAGTGCCAGCTCTCTGAGAGCTTTGTCTCCTGAGTGGAGTATGAAGATGCTCTGTGGCTTTGTCCTCCTCCAGTCTTGGAGTCTTAAACCAACTCCCCTTCTTTTTTTTTTTTTTATTTATTTATTCTTGTTACATCTCAATGGTTATCCCATCTCTTGTATCCTCCCATTCTTCCCTCCCTCCCAGTTTCCCCTTATTCCCCTCCCCTATGACTGTTCCTGAGGGGATTACCTCCCCCTGTATATGCTCATAGGGTATCAAGTCTCTTCTTGGTAACCTGCTGTCCTTCCTCTGCATAATAGTAATTGTCTCTTGTGTTTTGTATTTGTGCTCAACGGGGAGGAGCAGGTAAAATGAATCTAAGTGGAAAACTATGACCTAGTTTGAAGAAATGTATCTACATTGTAACCTAAGCAACTCTGAATAACTATAACTGCTTTACAAGAAAAGAATTAGGATTGGCCCGTCTGCAGGATGCTCCCAGTTGTTATTCTTCGGTCAATAGAAAACCATCCCCTAGATCATCTTGCCCAAAGTAGATCATTAGGAAATCTAATCAATCACCCCTCTGTTGCACACTAGAAACCCTAAGCACTCTCTGTAAAATAACAATCTACTTCCAGTCAGCAGTGTGAGTGTTTCAAAGGTTTTGATTTTTACAAATTAAGTTGGCTCTTTGACAATTTCATACACATATTGTCATAGAGTTTCTATTTATAAAACACTAGGACCAAAAGTAACTGAAGTACATAAGGGTTTATTTCATCTTACACCCAAGTAACAGTCTATCACTGAGGGAAGTGAGGGCAGGAGCTCCAGCATGACAGGAACCTGAGGCAAGAACTGAAGCAGGAGCTATAGAGAACTTTGATGAACAGCCTGCTTGTTTTGCTTTTTTATAGACTCTAATACCACCTACCTGGGCATAACACAACCCACAATGATCTGGCCCCTCCCACATCAATCATTATTCAAAATGCTTGACAGGCTTGCCTACAAACCTGTCTTATGAAGCCATTTTGTCAGTTGTGGTTCCCTTTCTTAAGTTACTTTAATTTGTGTCAAGTTTACAAAACCCATGATATATATATATATATATATATATATATATATATATATATATATCCCAGTAGCCTCTTTTGTCTCCTTCCTATCCCTATCAATTTCCTCACATCTACCAATCAATTACCCAAAGTAATGACTTTGGGATTTGTTTTGTGACCCACTAACTTTTGAATTCGGTTGATTTTCTATGTAACCATTGGATTATAACTATGCATTGGGGCATGGTGGGGTCAACAGTGGGTACAAAATCTCTGAAGGGAGACTCTAGAAGTCCCCAAAACAATACAGGACTTTCCATTCTTTTTAACTGTTCACCAGAACTAGTTCATAAGACCCTATTGTTGAGAGTGTTACACACTTTGTTTGGTTCACAAAGACAAATCAAGCTATATCTGTGCCAGAAGCTTCTTCCCTGATGATAGTTTTCCAAGTCCCAGAAGGTACTCTGTAGTCTGCTGGGAGAGAAAAGATACCAACATAATTACCCATCTGTGAACCATACAAAATATGAGACTGGCCTTACTGGTAAGATATGTTTCCTGGACAATATTGGCACAACTTTTATGGGAGTAAGCATTCATACTCTGATTCAAAATAAGGCCCACTCCACAGGAGAGAACCCATGTCTCATACTGTAAACCTGGTCAAATAGTCACGTCAGGGAGGCCACAGGTAAAAACTGACCACATTTGTGCATAAATTGGTACGTTTGGGGGATGGGACTAAACCATAGGAAAGAAAATGTCATATTTATGCCCACTATAATTAATTAAACAGAACTAGTAGATTGTTAAGCTGTGGGGCACAGTTACATACATTTTTGTAGGAATAAGAGATGTCTTTTATAATAAAAAAGAGATGTCTTCTAAGTTATTTAAACAAATGAAAAGAGAAGCATAAACAAGTGTTACAATGCTATATCTATTTACATCAATGTTCTATATCATTAGCATATCTATTTCTGTGTTTTAGTCTGTCTTAATAAAGTCTAACAGTTGGGTGGCTCAGATATCAAAAACTACTTTTTAACAATTTTGAAAGCTGTGATGTAAGAGCGAAGTACCAGGATAGTTAGTTTCTGAGATAAATATAGCTTCCTTCCTGATGAGTTCCTACACGGCGGAGAAAGGGAAAGAGGGAAGAAGAGGGAGAGAGACAGATACATACTTAGGAATGAATTGATGTCACCCTAAAGGACTTACTCTCATGACCTAATGTAAACATAATTTCCTCTCAGAGAAACCATCTCTAAAAACCATCATATTGGGGAATCACCCTTTATCATAAGAATTAGAAGAATGCTATTCAGTATATTATAATTACAAATGTGCAAATACATTCATAGGGCATCAAGATAATAATCAGGACAACTAATTATGCTGAGTCACCAACATTAGTTAAAATAATATATATATATATATGGAATATGTTTTAATAATGTAAGTGTATAATAAAGCAAATATCCCCATACACACATTATGTCATTACTCATTACTCTCTTCCTACTAGCAAGATTCAACATTCTTCATTTCAAATCAAACCCTTTCTCACCCTGATATTCCTTTTAACAACTGATTTCTCCTCTACTCCTATCTATATGCATGACCTTCCTTCTCTTTTTCGCTCATTTGCACCTGTAACAGAACCACCTGATTTCCAAACTGTGAAACCCAGCCTTTCTAATTCCCATACACATGTGATTGATCTTTTCTACTTGAATTTGCTGACAGATGGTAGAAAATCCAGGACTAGGCTGCCTAAGCCATAGCAACGGGATCAGAGCACTGATTAGATTCCAGTCCGCTGAGCTGTCTGAGAGATTGCAGAATCACAGGGGTGCATATTTCCAGCATAGTTCCTATGGTAAACAAACACAGTCAGGCTACTTCCAGCAATACAGGACTGCACTGTGCTGGAGTTAAAAGAACAAACATGGTAAGTAAGAAGATGGACAGGAAGAAGTAGAATGATACGTTCTAAGGTCACAAGAGCAGAGTTTGGAAGAGGTGTCACACTGTTTGAGACACTGTGTCAGCTTAGACTCAGAAAATAGCTATATTTAGAAGGGCGCAGGCAGGAATACAGCAGATGAAAGCCTTGCCACATGTGGAACCATACAGCTGGAACCTTCCTAGCATTGGTTGGTGATGACATTAGTTGTAACTGTCAGTTAGTGACTCCACCATCTCAGTCTAAACTATGACATGCGTTCATACATAACCTTAGCTCTGGTGATATCATCAGCTTTAAATGCAATTTAAAAGCTATTTAAAGCTCCTTATCTCCCTTCACTTTATCTTTATTTTATTTTTCTTATCAATAATGCCTCCGGTTCCCTGACAAAAATAGCTAACAGCTTGACATGGAGAGAAAGGAATCTCATGTAGTATTCCACAAAAGATACAGAATATACCCAGTGATCCCGAACTGTGTGGAAATTAAAGAAGCCTTAAGATTGATGAAAGAATAATGTTGCTGCCTCCAATTCTGTAGCATAACCTTCTGGATGGCTGAAGAAATGGATATCTAAAGAGAAAATTGCAGAAGTTCTCACTATAAACAGAAGCTGTTCTAGAAAAGATGAGCCTGGTGAGTTCCCTTCAAAGCATAGACTACAAAAGTCTATTTTTTCTACAAAAATAGCTTCAATCAGAAGCAGAAAATCATTGAAATAAAAATTGTTGGAAAGGAAAAAAGTAATGATTAGTCATTGCTAGTTTGTAGTGATTGTTTTTAATTCTAAAATTGCTTTTATTCTGAAAATAGTGGTGTTTTTTTAATTATATATTCATTAAGAAAAACAATAAGAAGAGGGCATGAAGTTTGGCTGTGTGGGAAGGAGTAATCAGAAATAGGAGGCAAGTGGGGGTGGATATGATCAAAGTATACTGAATATGTGTATGAACATCTAATCTATTTTTAAAGTGATTTTTAGATACTATTCTACTGATGCTTAAAAAGCCAAAGCTGTATCAGTTTCCAAATAAACCTATTTTAGCTTAGCAAAATATCCTGTGGTCTAGAAAGATGATTCGCTGCATAAGGTGCCTTCATGAGGAATGAATATCAAATCTCCAAATACCATGGAAAAAACACACATGGATGGCAGTTGCCTTTTACCCAGCAAATGGGGTCAGAGACAATGGATTGTCAGGGCAAGCTGACCAGATAGATTAGTTAAGGACAGTGACCTCCAGGTCTATTGAGAGACCCTTCTTCAATTAGGAAGGAAGGAAGGAAGGAAGCAAGGAAGGAAGGAAGCAAGGAAGGAAGGAAGCAAGGAAGGAAGGAAGCAAGGAAGGAAGGGGAGGGAAGAGGAACGGAGGGGAGATGTGAGAGAGAGAGAGAGAGAGAGAGAGAGAGAGAGAGAGAGAGAGAGAGAGAAAGGGAG
This sequence comes from Acomys percivali, assembly GCA_907169655.1. Classification (NCBI taxonomy): domain Eukaryota; kingdom Metazoa; phylum Chordata; class Mammalia; order Rodentia; family Muridae; genus Acomys; species Acomys percivali. The sequence continues at coordinate 102,919,321 of OU015745.1, read as the reverse complement.
AGAGAATATGAATTGAAGAAGGTCCAACATTAATATCAGGCCCCTCTACAAGCTTGTACACACATGTGAATGCATGGCCACACAAACACATTCACTCCCCAACACCTGTAAATATGCATAAATGTATGCAAGCATATTGCATACACACAAAATAAATAAATAAAACATAAAAAATAAAAAGGTGTGTGTAATTCATAAAAGATCCCAGTCTCTGATGTTGATAGGAACAAACAGGAAAATCTACTTCTGAATCATGGGCTAACTTGGAAATCTGCCCATCTGTAACATCAGGTGTCGATAGGTTAATTCCAAGCCTACTTTTATTGATAGGGGGCGCATTTCTTTATCTATCAGTCAGACAAATCACTGAAAACATCACCTGAGACCTGAGCTTGGCACAGTACTGGAGGAGAGTGAAAACATAAACTAATGACCTCATTTTTACCCTCTTTCATGAAAGGAAAACTACCTTCTCACACAAATGAGACAGGGAAGTGAGAAATCATGACTTGTTGCTTAATGCTTCTCAGGGGTATTGTTCTGAATTCCATGGACCTGCCTCTGCAGAAAGAATGCACAAACCTTTTTTTTGAGTCTTCAATCAAATCCTCTGCAGCAACCCTAATGAAGAAGTCCCATTGAGTCCTAGTCCAAGTCAAGGGTTTGCATTTGGATCTGAAAGCAACTCCCAAATAGCTTCCTTGTTTTACCTATTGCTTTGTAGAGCAAGTCAGTGTAAAGGCTTCTAGTGCAGCACATAGTGGCCAGAAGATGTGAATATGTGATGAGCAAACCAGTTTATCTTATCATAAACACTGAATTAAAGGTAAGTTTATACATTCTTATTAAATATTTTTATTTTTTACATATACATTTATGTTATTACACACATATACAATAAACTACCTACAGCAAGAAGAACCACGAAGCAATCAGGAATTGTATAAATGTTACATGAAGAATAATGACCAATAGAATTCACCTTACTAAAACAACGGATTTGATGAAGAAATTCTCTTTGTACTGAGAAGCATGAAATCATAAGAAATGGGAGGAAGCTGTAAGCTATATATCTTAGAGGAAAATTTGATGGAAAAATAAAAGGATATTAAAGAGTGTGGAATGACTTGGTATGCCATCTGAAGGTCTACTTATTTCCTCATAGAGGAAGAAAGCTTAGTTTTCTCAGAACAAATAAAAGTGTGTGTGTATGTATGTGTGTGTGTGTGTGTGTGTGTGTGTGTGTGTGTGTGTACTTCAGTGTCTTTGTCAAAATTATTCCCACCCATGTTCCCACAGCCTACCCTTCTAAATACCTAGGATGAAAAACAATGTGCTAAGTATATCAACTCCCACTCTACTTATTTTTTTCATCTTAAAGGTGTTTAGTTCTGAATTCATGTAGTTTAGTCCTGGATCTTATATCCAACTCATGAATCTAGAGATGAGGCTGTGACCAAAATCTGACTCTAAAAGATTTGTACAAGGTATGGAACCATTTGGAACCTTAAAAAATCATGATGCTTACAGTTTTAAAACTTTGGCTTTTCACATCCTCCAAAAAAAAAGGAGTGTTCACAATGCTATCTCAGGCTGTGGCTCCACTGGGATCCTTGCCTCCCTGAGAGAGATCTGACGTGTGCTGTTGAGTACACGCTGCTCATCAGCTCCTCATTTATTAAATTATCTTCACCAGCAACATGTAAGCATCTTAAGAAGGCCATGTCTTTCTTCTCTTCTGTTGTCTTTCACACAAATTCCTAACAATACTTGACACACCTTCCTCACTGATTGATGCTAAGCAACATAGAGATGCTACACATTAGTCTTGGTCTCATAAACAAGGTAATGACTCAAGTCTTACTACAGCCTAAGACAGAGAGTGCATCTTAATCTCTAACTTGCTTACTTTCTTTTTCTCGGTATTTTTAAGGACTGACAATAATAACTCACATCATAGCGGAAGCTACCTATCAGGAGATGAATTTGATAAGTGACAAGAACTTGTCAAAGTTTGTTTATGAAAAGAAGAAAGAAAACCATCCTTCCAATTATGAGGAGACACACCGTATTTGATCATCACTTCCCACCTCTGACTTTTTCAAACAGATGCATGCCAAATACAAGTTCAGACTGTTTAAATTCAAAGAAAAGATAATAGCACAAAATGAGTCAAATATGCCTGGCATAAGAAAATTTCAAAATAATTCTTTGGTAGTTTCAAATGGTATAGAAATAGATAAAACAGGCATGGGAGCCCTCTTTAAGTTTGAGGGTAGTTATTAAGTTATTTTTCAGTGTTATCTTCTTTCAAGTGAGTAATTCTACCTTCTTTGAGTTTTCTGACAGGTCATCCTTTTCATCCCTTTAATCACTGTGGTCAGTCTTTTCTGAACCAAGCAATTTCTCAGCACCCTTCTCAGGTAATTTTCCTGACTTTAAAATGCCTTGTGTTTAATGATACAATGAACCAAAAGGATCAAAGATTTATTTGGCTCCTGTTGGCTTGTATCACAGCTGTGATAGAATGTTCTGGCTTATAGACAAGGAGGAAGCAATAAATATAGCATGTCTGACCTTCAGGAAAGACTTTTTATTTTATTACAATGTTCCTTTACTCCACATGCCAGAAAGCTAATTGTCTTCATTACATAAGAGACTGGGCTACACTGGGCCTCATCCTTTCTCATCTAATTCTTATAATCTTGCACTGAATAGAGAGAGGATTGCGCTGCATATTTCCCTGCCATGGCAATAGGCCTGCAGATATTCTTTTAGGTGATCTACTCCTGTGAAGCCTCTTGTGTGTGTCTCTTCTGGCTTATCAGTGAATGTATTACAAACATTATTCTGTTTTATCATGCTAAGCATTTATCTCAGAGCTTGCACACATGAAATGAACATTCTACCACTGAGCCACCCCCACAGCCTCAGAGGCAGTTTTCTTTACTGGGTTTTCCTGATGTTCTTTTTGACACTGACATAATATTTTCATTCACATACATTTATACATGTGAATGGGAGAGAGAGTGAGTGGTGTGTGTGTGCACAAGTGTGTGTGTGTGTGTGTGTGTGTGTGTGTGTGTGTGTGTGTGTGTGATGAGGGGGCTGACCTAAGCCATAAAGACAAATTCTTAACATCTCTGAAAATGAACTCAGAATTAATAATTAAACTGCCCGGTCTAATTATCAGAATCATTATTACTATCTTCTCCAATACCTATATCAGGCCCCTTTGATTTCATCCAGGTTTCAAGATAAGCTACTGAGAATCTCCATAGGTGAGATAATGACTAGTGATTTAGGAAACCATAGCTAACATATTGATAGAACAACTTATATAGAACAACACATGCTCCACATAGGTCTCTAAGAACTTGACTTTTTCAGCTCAGAATATAAAGGAGTCAGGTTTGATAGCTACAGGGCTCTTATCATCTTTAAGTAAATGTTATTTCTGACCTTATTAAAAGCAGAGGCCAAAGAAGCTGTGCTAGGATACCCATAAGCATCCTTTTTTGGGGGTATTTTTTCCACTGCTCCTAGTCTGGTGTATTTCACTTTACAGTAATTACAGATTCTCAAATTAAGCTAATGTTGCTAATGCTAAACTATTTATATTGACCTCTTAAGCTAATCACAAAGATCATACATCTATTGGCACGTCTCATTACACCTCGCATGAGCAATGTTCTTGGAGGTGCAGAAGCATCTGTAGACACAGTTGACACAGCCCCAGTGCCTGTTGATCACAGGTAATTGTCCACAAGCTTATGAGGACCAAGGTTATATCTGTGTGGCTCCTCATAGTCCTATTTTTGATGGGCAGTGTCCATACTGGGTGGAACTCAGAATGCTGGTGCCCTCAAGCTGGTTTGACACAGTTTTCACTCTGCACTAATGAGTCTAGAAATACAATGAAACACTTTTGCCCTGTTATGAACTGAGTACTAAAATGAAACTTTGTGGAAACTAGTACGTAGACTATGTGCACAAATAAAATTTTATTATGAAACAATTACAATAGAAAACACAGTCATAATTTGCAAAAGCGGAAATGAGAAGACAGAGATTGGAAATTTTGGGGTAGATGCCATTTGCTATTTCATTTGCCTTTGCTTGCTGAGGATAAACTTAATACTCTATACAAACACACACTGCATCCTTTTGCTGCAGTGATATTTCATACAAAGTTGATTTGCAAGAAGCTGATATTATAAATAAAGCAAGTATGTTTTTCTCCATTTTTGAAGGGTGATGAACAGCACTTCTTAGACTTATTTAAGCTTCCTGAATTTTAAAACATGTATACCAGGATACATTAGCATGGATGTGGTGACACACGATGGCTGATGTGTGCAAGATATGTGCATATTGGAGAGAAATAAAGCAAATCCCTCATTTGCAAATCAGTTGCTACCTCCTCTCTCAGCTCCTATCTACTCTACATGGTTTTCCTTGAACACTCATAAGGTTCTATGTATAGGATTCAGTAAAATTGCCTGAAGATAATGAAGAGTCCTGTCACATCTTATTATAGCTCAGGTAGGCAGACAAGTGACCATAAGGGACTGAGCTAAAAGCAACTCATATCTTGGTGTACTATGAAAAATACTATATAAAGATGATTGATAACCTTGGAATAGTAAGTGCTAAGAACGTGTGTGTGTGTGTGTGTGTGTGTGTGTGTGTGTGTGTGTGTGTGTGTAAGACAAGAAGAGAGATGAGGGAAGACAGAAAATCAGAAGAGGGAAAGTAAAGCAATTAGAAAGTAATCAGGAGTTCAATTACACAAAGACAGTGACTGCGATTTTGACCTTCCTGTCAATAACTAGTAACCAGTTGTGCAAATCAGCCAGCGTTCTTTATTTTTCATATGCTGGAAATATTTTAAAGTTATTAAATTCAGAGTTTCTGCATATGTTGAAATATAAGCACATCAGATTTCAGAGAATGTGGATTAGAAATATATCCTACTTAAAATGTAATGAGAAGAGAGAAGAAAAATGGTTACGAAATAACATGACTTTATGAACCAAATGAAAACAGCCTCCCCCCTTTCTTATCTCTTCAAAACTTCACTAATGAAAACTTAGGCGAAACACCAAAATCAGCATCCCACATCCATGCTCATGAGACCTTCCTTGTGTGGGTGAAGCAGTGAAATATTTGGGCCACCAGTTCTGTTCTCAGCTCAAGGTGGTCTCATAATGCAAGAAGTGCCCGATGGAAGTGTGCTTAGTGCCATGTGTTTCAAGCATTCATTCTGCTTGTTGGCGATTCCACTGTTTAAATGGCTCCCAGGTTCAATGCTGAAGTACTGTCCAGGGTTTCCAAGCACAGCAAAGTTATTTGTGCATTATAAACAAAGATATGCCTCATTCAGACTGACTTCTAATACTGTAGCCTGTGAACTGAATGAAAGGTATTTTAACAGGAAGAGTGAAGGAACACCATAAGACCAAGTTCTGTTGGTAAGTAAAGTAATAGAGGCCCCGAAGAACCTAATCTTATATTTCCCTGAAGAGAAATGGTACGATAGTCTCTAATTTAGAACTTGTGGTAAATTTACAGAACATGACATCTCAAATAATGAGACTCAGCTGTATTTGTTATTCAGCTATGCACAATTTACCTGAAGTAATAATGTATAATATATAAATATATTATATAACACATATTCCATAATGTAATTTAACCAAAGGCATTAAAAAGACTGATTGATAGATAGACTTACAAAATACTATGTGGCAAACTAATTAGGAGTCAAATATCTGGAACATGGCCTTGAAACTAAAATTAAGAGAGAACACTATTAGACAGTGGGGAGCTATAGACTCCTGGCTCCTCCCAGCCTGCAGCTGTCCATCAACCCAGGCTCAGTTTCCTGTATACCTGTGATCACTAACAAATTACAGCTAAAGATGCTGAAATGAGGCTTGGAGAAGAAGCAATGTGGAGAAAAGCCATAACGGACTAACAAGATAAGTTAGCCCAGAAGATGAAGTTGGAACTTAGAATTAAACTTCTGATGTTTAGTAGTCTATTTAAACTGTTTTATTATAGAATTCAAAAAAAAGGTATTATTTTTCCATTGTAGCCAATGCACGCACCATGGAAATACAGTAAAAATTAGATTGGTAATCATGAACTTCCATAAAATTGGTCTTAATTTGTTCCTGTTATTGCCGTGTGCTGCCCTCTCCCCCCTGCCAATGAAAGGTAGTTTTCATCAGTGTGAGTATTGAATGTTTGGTAAAATGGTGGGCATGTCTTATTGTCATAGACTTGGAATCCACAGGCTAGTTAGAAAGACAGAGTATAATCTTATTGTAGGTTCATAGAAGCGAGGTTGATAAATAAGCATTGTTATCCCATTTGAGAACGAAGCAGCAGAATGGGCATATGTATGCTATGATAACAGAAACTGCCATTTACATACTTATGCTAGAAAATCAATCTGTAATCTAAGGACCTGCTGGTTAGTTTTACTGCCAACTTGACACAACCTCAAGTTACTTAGGAAGAGGGAAACGTAACTGTAGAATTGTCTTGATCAGATTGGCCTGTGGTCATGTCTGTGACAGATTGTTTCAATTGATGATTCATATGAGAGGCCTTATAGGTGGCTGTATAAGAAAATAAACTAAGCACGAGACAGACTACAGACCTGTAAGGAGCAATCCCCTGCTTAGGCTCCTCTCTCTCTCTCTCTCTCTCTCTCTCTCTCTCTCTCTCTCTCTCTCTCTGCCCCCCCATGCACTCTCTCTTACTTTTTCCTGTCTTTTTAAATTTTTTTAATTAAATTTTTTACATATACATTTGTATTATTACACACATATATACACATATATATACACTCCTCCTTTAAGTACCACCCTGATTTCCCTCAATAATGGATTATGACCTGAGAGTAGTTAACTAAAATAAACCCAAGATTTCAGGGACTTTGTTCCTGTTTAATTCTGTTGCTATGATAAATATCTCTCTCTCTCTCTCTCTCTCTCTCTCTCTCTCTCTCTCTCTCTCACACACACACACACACACACACAATCTTGCTTTTATCTTACAGCTGAGTCTGCATTCGTAAGAAGCTCTCCAGGATTCTTAGAGATGCTAGGTGACAAATCACTTACAGAAGAACAGTTGGCTCAGAGCTCTACTCCCAGGTATCGTGAACAGTAGTCCTGGATAAGGCCTAGGTGGTTTCATTTTAGTCAGCAACACAAGACATTCCAAAGCAGATTTCGTTCAGACAGCACTCTGGTATCTTACTGAGATATGAACTCATACAGATCCCCTCATTAGCAGTCTCTCCTACAATTAACACATGTTTTCTAATTCCTGCCACCTGGATATTTCTAACACACCTTATAATTTTAGAAAGGTGCAAAGTAAGTCTGAGAAATAACACACTGTGCTCTAATTAAAATGGAAATCTGAAGATATAGCCAAATTTACTTTCATAGAAACAAATATTTAGTCGGCATTTACTATTAATTAATGTTGCAGGTGGTATGTTGGGCACGGAAGCTACAAGACTGAGAAGAAAAGATCTCCCACTTTTTTATAATAACTATTCCAAACTCCAAATTAAAAGGCATGCTAACTGCAAGCAAGGCACATAGAACTTCTGGGTCTTGGGAGACTTAATCTCAATCGTTCATCAAGTATCACATGAACAGCTGAAATTTTCTGTTTGGTCTCCAAATTATCTTGACCACTTTAGCTATATGTGTCGTATTTTAGTTCTTTTATCCTTTTGAACCACAATCCCATACTAAACCAAGGATGTGCTTAACAAATCATAGATGTAGCTAATAAAATTAAAATTTCTAAATTTCAACATTACTTTTCAAAGATAAAATCGTGACCCAAGGTTGTCTTCAGAATGTGGTTTGCTTTATTCAAATTTCCACAACTGGGGCTGAAAGTTTTCCTCTTAGTAAAAAAATTTAAGAACCCATTGGTAGAAGAATGTAAAATCCACATTCTTCTTCCTCAGTCCGGCTTTTTTTTTTTCCTCACTCCAAATCAACTCTATTAAGTTAGAGCACAAGAAATTTCACATTTACAATTGCTCTTAAATGCTGTAGTGCTTTACCCAAACAATATGCATTTAGTCAGATAGTCATTTCCAAATCGTGAAAAGAGAGCAAATGCCTCCAATAAAAAGCCATCACCGCTGCAAATGAAGAACACAGAGTCTCCTGGGCCAAGTCTGTGATCTGTAACACTGCTCACTCAAGTAAGAGGAAGACAATTCTGTTGTTTTCACTTATGCTTCAGACATGATCAGTTAACCTTAAAAAAAATACCAAGTAAATGCCACAGAAAGAGCAACAGCCTAGATTTCTAAAAGGAAAATAATTTCAGCTTTATTTTTGTAGCTTCAAACAATGAATGTGGTAGGTCCAGGGTGATAAGTCACTGTCAAGATGCTGAACTGATGAGGACATAAAAGAAAACATAGCACAGGAAGATAACTTCAGCTGCTAAGGAAATGCAGTCACCTATCTATCGTGTTGCAGAACAGCAAATCACCCTTTGTTTTCACCTGATTTCTATTTTACAGGAGCTTTAATCCCACAAGGGTTTTTACAGGAGTTTTAATTCCTAAGGGTTTTACTTTTTTTTTTACTTTTTTTTATTTTTAATCAATTTATTCTTGTTACATCTCTATGGTTATCCCATCCCTTGTATCCTCCCATTCTCCCCTCCCTCTCATTTTCCCCTTATTCCCCTCCCTAGCCCTGCCTAGAGAGCCACATTTTCTTTTCAAAGTCAGATACGATGCTCCCACAGATCCTCTCATAGCTCTGCTCCAACCAGGAAGCAACCGCACTGAGAGGTACCAGAGCGCACATGCTCTCAGTCCACCTTATTGGCGTGACCTAAAGCCAGCTCCAGAAGCTGTGCAGCTCCTCCATACCCCATCCCACCTCTTTAAAAGTATTTAATTGTCACAGAACAGACAGACATCAATAGGAAAATCAGGCAAAGTAGCGGCTATCTCACAGCACACATAAAATGCTAGAAAAAAATAAAGAAATAAAGTTCTGTATGGCAGTGACTCCTTTTCATAGAGACATGCCACACTATGAATTTGAACTTTTATTTGAATTTTGAATATTAGTTGATATTTTCGAATCTTTCCACATCTCTGTACCATGCCTCACACTATGTCCTAGCAATCAAAGAATGCCTACGGTGTTTTTCCTATTCTGTTCAATGCAAATTACTATAAATAACATTCTAAAGATCCCTGAGCTTTGCATAAGCCTTGTACATTTTGGTTTTAGCATGAAAATACATTTATAGACCGTTACTTGATTTTTTTCATACAATTCAGAAAATAAATGGAAACAAAAAAATCCTACATTTTTAACACTGAAGTATGTTTAAAAGTAAAACTTGAAATATGGCACTGTAATTACACTGACATCTTCTGTAAGTGATAACACACGATAACGTATAATTGAATGGTTCCTCCACCACAGGAATAACAGCTAAGGAAAAAGACAAAGAGCCTGATTTTTTCCCCTGACTAATCAGGATTGATGTTAATTAAAGAAGAGTGCAAGATAATGACTTCTCATTACTACCTGAGAGATAGAAATAGATTATTTTTATTCTAGGTAAAATAGCAATTAAATAACTTTTTAAAAAGGATGTATTTTCAGAAGGCTTTCTTCTATAATTGGTGAAGCATTAGGATAAAGGTCCTTCTGAGAAATCATCTACGAAAATGGGTTTCATCAAAGGCTGTTTATTCTTTAGTGTTTTGTCACATTGTGAGGGATGTGAACAAGACAGAAGATGATATTTGAACAGGCAGTAATCAGAACAAAATTGACTTGCGTTATTCTATGGAACGTTCGCATTAAAGAACACAGTCTTTTGGAGTAATTGAAACACAAGTTCAAATATCAGATCCTTTAGCAACTAGTTCTGAGGCCCAAATAAAAGGTTTAAGCCTCTGTAAAGCTTCATTTCTCGTCTGTAGAACTTTTCCCTAATACATTTCCCAAATGCTGTGATGATTGCCTATAATCTCCACACGTGGGAAACTTGGACAGGAGGATAGAGAGGTGATTCCAGCCTGGGCTACAGACAGTTTCCAGGAAAAACTTGGGGTGGGGGGTGAAGCTTTATGAGACAGTTTTAAATACTAATACTAAAACTTTCTTTCTAAGTCCACCTGAGTATTAAACACCTACATTTCTCTATTGTGCACAGGGCAACCCTCAGGATAAGCTAAACAAACACCAGTAGCTATACTAGCTTCCTTTGCCCAAATAACATCTCATCGCACACCCAATGACTTAACATGATGATCTTTGTGATAGTCCAAACAGGAGTTTGTGATTTAGCCAGAGTTAGATGACTAGTCCTGCTCATAGAAAAGGATGCTATCAGCAAAGGCTTCTACACTATCTACAGCTCTGGTTCTCTCCCCAGATCACTAGCTGTAGGCAGAATTACAGATAGAAGACTATGCCACTATGAAACTTGGAACTAAAGTTTTCCCTGGTCTCTTCCATGTCGCCCTTCTAGGATGGGATGGTTTGTTTCTTCAAAGCATAGAAGAAAGCATCTGCTGCTCCCTCTCCCTGAGGTCTCCAAATTCTAAATTCTTAATGGATTTTACACAGTGTTCATCTCATTAGGGCAGAACTTCCCAGATAATCATTTGATTAAGTTAAAGCTGGCTGATAATAGCCCTTAATTACACCATTACGCTGCTACTCCCTTCATCCTTGCAGTCTCTACCTGTGCTACTAGGTGAGGATTTACAGCAGGACTAGGAACAGTAGGCCCATCTTGGAATTCTACACACCAGCACTATCACTGTCTAGTTACCATCTTTGCTTGTACAAAACAGTAGCTGGCGTGGTTCTTAAAATACATATAAAGGTGTGAGGCAGATAGACTTGCAATATTCTTCAGGTCCCTACATTGCCAAATAAGACTGAGTACACATTTAGCAGTATTGATTTAATTTCGTGATGACTCATCTCCTCTTCATCTAGTTACCCAAGATTGCTTTGTACAAGGACATACATTGGATGAAGAAAATATGAGCAGTAAAAGAAAAAGAAACAATAACAAAAAATTTAAATTACTCAATTATGATATTAAAAGCTCTTGCTTCTAACCTTAGGTACAGAGTCACTTCTGAACATCTGCAACCAAAGGGACTTTTTAGGAACTATTAAAAAATAATGGTTACTAGCACTCCTAGGTTGCCAAATAAAAGCCAAGCACATGTGAGAGTACATGCATTCTGCTCTGCAAAAAAGTTTAACTACATGTCTATACTCAAAAGAGAAATGGGATAAAGTTTGTAATAATTCTGATCCAAAAACAAGTATTCAGAGTATTACCTTTTTGAAAGAAATGTGAATTTTATCAAAATAGAAATGGATTTACCCATGTCAACCTAAGGGGGATGAAAGATAAATGCAGGGGTTATAGAGGAAGGGTTCTTATGCAGGAATACCGGAGAAGAACTATCAGAAATGACTCCAGTCAACCAGACCCTTGCCCAAAGCCCCCTGTAATTAAGCTTGAAACTCAGTCGACATTATTCTTGCTGTAAGGCTGTAGCCAGAGGCTATTGCTCTGCAGCATCTAACACCATCCTGCTCTCCTTTGTCTGCTAAAACTTCTCTTTGCACCAACCCCTTTGAGTCTCCTTATGGTGTGTTAGCCAGGACACACCACCACTTATGTGTTCTTATGTTTCAGAATAAATGTTCTCTGGAGAGTAACTCTCTGACTATTTCTGTTCCTTTTATATAGACCTTAATCAAAATTATATGGTAGAGAGTAGTAGTTAATTTATTCTATGTTAAAGCATAACTGGGGGGATTTGTGGTAGTGTTTCAGGAATGCATTTTTTTTTTTTGACAAACATCCTCAGATTATCTCACAGTGAAGGCCTAGTATTTGTGATAAGTACACAACGTGCGTGGAAATTAGTGATTTTTATGGGGAAAAAATTAGGCCAAATGAAATAGCCTTTCAAAAAACTCCTATATGAAGAAGTAAACTGTAAAATTATTTAACTTCTTTGTACAGAATGAAGGAAAACATTGAATTTCAGGAATTGAGTAGATGAAAGTAAGAATATTAGGGAGAGAGATAATCAGGCCAAAAGTACCTTAACGATGGATAGGAGAGAGCCCCATGGGTAAGCATTGGCTTTGCCACCAAAAAGACCTCAGCTCAAATCCCTGGAGTCCACGTAAGACAGGCACATGCTGTGTATATATAACCTCAATGCTCTTATAGTGAGCTGGGAGAAAGAGGCAGGAAAATCCCTGAAATCCTGAATACCAGGTAGCCTGGACACACCAAGAATAACATCAATAAAAAAATTCAGTTCCAAATAAGATGGGAAATGAGGACTCCCACAAGAGATTGTCTTGTGATGTCCACACTCATGCTGGGACACACGCACACCCGCATTTACACACGAACACAAACACACATGCATATACACCTCTATACACATTTTACACACACATACACACTTCTTCTACATGTACATACACACACACACACACACACACACACACACACACACACACACACACAC
>OU015745.1:102852753-102906707 GCA_907169655.1 Acomys percivali | reverse complement strand
ACACACACACACACACACACACACACACACACACACACACACACACAAATATCTAACCAGACATTGCCCCAGTGGATCTTCCCTTGGGCTTTGCATCCTTAGAAGCCATGACCGAGAAAGGGGTGAGAGATGATTCTGTTGGATGCTACTATGAAGAAGCCTGTGTTTGTTATTTTGTTTTTCCTAGTACTGGCTGTAGTAAAGGGAGAAGAGAAGAACTTTAGAAAAGAATTAAGTGTGTGTGTGTGTGTGTGTGTGTGTGTGTGTGTGTGTGTGTATGTATAAATAACATCCCACACATACTCTGACCGAAAAACAAAACTAATTAAACTGACTGGTGGTTCACACAGAAAAATGAAAATAAGAAAACATGATGGGAGTTGTTGAGAAGGGGACTCTCCCATGAGAAGGAGTGGGGTGAGAAAGGGAGGAGGTTTTCGGTGACTAAATGATTCATTATATAAACATACGAAACTGTCAAACAATAATTTCTAAAATATATCATCTTGTAAATATGTATACTAAGGAAATTTTTGATGCCTGTCTCTTCATCTCTGTCACTGCGGTTGGTAGAATAACGACCTCCTCACAAGGCCTCCCTGAAATCTGTTACTGAACAGAGAAAACTAGACTCTCAGACAAAAATCGAGGACAAGGACTTTCCAGTGAGCCACCAGCCTGAACGATCGAATTAATCGAATTGCCAACCTTATAATGCAAAGGTAAAACACAGATCATCTTTCCTTGGATGTGGTCCAAAATAGATACAGTGATGTAACAATAACAGGTGACATTTTTGGCTTCAAACATGAAGGAAGGGGAGCACCAGCCGGTGTGTGGGTGCGGTCTCGTCGCCAGCCAATGTGTGTGACTGCAGTCTCGCCACCAGCCAATGCGTGTGAGTGCAGTCTCGCCACCAGCCAATGCGTGTGAGTGCAGTCTTGCCACCAGACAAAGGGTAGAACAATTCCTGCTGCTCCAGAAAACACCAAGCAGTGAAGACAGTGCATTTCCATCCTACATGTCATTTGTGTCAGACTTAGAATACTCTAAACCAAGCATAGCACATTGGTATAGTTCTAGATGGACACTTTATACTCTTGTAAAAGAGGCAACACATTATTATCAAAATTCCTTAGAAAATTTCACATTAGTTATTGCACTTGAGTGAACTATACTTCTTTTGGGGAACCAGCAGAAGATAAAAGGGAAAATTGGGACAAGTGAAAGCAAACTTTCCTCTATTCACCCACTTTAAAAAAATCAGTATTTCCCACTGGAATGAGGAAATTGGGGTAGCTATAAGTGACAACTACTTTTAAAATCTACATCAGAACCCTATGGTAAATTCATAATAAAGTGGTTCATGGTAAAAATAAATTCATAGTAAAGTTCAGTGCCTAGAGCCAGATGTGACTTTTTAATCAGACTCTTCCCCCAAAGACTACAGAACTATCAATTTTGCATGCAAGCAATTTCAGAGTATATGTTGGGTTTGAAGGGGTGAGCTTTTAAGGAAAACAGTTCTAAAACAAACTAATACTTCACCTAATAAAATACACACAGTTTGTCATAAGAATCAAAACTATTAGTTGGATGTTGTTCTGAGATGCTGCAATAACTTCTAGTGTAGTACACTAGTCATTATATCTGGCCAAGATGGAGGACATTAACTTTAATGCCACCATTTAGAAAATGTGTACAAAGATCTCTAGACTACCATTCATCACATTCTAACATTGATATATACTGGAGGTGTACATCCAATAATGAACAAAATGCTTCACAGGAAGCAAGAATATCTCTTATTATTTAGGAATGCAACTCCAACCCATACTTTTGATTAATCAGAGAGGCAAATCCTGAGCACTTCAGTGATGTCAGTTTACATAATGCCTCTTTGGGTAAGAAAGATTAAAAGGAAGAAGATCGTTTAATAACTGAAGATGTTCCATTCTCATATACCTTTAGATTTATAGTAACAAGGAAACTTGGCTTTATCTCTGGACACAAAAATGCTTCAATTTTTTAATATTACCAATATGGATGTATTTTGGGTGCACACATATGTGGTGGTCAGAGGATAACTTTCAGTAGTCTGTGCTCTCCTTCTATCATGTGAATCCCAGAGGTGGAACTCTGGTCATGAGGCCTGGCAAGAAGTTCCTCTACTCATTGAGCCATGTCACCATCCAAATCCTACATGATATTTTACTAAGTACTCTTTTGTTTCCTATTGGCTTGGAGACCGAAATACAGTATATGTCAAACTTACCTCACAAGAATTCCAAAAAATTAATTGGTATAAGTTGATATCTATCTATCTATCTATCTATCTATCTATCTATCTATCTATTTTGATATAGCAGCTTACTCTGTAGCCCAAGCTGTCCCTATGCTCACAGAGACCCTTTAGCCTCAGCCTCTTAAGTGCTATAGTTATGTGTGAACCATCATTTACAAGTTAACTTCATTACTTGAATTTTTGTTCTTTGTAATAGGATAGCATTGATAAATGTAGACTTAGAAATGAATCGTCGTTTATTTTATAATAAAAAATAACTAGCAATTGATTTTATATAAGCATGAATTTGCTGACACATACACGAATGAAATCTTAAAATGTTGCATCATCAGTTTCCAGACAGGAACATGAGGTAAACAGTCAGCACATTTCTGCAACGCAGCTAGTTTCTAGGAGCCCCTGTGCTACAACATAGGGAGGAGCTATTTCATAGCATCTAAGGGGCAAGACCTGTCCTGGGAGTCTTCCCAGTGAATCATCTCAGCTCATATCCTTTGTCAAAACCCTAAATAAATTAAGTGTTTGGTTGCCTGTTAAGTAGGATACACCAAAAGTAATTGAATGTTGTAATAGAAAATTTGTTAAACCTGTCACCACACATCATTATCTGCTCTGAATCCAGCACAGCACAATTAGTTTACAACAGGTGAGAGTTGATTCAAGTCCACACCACGGTTGGGTGAGTAATACATACTCCCCGGTAAATTAATTAGACCCAAAGTAGATGAGCAGAATAAAGGGTGCCTGTATGAACAGTGGAAATAAAGGAGACCCTAGATTTATGGAGTGCAAACCTATTTTCTGAAGCAGCATGGGCTAAATAGCCTCCATTACAGCCTGTTAACCAGCAAACCTGTCACAGATCAGGCAAGAGCCTAAAAATAAAACTCTGCTTAACACTGTTCCCTGTCTTATAATTGACTCCTTCAAAGTGGGTAACCTGATGTGTAGCCATTAATGAGTGATAGATACCATCTGTTTTCCATTGCTGCACACTCGTAGGGAAACTGTCAGAGAGAGAAAGTGACAACCCTACTTGTCCCACAAAGATTACAGGAGAAGATCTGAAGCACAAAGATCCCCTGTGCACTCAGATTTGTTTAGTATTTTCCTCAAAACCCAACTCTCTTGTCCTATACCTTATTGAAAAATTATAGTTACAATGATGATAGAACTTCACTACAGGATTTCCAAAAAGATAGAAAATAACGAGAAACCATATTGGGACTCTAGATGAGAGAACAATGGGAGAATAGCAATGTAGAAGGATCCAGTGGGTCCTAGAAACCTACAAGTAGAACATTATGATAGGCAGATTTGGGTCAAGGGGTCCCGCTCAAACTAAGGCACTAGCCAAGGACAATACAGGCGGTAAAATTTAAACCCCTACCCAGATCTAGCCAATGGACAAGACAGTCTCCACACTTGAGTGGAGAGAGGGATTTGACTTTCTCATGTACTCTGGTGCCTCACATTTGACTATGTCCCCTGGAGGGGGAGACCTATTGGCACTCAGAGGAAGGACAGCAGGTCACCGAGAAGAGACTTGATACCCTATGAGCATATACAGGGGGAGGTAATCCCTCTGAGGAACAGTCATAGGAGAGGGGAATAAGGGGAAAATGGGAGGGAGGGGAGAATGGGAGGATACAAGGGATGGGATAACCATAGAGATGTAACAAGAATAAATTAATAAAAATAAATAAACAAATAAAAAATAAAAAAGTAAAAATAAAACTACAATGCTCTACATGGAACATTTACATTCATATAAGGTTTTAAATGAAGATGTATCTTTTGAAAAATAACTTGCCATACATATGACTAAATGGTACCTTAAAAAGTATCTGTGTTATATGTTTGTGAGATTGATAAATATGAAAGTTGGGGCAATTTTGTGAATTCTAGGGATAATGACACCAAGACCCACACAATAAATATATAAATAAGTATCTTTTGATCTAAGGTCATCTAAATTTTATGTTCAAAACATAGACTATACCTATCCATTATGTGGGCTAGAATTTCTTTTTTTCTGTCAATTTAAAACTAGAAATAAATGTTATGGGATGTTCATATTTTCTACTAATGTTATTTAGTTCTCTATCACGGAATATGAGAAGCAAACTCTGTAATGTTTTTGAGACAATGTGTTTTTGGTCTTGATAAATATTTTATTTCATTGATGTTTATAAAAAGGGAGGGAGGGAGAGAGAGAGAGGACTTGAGTTTCTAAAAGCCAAGCTATCTTGATTTTTCTTCCCCCAGAACTTCTGCTATCTCCTTTTGGATCCCCTCTGTCTGTCCTTTCAGCATATTTTCATCACTTCTGTGTGTTCGGACATTTTCCACCAATTGCCTCCTCCGCTGGTCATTTCCTGCTACCTAAGAGTCAGCTTCCTTAATCTCACCAATAATGTCTGCCAGTCTCAGTACAAAACTGCTTGCTTCTGGGACACTCTCCCAGAGATTGCTGACTTCAACCTTCTGAATTCTTCTTGCCTGCAAAAACAACCTATTATGTCCTGGTAAGCATTAAATTATTTTTCTGGTTTTTACTTTAGATACATTGTTGAGCTACAGTTGTATTAACAATTCCATGGTTAATTTGTTTTCAAAACTATATAGCATATTTAATTGTTATATATTGATAAATAGATTTGTTAATCTGATGAGTGACCCTGAATAGTTTAAAGTATTTTACATATGAATAATTAATAGTTAATAATACATAATATTCCTGTTATGTGGAATGTTGGTGCAGAGACTCACATTTGTGTGTATAGCATATATACAGAATGGTCTACTTTTCACTATGTATATATGTATACATACATACATATATATACACATATAAAGTGTGTATCTCATATTTACTTATTTTAAGCATTTCCCTTGCAAACTTGAAAAACAAACATATTTTAAGTGAATAACATTACTTTAGAGTTATAAATTCCCCCAAACTTTATTTCTTCAATGGCCATTTATGACATAGAATCTCTTTTGATCTCTAGTTGCCTTTGGCTTGTCCATATTATTCAGTTGGGGTCAGCCTATCATGAGTCTCAATTGGCATCACTGAGACAGACATTCCTGAGGGTAGGAGGACTTTATACTCAGAGGACTTAAGTAGCCTAAACACCAAACCTCTTTGGAAAAAAACCCACAATCTATATTTTTACACTAGAGGTTGAAATTTTGTGTCAAACAATTAATATATAATATATAATCTTATTTCTAACTAATTTTAATGAAGTAATCAATAATTATTTGTTGAGGGTCTAGGCCTTACTTAGATGTTTCAAATACTGCTTATTATCTAAATAACAGACACTGCAGTCACTTAATTTTCTCATTCATTGAATGAAGAATATAAAATAAATGCACAACTTAATCAAGACGCACATGGATGAGAGGTAAAGTCAACAGACAGAACATGTGCATCTGAGTTCTAGGTGCCATTATTTATGGCCAGCAAAGTCCCTTTCAAGAGTATAAATTTATAACCTCAGAAACACAAATATACCCCCTCTCACATACTCTCCAGGCCATCACACGGGCCATGAAAAAATTGCAAGAAAAGAGAAATGCTATAATAGTAAATCCAGGCCCGTCAGATTTTCTAGGCTCTCAGCACTAGAAAACTACCTGTGCCATTCTGGAGGAGCATGAGCACAAGGTAGACCCCGAGCCATCAAAATCCATGTAGTCTCTGAACCTCAGTCAGACCAGGAAAGATCAGCATTGTTACATAAAGCATAAGAAAGGTGATTTTTATCACCTCTCTTAATTTTTGCAATTGCTTTTGTAGAAAAATTTTTAAAAGATAGTAAAATTAAGTAAGTTAGTATATACCTCTCAAAGGAAAGATTCCTCAATAACATTTTATATTGTTTTCATCATAAAGATCTTCACATGTCCATCAGTATATATATATATATATATATATATATATATATCCTCATAGTGCGCTACATACTCATCACATTTGGCATGTATTTTTACCTATGCATACCCAAACCAACACATTCAAATGTCTTGTGTTGTGCCTCCTTATGAGATACACTGCCTAATGAGTATATTAGTCTAAGCCAGTAGTACCAATACAGTAGATAACACAAAAGTTTGATGTAATCAAGTATTGAACTGCAGTAAAATAACTATACATTACAAAAGCTCGGAATGACACTCCAGGCCTGAAGGAGGACACCTTAGGAAAGACAAACTCGGAAGCAGGTTCTCTCTTCCTCTCTAAGGCTGGCCTTCAGAAGCTACTGGAGAATACATAATGGAACATTCTCTTGGTTTCTCCAGGATTATAGAAAAGCTTGGTCAGCACATCCCAGTCTATAGGTTTCATTGAGTGAGGGGATGAGGTGGCATGTCACAGGTCACAGATGGGGGAATGGGGGTTGAATGGTGGTGGTATCAACTGTTACACAGCTGTCCGTGGCCTAGTATGAGAGTCCTTCAGATCCAGGATGGCTCTGCGGAGCAAACAGTCACAGTAGGAGGACCTGTTGTATCAGAAGGAAAATTGTAGCAGGCATCTGGGTTTATAACACCAGAGATTAGTAAGTGGGTCACTATTTTCCCTGCAGATGGGTTTCATCAGAAAGCTGTTTTAAGAATAGACTGAGAGCCCAAGCCCTCTTTGGTGTGTGCTTTCCAGAGCTATATACTGGATGTTGTCCCAATTGGTTTTTCAGCAAGCTTGCACTGCAAGAGGGCTCCTGTCATCGACAACACTCCTACAGTGCCCTCTGCTGGAATCTCAGAAATATGGGAACCCTGGGTCATAGAGCTTACACCGAAGGGTGAATTTGGAGGTAAAGGGCAGGAAGTTGGTAGCCCGGAAAATAACAAATAGCGTCCACTTTTCTCCATTTTTACCTGTGAAGTGCCTCTTCATACTCTTGTTCTCTGAGAAGCCCACGCTCAGAGTTTTGATCTGATGTGTGCTTCACCGGGGACATGACAGCGGCAAAGGAGAAACACATCTCACTTTCATCCCCTTCCAAATGCCATAAGCAAATGAAAAGTCTCAGTACAATGCATCATAGAAAAGACGAGAGCATTGACAAGAGTTCTAAACAGGAAGATAAGTTAAAACCACAGAGATAAGTGACAGTGGGAAGCACGCGGAAGGGAGCTGGATCCCTGTAATCTTGCAGGACCGATATCGATGTTTTCCATAAGGCAGGAGGTCAGACCCCAGATCTATATGTAGTGGAAACTGGCTGTCTGCTCCCTATAGAGCCCAGGAAAATCTAAGAGTGTAATTTCACTTTGGTTATGCCCAAACATCATGATAATTTCAACCATAAAGATCTGTGTCCTTAAGGATATGTTTCATAACTTTATTTTTCTAGAAAGGCTAACTTATAGTTTGGGAGAGATGAAACAGATGTTTGGCCTTTCACAGAAATAAACTGAAATTTTTCTAATAACTTTGCATCAAACACCTAAGAAAGTAATCATAAAACATGTAAGTACATGTATTGTTTATATTAATTATAAATATAAATTATAAATTTATATAATTGTTATATATTTATGTTATATAATTATTTATACTATATAAATAAAAACATTATTGTAGAACTTGTTTAATGTGTTTGTATGTATATGTGTTTGTGTGTACATTTGTAATCATGTACAGAAATGAGACTTTCTTTTCTTTCTTTGAGATTTAACCTTTTAAAATAACATATAACAAATATCAAATATCAAAAGATATACTGCCTCAAAGAATATTAAGGCATCTCTCTTCCTCTAAAGAAAATTGCCTTCAAATTAGTACAGACTAATGATCTTCGTATTTTGTTTTGTTTGTTTTGAATGCATGAAGAATGCTGTGTATGCAGTCTTACAAATGAATACTCAGAGCAAGCAATGCCAAGAAAATCTTCCTTTACTGTAATTAGACAGGTAAGGAAGACATGGGTTAAGATTGTTGCCAAGTGGAAAGAAACTGAACTCAGCTTCATTGGAATTAAATTAAAAGCTTTTGATAGCTGGGATGAGCTGGTGGAAAAGCACTGGAGGACTTTAAGGGTGTAGCACAGCCACAGAAGTTATTCCCCTGTTCTTCCTTCCACATGGAATAGGAGGATGGGACTTTGTCCTTCTTGCATTTCAAGAGCACAGGTAGGTCTTCTGCTCCTTAAAAGTTAAGTATATTACCTTTAAAAGTTTGTGTGCTTTCAGAACAAAAAGACCAGACATCAAGGAAGACAAGTCAAGTATTCCAGATTATCCAGCATCACAGACTGCTTTAGTTCCTGTTTCCTCAAAAATTTGCATCCAGGACAACTTTAAAGTGGCTAGCTGAGATGGTCTAGCCTCACAGACTGTTCCAGCCAGGACTTCAGTTAAACCTTGCACTTTCCCATCACACAAAGACTAGACAGTAAATGATACAGCTAGATATCCCAGGACTTGGTCATTACACTAGTTTTCTTAGCCCCGCCCCCACCAAAGAAGATATTATACCCAGAACAACAGGAAGCAATTTGAAGAACATGATGCCCTTATTCCCAAAAGGTATGTGTGTGTGTGGGGGGGGGGTGGTTATTGATGGATGATGAACGTTTGTCATCTTTTAAGAAAGATTAATCACAAATTAATGGTCTGGTCAGGGAGGAAACAAAATAAAGCAGGTGAGATTCAGGGATCTCCCTTTTTTTCTCCTCTCTCCTCCTTTCTCTGTTATCTAGTGTTACTGGGGGAAAAGGGGAGAGAACATGAAAAAAGGGGGGGATATAGGAATGATAGAAAAAAAGTAGATTGTTGAATCTATATTTAAATTAAAAGGAACTACTTGTCTCAAATATTTTAATTGATACAAAATTAAGGTTATTTTTGTTACAACACACTGTAGATACATTTTAGCTATTATTTAAAGTATTGTGCCTATGCAACTCATTCAAAAATGCAATGTAAAGTTCTTGTCCTTGAAAGTTACTATTTCAAACTGTCTATAATACTTAAGAAATGCAGCTTAGTAGTCAATTAATCAAACTTGTGGTCATGTTAGGTACTAGTTTAGTTAATTACAGAAAAAAGCTTTATTTAGCCTCCTTTGGATGTTGTCAAGGTTAAACAGAAAGTAAATAGCTAGAAACAAGCAATATTTGCCTACTCAGTGATACTGAGGCAATCTTCAAAAAATTTTAGAGATTTATAGAATATGGGATTTAAGATGTTTTAATAATATAAGGCTTTTCGTGACAGTGAAAAATGTCAGCTCCTGGCAGCACCTCATGCTTCAAAGAAGATGATGGGCATCAAAGAACCACCATATGGAGTTTGCTTTAAATGTGGCAAAGAGAGCCATGAGGCAAAAAGCTGTACTTGCCTCAACTGCTGACAACATGCTATCTAAACTGTATACAAGCAGAGCACTGGGAAGTCGACTGCTGAACTTAGCCAACACAGGGTGGGCCAGTCCTTCATAATTCCTGCGTCACAGGTAAGTCTGTCAACTATTCTGGGCCTGTAGGCTGAAGACAGATGCCCCAACATTACAGAGGAATCTTGGGTAACTGTTCAGGCAGTCATCTGTCTCTGTAATTTCTATAGTTTGGGAAGCGGTTTTCCCTGAACTTCCTGTTTACTCAGGTAATATTTATTCTTCTCGAGTCTCTGGTGGGGTTGAAGACTAGATAGTATAGTCTCACATATAAGCTTAAGTGCATCTTGCCTAGGATTTAAGAAAATGTTTTATGCTCTAAAAAGGTATTATTAAGTTGATAATTTTAAGTTATGATAGAAAGTGATTTAGGTAGAGAACTTTAAACTTGCCAAGACAGGATTTGTAGAAGAGTACTTTCTGTAACATTGCCATGTACATATAGACTGGACGCTGTGAATGTATTTCTTACCTAATATTCCTCTTCATTGGTCCCATTGTATATAGTTTGTTGTGTTAGAGAGTCTTTCATTTGACAAAAAAAAGGAAAAGATCTTGTTGTGCACCATGTAAAGGTTGCCTTGGTATTAAAATAAATAAATAAATAAATAAATCTAAAATTTGTTTTAAATAATAAAAAAAAAATCTAAAAATAAAAATATAAATCTTTTTTTTTTAAAGGAAAGGGTTTCCAGAGACTGGAAGAAGATCTACTACACAGAGGGACAGAGAAAGAGGCTTGATGACAATTTTTCTAAAGGAAAAGCTCTGGAAAAGATTAGAAATGTATCAAAAATGTAGGTAATCCAGGAGAAATTTAGGCTTTGTTAGTGAGGAAGCAATATGCAAGCAGTTAAGCTGCATTAGCTTGGCTATGTTCTTAGATCCACGGGAGGAAGTAGCCTTGCATTTTAAAAGATAGATTGAAGGTAATCAGAATGTGTATTTTACATATGTGGTGTTGTCCCATCTCTTTCTGTATTATTGTTCTGTCAGCTTCATTAATGATTATCTCTTTCTGTCATCATCACCATTGAGATTCCTCTGGGTCTTCCTCTGATCACTTTTGTCATCTCTGCTCAGATTTTTGTCACAGGGAGCTACTGAATTTTGAAGCTTCACTTAGTTACTAAAGCTACCTAAATTGACAATTTTATACCCAAGACACACGTATACCTCACAGGTTATTGTGAGAAATGATTCAAGAAATGTATGCAAAAGCATACCACACTGTGCCTGCATTCAGAAAAGTTTTTTTTTTTTATTGGTTCAGTCTTTCAGACATTAATTTCACCAATTTTGTCTTTTGTCCTGCCTGGTCTGTGGGACTTCACTATCCCTGCTGACAACAGCATGAATGCCAAGTCCCAGCAGTACCAATTCCTACACTGGCCGAATCTGAATTTAAACCACCTGTTCATTCCAGGCCTCTTTTAATACTTTCCACATAATTCAGCACTGAGCAGGCAACCCAGCCTTTCCCATGAGCTGCAAAGCAGATCAATCACTAGCAGCCACAGGTGCATGAAGCTCAGTGGCATCCTCCTGCATCCAACATCTGAACAAACATTCACAGTAATGCCCTGATTACCACAACTTGGACAAAGGGAAGGGGAAAACAGTGAAGGGGAAAATAAAAATGAGAAGAAGAACACGTATGCTTAAAAGGGGAGTCATAAAGAAAGCAAGTGGGGAAATGTAATGAGCCTTTACTTTTAAACTGAGCGGCAGAAAATAGCTTTGTTTTGTGGCTTTGTTTTTCAAATATCAACGTGTGAGAAATGAAACCATTGAGGAACAGAGAAGTCAGGACTTGATGACAGTTGAATCATAGGAAATAGGCCTTTTGGCTAGAAAAATGCTATATACTTCTAACATTGCCAAATTTAAATTATCTTTCACTTTCTTTAGTTCCTGCTAATAACAATATAATCAGCTCCCAGTTTACTGATTAAAAAGCAATTGAGCACATTTCTCTCTTCTCTTAATCCTCTCTTACTGTCTCCAATCCCTCTACTTATTCTCTTCTATTTTTATTTCAGTTTTATTTCAAAAAAATAATATTAACTGTATCTTCAAATCCCTTTCAATCTCCATTCCTTTTCTTTTTTTAATATATTTTATTTATTCATATTACATCTCAATGGTTATCCTCTCCCTTGTATCCTCCCATTCCTCCCTCCCTGACACTTTCACCCTATTCCCTTGCCCTATGACTGTTCCTGAAAGGGACTTCCTCTCCCTGTATATGCTCATAGGGTATCAAGTCTCTTCTTGGTAACCTGCTGTCCTTCCTCTGAGTGCCACCAGACCTCCCCATAAAGGGAATGTGGTCAAATACGGGGCACCAGAGTTCGTGGGAAAGTCAGACCCCACTCTCCACTCAACTGTGAAGAATGTCCTGTCCATTGGGTCCCTCAGTAGAAGAATGGATAAAGAAATTATGATACATTTACACTATGGAATACTATTTAGCTATTGAAAACAAGGAATTTTCATTCCTTTTCTTGTTCTAAAATTTTCTGTCCTAAAGTCATGGTGATTTCTCTTCGCAGGAAGTATCCAGTAAGTGTTCAGCAGTGTAAAGAAGAGTTATGTCAAGTTGAATACATGCAGCAACCCTATTATAAATATTTGAGAACTAGTACCATAATCTTGCATACTATGTACCATAAAAAACTTAATATGTCTAAAATAAAAGTGACAGGACAATAAAAACAAATAATAAAAGCAGAAACCATTGTCCCATTTTGTGCACTCACTCTGCCATGACAATAACTTTATGAATGTTTTATAATGATGCATGGGATGAAAATGACCTACATAAAAATTTAATTTTATGTCATTTTAAGTGCATTGAGTTGTCATTATTCCTCTTTCTTAATAAGGAAACTAGGACTTAGAGTTATCCACAAAATAATTACATTTGTATGGACAATGTGTACAATTCTTCCAGAGATCTCTTCTGTAACACTCAAAGGTTTTCAAATGTACTTAATATAGATGGATACTTTGAACAGTGATGAAGCCACATAAGAGTAAGCAGTGATGACTCAGGAAGAATATTCATTACTGGAAGACACTGGGGATGTGTTTACAGAAAGATAGATCAGAGTAAAGCCAGGCACTTTTCATTGGAACTGTTGTATTTTTCCCATTAAGCTTGTAATAACTTGGATGCAAATGACATATAACTCATAGATCCTTGCTGCAATATTGTACCAACATATACTTAAGAAGTTGCCAGTGCATGGATTGCTCCAGTGAAAGACTCTAATGTCCTCTCATTAGTATATTTATCATAAAGCACTAATACAAGAGTTTTTGATAAGACATTGTACACTCTAAAATTTTTAAACAAATACCTTAAGTGTTCTTCATATAATCAACAGAAGTAGTAAAATCAAAATTATCTGCTAACATTTTTAAGAATGAAATTATAAGATGAAAGCAAGGTTAATGGAAGACCATTAACATTGGGCTTTCCCTTATCTGCCCCCCTTTGTGAAGCACACTTAGATCTGCATCTTTCTTTGCTCATTTATGTGGGTCATTCCCTTGGCCTTTCACCAAACACTTACGAAGTAGATCTTGCAAATTAAGAAACTACAGGTGACTGTACATATTAAGCTGAGACTGATGCTCACCCCCCCCACACACAGGCAATGGCGATGTTACATTAATTAGGTCAAAGGTGTCTGCAGGTATATCATAATGATTAAAGGAGAATATGGGTCATATTTCACATCACATCAGATGTGATATGCTATCTAAAGCGCATAACTTCATTTAACCACAAGGAAGCAACAGCCAAATGCAAATCAACAGGCATTCTACAACATTCTGTCATGTTGCACTTCAAAGTCACAAGATAAACAATGACAAGAAAAGCAGAGTAAATATCATCATTCTGTTATTTGTGCAATATGAACAGGGAGATAGCGAGATATAAAAAAATATACATGAGCCAGAATCTTCTAGCAAAAGGAAATGTATTATTCATGACAGCCCAGCTTCTCCTTTTCCAGACTCAGGAATCCTAATGGTTAATATCTCCAAGTTAGGGAATTTCTTTTAAACCAAGACTTGACTATGACAGCTTGTTATTTTGTTGCTGCTCTATTTTCATTCAAAGTAATTTGGAATTGTGGGTTCTAGAGTTGTGAAAAAGAATAGCAGCTTTCCAAATAAAATCTGCTCCAACTGCTCATGCCAAGAGGTATACACCATAGTTTGTCCTAGCCCCTGTATATGCCCACCATCCCCAAAGAGAAGAAGACCTCTCAACACAGCGAACAATCACTGTAAGCTCTGTGTTTCTTCTTTGAATGACTAGTAAATGACCTATTATTTTGTGTTGGCTCTTTCAAGCCAGTTGAAAGGCCACTGAACTGAGTAGGTTATCCCTAAAGTTATATTATTCAGTACTCATCTAAAATGGCTGAACTTTCTCGGTTCTTTGGAGGCAGCCACATGGCTGTCTCAGCACAGACTAAAGTGTTCCTTGTTGTGATAACTTAGCAGTCTCTTCTAATAATCACTATACGTTTCTGGCAATGTGTATTCACTTACTGACAAAGCATGCTGTGCTAGTGCTCCATCCTTACACTTCTGTTAATTCAGAACATTCTTATCTTTAATGTCTACCATATGTCCTGGAATCCATACTGTTCTATAAAGGAGAAAGGAGCCTATTTTTAAAATCTCCCAACTTCCGATTCACAAAACTGCTATAGTAGTTCATATCAAGCAACAGGTAGATTATTAGAAATATAAAATATCACCATCAAAATGTTACTTTTTCCATGTGTGCATATACAAAAATGAGAGTTTCTTTTTTTTTTTTTTCTGTCTATAGCTATCTGAGTATTATTTTTTGAATCTTCCAAATTTAAGAGAAGCGTGGAATGTGATATGAGAAAAAGATATTTCAACAAGAATGGTTATAAAATCTTCACAGGTAGAAGAAAACCATAGCAAGATACTTAAAATTCATTAATTCGTTCTTTGAATGCTTAGATTAATTGCATCAAAATTAGTGTTTGCCTCTGGAACAACTAGGTGGTGATAAATTTATTAAATGTCTTTTATCCTGACAAATCCTAAATTGCCAAATGTTGTTTTGTTTATGTGTGTAAATATATGCAAAGTAATTCTAATTTTACTTTGAGATATTCAACTTTATCACTAAAATTGCCCATCAGCCTCAAAAGAGACAAGGCAGTAATTTGTTAATGGTTAGAAGTGGAGCCCTGGGAAGTTTGATTACCATGGCAGTGGGGATTTCCTGTATGCAGATTATGCAGATGATACACAGGATAAGGTTAATTCTCACAGCTATCTAAGTTATATCTTGCCTCCTCTAATTGCTAGGTTTAAAATATTTCATCTGGAAATAACGACAAAAGCCAATTTTTAAGTTGCCCCACTGTCCTAGTTAGGGTCACTGCTGCTGTGATGAAACACCATGACCACAAGCAACTCAGCGAAAAGGGCTTACTTAGCTCATGCATCGCATCCTTATCACTGGTCATCATCAAAGGATCAAAGGAAGTCAGGACTGGAAGGCAAAAGGGGCAGGAAGCTGGAAACAGGAACTGAGCAGAGGTCATGGAGGGGAGCTGTTTACTGGCTTGCTCCCCAAGGCTTCCTCAGCCTGATTGTTTATATAATACAAAGCCTCCAGCCCAGGAATGACCACACCCATTATGGGCTGGGCCTACCTCCCATCAATCAGTAATTAGGAAAATGACCCACAGGCTTGCCTTCAGCCTGATCTTACAGATGCATTATATTAGTTGATGTTCCCGTCTCTCAAATGAATTTAGCTTGTGTCAAGCTAAAACTTTTCAGACACCCACCTTAACGTTACAGATCCAAATATATACCTTAGTAAATAAAGAGGTCATGTGCTGTAAGACCAAGCATATTTTTGGAAGGTTGTTCTAAGACCAAGCCATATGAACTTAGTTAATGCTTCGCATCTAATATTATCTATGTTGGTTACAGCTGCACAGCATTGATCAAACTACCTGAAAGAAGGAAAGATATGTTTTGGCTCATGGTTTCAGAAGGCTCAGTCCATGGTTCCTGTTCTTTATGGGTTGGACAGAATTTCTTGGTAGCAGGGGAAGGAGGCAGAGAAGTGTTCATTTCGTTACAGTCTGTCAAAAAGCACAGAAGAGGCAGGAAGAAACCATGGCCAGATAGTCCCTTCAACAACAGTCCTGAACTCGGGGTACCAAAGGCTTCATGTTCAACAAACTGGGCAAGATGAATTAGGTCTATCTCCATGAATCCCCATATTTTTAAGAGTTCCAACATTGTCTAAATATCTGAACTCCACAACTCTTCTGACACTCATAGCAACTCAGCTATGTGTATGTATGTGCATGTGTATGTGTGTATGTGTGTGTGTGTGTGTGTGTGTGTGTGTGTGTATATATATATATATATACACCTTAGTAAATAAAGAGGTCATGTGCTGTAATATCAAGCATATTTTTGAACGATTGTTCTAAGAATAAACCATAACCATATATATATGTTATATATATGTAATATACACACACACACCCACACACATATATATATTACTTATATAGAGAGGATATGGTAGTGAGGAAAACCTCAATTACAATTAAACATCTGTAACATTAGTTGCTCTTATTCAAATATCTCATACTCTATGGTGATATTTACTTTTGGAAGCAAATTGGTTTTCTTACTTTTTTAGCTTTATTTCTATATACTGCATCTCATTATTTAGTATTGAAAAACCACAAGACATATAAAATCAAAAATTGTAATGCAGTAAACAGAAAAAGACTGTGGGACTGAATTTCGACATAGATTAATACTCAGCACATGATTTTAAAAGACATTTTTATTACTTTTAAAAGCTTATTTGCAGTGTGTGTGTGTGTGTGTGTGTGTGTGTGTGTGTGTGTGTGTGTACACAATTGCATTAAAGAGTGTGAGTGCCAGTCACTCAGGTCAGAGGCAGATTTCAGAAGTCAGTTTTCTCCTTCCACTCCATGGAACCTGAGACTCTCTCGGTTCTCAGCTATCCATCCTGGCAGCAAGTGCGTTTACTCTCTGAGCCATCTCGGGGCAGATTTTAACTGCATCCTAGGTTTATTCACACTTTCATATTATGACTGAAATATATATTTAATGTAGTAGAAATTCGTCTACTATAGTTTTCTAAATCTCTAATAGTCCCTTGACCAGTAGTGCTGATATACTCTTGTAGTTTTATAATGCAGATCAGCTCACAGAATTGGTGCGTGCATACTTTTCACCCGCATCATTTCTTTCAATAATCTAAATCTTTATTATTAAGGTCTCTTTCAATTTAGGTCAGTTCTCCCACTCTACCTACTGGAATGAATAATCAGTCTCAAAAGTCTGAAATTTGTTGCATTCCTATTGGCTTTCTTACCAGCTGGGTTTTTGTGTCTTTGTGAGAAATGGCTGTTTGATCTAAAAATGTGCTATATTTCTAGGTAATGGACTATGTCAACTTTCATTTCTTATAAAATTTTCAGAGAACAGTCCAGCATGGTAAGACACTCCTTATGTTCTTATTTCCTTGCTCCATCCCACGACACAATTTAATATAACTGATGTCCCAATTTTTATATATATCTCTTGACTTCAGCTCCAAGGTCTTCATTTTCTGTGTCCTTCTTTTATGCTGCACAGATATTCGAAGGGAATGATATGTTTGTTTCCCATTCATGTAGCAATGAGGGAAGAATGTGCACGTATTCGTTGAGGCCTTCTTGGCCATGTGACTTTGGCTCTATCTCTCTGGCTTTCACCTCTTTCATATAGTGTTTGACAATGCTTTGGCGGGAAATTATACTCCATATTTTGAAGTTTCTCTTGACTTCTCTTTGATTCTAAGGGTTTTAAAAATGGAATTTCCATTATACATTTTCCTAGAGAAGTCAAATAAAAACTCATATTGTTATCATTATACTGATGGAATTATATTTAACTTTAAAATGAACAAATAAATAAAATAATTTAATTAACCATAAAAAATTATGATATTTCTATCCTTGGTAGCATCATTAGGTTGTAAGTCTCCCTACTCTAGATGATTCAGACCTAAT
Organism: Acomys percivali; assembly: GCA_907169655.1. Lineage (NCBI taxonomy): Eukaryota > Metazoa > Chordata > Mammalia > Rodentia > Muridae > Acomys > Acomys percivali. The sequence continues at coordinate 102,888,865 of OU015745.1, read as the reverse complement.
GTGTCAATATTCTTCATTTTCATGCAGAAATTAAACTCAGCAAACTTTTACTTTAACTTTTCAAAATGTATTTATTTTATTTGGAATAATTTATTATTTCAATAGAAGTTTTTATTTTTAAATGTATTTATTTATTCACTTTACATCCCGAACACACTCCCTCTCTCCTCTCCTCCCCATCCCCCACCCTCCCACCCTCTTCCCATTTCCACCCCCTCCTTTCTCCTGAGAAAAGGCGATCCTTATCCTTTACCTCCGGACCCAGGCACATCCAGTCCCATCAGGACTAAGCACATCCTCTTCTACTGAAGTCAGACAAGACAGCGTAGAACAGGGGCAAGTGATCGAAAAGCAGGCCGCAGGGACCATATCAGAGGCAGGCCCCATACAACTTTCTCTCTTTTTTTTTTTTTTTATTCTTCTCTCATATATGACATCCTGAATTCAGCTCCCCTTCCCCTCCCCTCAGCCTTCCCTCCTCATCCTCCCTGACCTCCAGATCTGTCCTCTGTCTCCACTCAGAAAAGACCAGCCTTCCCAGGGACATCAACCAAACACTGCATAACAAGCCCAACTAAGTCCAGGCACATACTATCACATGAAGGTTCGATGAAGCGACTCAGGAGGAGGAAAAGGTCCCACTAGTAGGCAAGTGAGTCAGGGACAGCCCAGGCTCCCACCAACAGGATTCCCACCAAACACTAAGCTACTCAGCCATAACATAGGCAGAGGGCCTAGGTTTGGCCCCTACAGACTCCCTGATCTCTGTGAGCCCCATGACCCCAGAGCTGGTTGATTCTATGGCCATGTCCTCGTGTTGTCCATGACCCCTCTGGTTCCTCTGATCCTTCCTCCCCATCCTCCTCAGGAATCCTTAAGCTCCACCTAACGTATGACTGTGGGACTCTGCATCTGTTCCCATCAGTTGCTGGATGAAGTCCCTCCAGTCTCTTTGATGATGATTCAGCTAGCCTCTGGTCCCAGAACATTCTACAAGCAGGACAAACTACAGGTGGAAGGTTTTGTGGCTGGGTTGGTGTCCCAGTATTAACTTATTTGTTTGTGTGAATGTAGATATATGTTTAAATGTATGTATGCAAGTGCCACAGCGAATTGTGAACACCAGAGGACAATGTTTACCAGCTGGGTGCATCTTCTATCATGTTTTTAAAGGCAGAGACATTCGTGTTTCTACCCCTACACAGCATATCCCAGGCAATCCAATTTTTCTGTCTCCTATGGGAGTTCAGAGATAACAAATGTAGGTATCAGCATTTTCCTTTTATGAGCATTCTGGAGATCAAACTCAGGGTCAGACACACACAGGATGTGAATATTTCACTGTAACTTAAAGATCACATAGGAAATTGTTCCTTTTTACTCATTATTCACAATAGTCTAGATATTATGTATCTGTTACACAGATTGATGAATTAAAATTTTAAATTTCAATCATTTTTCATAAGGAAGTTACAGTGAAAACATAAAATGGAATAATTGAATTTTGCTGCATCTCTGAGAGGACTAGATCCATTTCATAATGTTATAGCACTATTTTCTCTAGAGTATTTTTTTTCTTTTCAAGACAGGCCCTCTCTGTGTAGCCCTGGCTGTCCTGGACTAGCTTTGTAGACCAGGCTAGCCTTGAACTTACAGTGATCTGCCCGCCTCTGGCTCCCGGAAGAGTGCTGGGATTAAAGGCATACGCCACCGTGTCTGGCTTAGAGATTTTATTTTAATATCTAGAAAAACAAAAACTGGATCAGAGAGACAATTCAGTGAGTAAACGTGTTTGCTATACAAGAAACTATTTTTGTGTCTAATATGTTAAATGTCTCTTGTGGAAAACACAAAAATTAAGAATTAAAAAGAATAAAGTCACTTGTGTTTTCCACAAGAGATATTAACATATTAGATAAGACATAAAAAAGAGAAACTATTAGAAAGTTATTCAATAGTTAATACAGAATATTTCATTTATTCTTGAGTTTTGTGGGATGGATGTAATCCCCCCTAAGGGCAAAGAAAGCAAACCCAAATTTATTCAAAAGTCATAGCAGTAAGACTTGGGGAGACATTTAATGTTTAATAAACGCAAGTCCACTCAGTGTGACTGTGTAGTCACCACTACTGGACTTGGCCTCACCTGGAAGCATATCTTCGGCTGTGTATGTCTGGAGAGAGCATCTAAGGAGCTTTAACTGAAGAGGGAGGGAAGGGTCATCGTAAACAATTCCAGTAGGCTGGAGTCTCAGAATGAGTAAAAGTGGAAATGGGAAAAAAGTTAGGTGAGGAAAAAAAATCATTTCTCCTTGTTCATGACCGTGGATGCTGCCTCATGCTCTTGCGTGTCATGGACAATATGCCCTCAAACCGTAAGTCACATAAACCCTTTCTTCCTTGATTGTTTATGTCAGATACTTTGTCACACAACAAAGGGAAATGTAATGAATATATTAACATCCTATAGCAATGTCAAGATGGTGCTAAGTGTGGTGAACTAAGACTTAAGAGGAGAGATTCAATATGATACACCAAAATCAACATATGGAGACATAGACAGATATATATTTCAGCTCTTTAGAAGTGGACACAGAAAATAAATAATTAATGTTATTATAAATAATTAACAACACAAAGTACATCTAACACAATGTAGATTACAATGGGAACTAGACCATTTTGCTTTCTCATACATTCTAATTGACTTTTGTAATTTTCTTGTCATTCTTAAAATAATAAAAATTCTGTTTTGTAAGAGTAAAAAATGTGCTTAAATCTACTTAGCACCAAAAATAACTATCTAAAGACAAACCTTACTGATTTCCAGTGTGTTTTTTGAACTCTGAAATTTAACACGCTATTTCTGTTCCACAGTTCTTCATAAAATATGCATATATATTATAGTAATGCACACACTATAGTGAAATTTTATAAATGAGCTCAAATACCATGTGACCTTTTCTTATGTAATGTTTTTCCCTTGTAAAATTCCATAATGGTAGTAGACATTTTTTTTTTTTTCATACATGGATTAGGAGTCTAGAGCAAGGGCAAACTTAACTGCTTGAACCTTGCCTGGAGGCTTAGATTAGCTCTGGCTGCCCATTTTGATTCCGGTGGGGGGGGGCGGGGGAGTGTTATTTTGGGAGCTGTCTCCCTCCTCCTTTGCTTTCACAGCAGCTGCATGTTGTATGAATTTTTAAAACCATCTCAACCAAAAACAGCCTTCTTGGTAGTAACTAGTATAAAAAATAGAAATACTGAAAGTGTTTGTCTGGCTCCCCTCCCCCGACTGGAACAGAAAGAATTTTGCCTCAAATCATCACTTCTACATAATATGCAAGTCTGCTTTGTTTATTATCAATAAACTGGAGAAAAGGAGACCATGTTAAGATAAGAACAGGGAGGTAGGTGGGTGAAATAGCTTCCCTCATAGTCTAATCATATGAGCTCAATCTGTAGAGCTCACATGAGAAGAGGAGAAACTGATTTCGACACGTTGCCCTCTGGCCTCCCGATGTACGCCCTGGCCTGAGCTCCTCTACACACATAGAAAATAAATTAAAATGTAAAATAAAACAAGAATAGGGAGGTGTCTTTTGTTTTAGATGAACGCTCTCCTATGGCATTTGAAGTTAAATCATTGTCGTAAATATATATATATATATATATATATATATATATATATATAATTAATTAATTAATATCAGATGTTTTGGTTATAAATAAAAGCAGGATGATACAGGATGGCCAGTAGTTCCCTGGGTCCTTCAAACACCATAGTGACCAAGACTTAGAAAGCAATGATATGAGAGGTGACATTCTTTACATTATGTTCATGTATTTTAAAACAATCTTTCCTAGCTGGAGTACAGGTGTGAGAATTCATTTTATTGCCAATGTAGACGGAGGCACAAACAAAACAAGAATAGAAAACAAATAGAGCCAGCAATGGGACACAAGAGGAGACTAGAGTAGCACACAGGGAAAGGGGTAAGTCTTAGTGCATTAATGTCACATCCTGTTAGCAGATTTAATTTCCTCTTGATAATTACAAAATGGAAATGAAGCAGAAAAGAAAACAAACACCCTCACCCACCACCCACACACCCTCCTGCCCACCACAGAAACACAGGAGAGTGGCATGGAGAGCATTCCTAAGCCTTTAGCACTTAAATAGAAAGCAGTTGTTCTGTTTATTATGTGTGGCATCAAACTAAGTAGCCTCAGTCATGAAAATAAGTGCATGTTAAAACATAAATATTCCATGATAGGGTCCAAGGGGGAGAGGAACACAAAAGACTGGAACCTCCCACATTCCAAGCTCACTCCTGAGCCCCAAACACATAATCTGAACCTAAAGAATTAGGGAGGGAAAGTTTTCAAAGGGTAAAAGAATTGGGCAGAGGCCCTGTGGTTTTCCTACTGTCTAGGAACATGGACAGTGGCCCTTCCTTCTCTATTGAAAAGGTTTCAGTAGCTATCTCAGATTTTCCAGAGACCCTCCCTAGCAAATCCCAACAAAACAGTAAGGTCAGTGCTATGAGCAGATTATTTAACTGTCTGATACAACAGAGAGTAACATTTTTTTTAGTGGAAATTAATAGAACCAACAGCCTCTGATCAGGATTTCCAGAAAACAAATGAGTGGCAGATAGTCAAATGATCATGAAGATGTGACCAGTCATTGTGTGCATACAGAAAGAAAGCAACAGATATAAACAAAATTATATGACAAGAGCTAGACTCATCAGTGTTTACAGTATGTATTTTAAGGACGCTACTGTGGTAAGAAAATGCTAATGATGAGTAAAACAGGAGATCTTAGCATAGAAATAGAAAATATAAACAAAATAGACATTCTAGTGGGAAACTACATTATTTGATAAGAAGATGGTCCTTGATAGGTATGACTTTGACAGGAGAGGAAACTGGTTGACAGAAATAAAGAGTTTAAACTAGAATACTGAGATTTAAAAAAATGGAATCATATGTTTTAGCTTTTCTATGACCTGGTGAGTAACATCCAAGAGTTTTATAGAGAATTAAAGTCTTAAAAGAAAAGTAAGAAAATTGGCTAAAACTATTATTTTAAAAAATTACCTAAAATCCCCCAATTCTGGGCAGCCAATTGTCTCTGGCATTTCTACATTCTGGAAGCTGCTCACTCTGCACTTCCTATTTACTCAGGTAATATTTATCCTTCTCAGGTCTCTGATAGAGTTGAAGAATAGACAGCTATTCTTCACATTAAGCTGAAGTTGTTTAGGATTTAATAACATGTTTAAATATATATATATATATATATAATATACACATAGATAGATAGATAGATAGATAGATAGATAGATAGATAGATAGATAGATATAAGCTCCGATAGACAATGATTTGGGTACAGACCTCTGAACTCACCAAGATAAGATATATAGTAGAATACTTGCTCCTAAATTGTCAAATACAAAAAGAATGAACATTGTGGGTGTAATTCTTACATGATAGTTTTCATAACTGTTTCGTTTTTTTTTTTTTTTTTTACTGTATGTAGTCTATTACTGTAAGAGAAAGAACCTTTTTATTTAGATAAAAAGGAGATTGGTATTGAGAGTTGGTTTGATGCTCTGTATATTTAAATGCTGAATTCTGGACCCTGAGATCTGGTTACAGTCCAGATGAGGGCATTGTCATGTACATTGACATGTACATTGTGTTGTGTAAACTTTGCCCCCCAGTTATCTCTGATTGGCTAATAAAAAAGTTGGACACCCTGTAGCTAGGCTGAAGAGAGGTAGGTGGAGCTTCTGATTCTGGTCTTGGTTTAATGTAGAACATGATGTAGGAGAGAAGAAGGAAGAAGAGGAAGAGAGAGAACTTGATGATGAGACGCACTGACATGGTGGGGGAGAAACATCCCAAACAGGACCAATATGCCAAGTAAATAAGGGCACATTTTAGGTTAAATGGATATCTTCCCAGTTATGGTGCTTAAAGCTTATTAATAAATTCAATTCATCTCTGTGTCATTTATTTGAGAACTAGAACAGATTATTAGAAAAGTCACCCCAAAATATAAATTATCTTCATAATTAATCAGAAATAAATAATGTGATATATAAAAGTAAGTCCAAAGGTGGAAGTAAATAAACAAATAAAAACAAATTCATCACATTACAGATTCATCCTCAACACTGGGGTGGGGGAGACTGTGTTTCAACTTGATAATAAAGTCAAACCAACTTATATTTTATTCATAATGTATTTTAAAAATGAAAAATAAGAAAGGAAACACTTACATACCATGTAGATACTAAACCTAAAATACTGAAATGGGAGGAGATCCAAGATGGCGGCGAGCAGTGTGGACCGTGTTTGGAGGCTCCAGTGAACAATTCAGGGAATTGCGCAGATTTCTGAGCCAGGAGCACCGGGGTCCTGAAACCACGACGGCAGGAGTGCTCCACGGTTCAGAGGGACCAGGGTGCGGAGGACCTACGTGCCCCTGCACATGGGAGGAGTGCGGATTTTCTCGGATCAGAGCAGCAGCGGCGACACCAGCGGCACCAGTGGCAGCGACTGAGGTTTGCAGCTCAGAGCCTTCCAGTGGAGGTGGTTAGTGTGGTGGCTGGTAGGAGTTGCTGCGGGAGAGGGGAATCCGGACCGGATTTGGGTAGCGTGGTGCAGTGTGACACAAACTGGACTCAGCGGACAGTTCAGCCCCAGAGTCTCGGGTACAGCTCAGTGCGCAGTGCCATGGAGACGCTGGCTCAGCACAGCAAGCAATTCTGCCCAGGGCAACAGCTCAGTGCAGCCACGGCTCCCGTGCTGTGACGCAGGCTGGGCAGAGCGCTCAGGTCCACCAGGGGCGCCGGCTCAGCGCAGCCTCAGTTCACCTGCTGTGACGCAGGCTGGGCGGAGCGCTCAGATCCACCAAAGGCACCAGATCAGCACAGCCGCAGTTCACCTGCGGTGACACAGACTAGGTGGTGCGCTCAGGTCTACCAGGGGTGCCGGCTCGGCGCAGCCACAGTTCACCTGCTGTGACACAGGCTGGGTGGAGTGCTCAGGTCCACCAAAGGCGCCAGCACAGTGGAGCCACAGTTCACCTGCTGTGACCCAGACTGGGCGGAGTGCTCAGTTCCACCGGAGGCGCCATCTCAGCGCAGCCGCAGTTCACCTGCTGTGTCACAGGCTGGGTGGAGCGCTCAGGTCCACCGGAGGTGCTAACTCACATCAACATGCAGTTCTGGCCAAGACACTAACTCAGCTTAGCAGGTAGTTTTGGGGCACTGACGCAGGCTGAGGTCAGCATGCAGATTCAGCCCAGAGGCCCTAGCTGGACTTGCCGGGCAGATTAGACCCAGAGATTCTAGCTGAGCAGTGCACACGGGCTCGGCGGCCCCAAGACTCTGGCTGGACTATCCATACAGGATAGGCCTGGAGTCCCGGGCTGAATTCAGCGTGCAGTGTGGGTCCATAGTCCTTGGCTGAGCTCAGTGCATAATTCCGCCCCGGAGACTTGGGTGGAGCTCGGCGTGCAGTTTAGAGCCAGAGTCCCTAACCATGCTTGGCAGATAGATTGGGCCCAGAGACTCGAGTAGAGCTTGTGACATAGTCCCGGCTCTAAGACTCTGGTTGGACACAGTGTGCAGTTTGAAGCCAGAATTCCTGGCTGAGCTGGGCAGACTGTTCGGGCCTGAGTCAATAACTGACCACAGCACGCACTTTACACAAAGCCCCTAGCTGAGCTTAGTGTGCAGTCCCAGGACAAATATTCTGGCTGGACCCTGGGTGCATTTTGAGCCCAGAATTCCTAGCTGAGCTCAGCAGACGGGTCAGGCCCTGAGATTCTAGCTGAGCTCGGCAGGTGGTTAGGGCCCAGTGTGCCTGGCTGGACTTTGCAGGGAACCCAGAAGACTGAGGATACCTTGGCCTGACCCAACGCTCATCCAGAGACCCAGAACGATTGCAGGACCCACGGCACAGGGGAGCTGAAGATCACTGGCTGTGAGAGCCCAAAACGACGGGGCTAACTTCCTGCCATCCACACCAGTGAAGCATCAGAGCTTCCAGCCTACAGAAATCATGAGAAAATAAGTGAATCTATCATCAGACGCCATACATCCAACTCGGAAGCTACCCAATAAAATCAAAGACGGCAAGATGTCTAAAGGACAGCGTAAAAGCATATGCAAAAAACCCCAAAACAACATGGCTTCTCCAGTTTCCAGCTATCCCAAAGAAAACAACCCAGAGAACTCAAATACAATGGAAATACAAGAAAATGACCTCAAATCTTTAATAAGGAGCATATTAATGAAGGAAACAAATAAAATTCGTAATCAAATACAGGAAGACGCAGCCAAACAGGTGAGAGACATAAAAGAAGCACATAGAGTGGAACTGGAAAAATTTAAGGAAAATGCAAATAACCAGATGGAAGAAATAAATAAAACGGTTCAAGCTCTGACGACCTATAAAGAGGCAATGGAAGAAACTCAGGAATATACAAACAATCAGATGAAAGAAATAAAAAAATCAGTTCAAGATCTGAAGACGAAAATGGATTCAATGATAAACACACAGACAGAAGAAAAACGAGAATGTGAGACCTTAGAGAAGAAGGCGAGCAACACAGAGGTGAGCATTTCTAACAGAATCCAAGAGACAGAAGAAGGAATCTCAGGTCTAGAAGATACAATCACAGATCTTGAAGCAACCATTAAAGAAAATGCCAAATCTGGAAAACTCCTGACACAAAACATCCAAGAAATTCAGGACACCGTGAAAAGAAGAAATCTGAGGATAATGGGCATTGAAGAAAGAGAAGATATCAGACTCCAAGGCCCAGAAACTATTCTCAACAAAATCGTAGAAGAAAATTTCCCTAATCTAAAGAAAGAGATGCCTATAAACATACAAGAGGCCTACAGAACACCAAATAGAATTGACCAGAAATGGAAAACTGCCTGTCACATAATAATCAAAACACAAAACATACAGAACAAAGAAAAAATATTAAAAGCTGCAAGGGAAAAAGGCCAAATAACATTTAATGGCAAACCTATCAGAATTACACCCAACTTCTCAACAGAGACCATAAAAGCCAGAAGAGCCTGGACAGAGATCCTGCAAACCCTAAGAGAGCACAGATGCCAGGCCAGACTACTTTACCCAGCAAAACTATGAATAACCATTGATGGAGAAAACAAAATATTCCATGACAAAAACAAATTCAAACAGTACCTATCCACAAATCCAGCTTTACAGAAGGTACTAGAAGGAAAACTCCATCCCAAAGGGTCAAGCTACAACCAAAACTACTCAGGAAATAGGTAACTATACCATGGCAAAAACAAAACTACACAAACACTCGATTGGAAACAACATCAAAATTAAGACTCTTAACAGTCACTGGTCATTAATATCTCTCAACATCAATGGTCTCAATTCTCCAATAAAAAGATACAGACTAACTGAATGGGTGCATAAACAAGATCCAACATTCTTCTGCATTCAAGAAACACATCTCACCTATAACGATAGGTATTACCTCAGGGTAAAAGGTTGGAAAAAAATATTCCAAGCAAATGGTCACAAGAAGCAAGCAGGCATAGCCATTTTAATATCAAACAAGATAGACTTTCAACCAAAATTAATCAAAAGGGATGCAGAAGGACACTTCATACTCATCAAAGGTAAAGTCAACCAAGATGACATCACAATTCTGAACATCTATGCTCCCAATACAAGGGCACCCACATTTGTAAAGATCTGCTAAAAAAAACCTTAAACCACACATCGATCACCACACAATAATAGTGGGAGACTTCAGCACCCCACTCTCACTGTGGGATAAGTCATTGAAACAGAAACTAAGCCGAGAAATAACATCATTAACCAATGCCATGGGTCAAATGGATCTAACAGATATCTATGGAACCTTTCACCCAAACAAGAAAGAATATACCTTCTTCTCTGCACCCCATGGAACCTTCTCCAAAATTGATCACATCGTAGGTCACAAAGGAGGACTCAACAGATACAAGAGGATTGAAATAATACCTTGTATCCTATCAGATCACCATGCTCTTAGGCTGCAATTCAACAACAGAAACAACAAAAAGCCTACATGTACATGTAAACTAAACAACTCTCTGCTAAATGACACATGGGTCAGGGAAGAAATAAAGAAAAAAATCAAGGAGTTTCTGAAATTCAATGAAAATGAGGGAACAACATACCCAAATTTGTGGGATACACTGAAAGCAGTGTTAAGAGGAAAAATCATAGCACTAAGTGCCTTTAAAAAGAAATTGGAAACATTGCACATAAGCAACTTAACAAAACAGCTGGAAGCCCTAGAAAAAAAAGAACCAGACCACCCAAAAGGAGTAGACATCTGGAAATAATCAGACTCAGGGCTGAAATTAACAAATTAGAAACGAAGAAAACAGTCCAAAGAATCAACAAAACCAAGAGCTGGTTCTTTGAGAAATCAACAAGATAGACAGACCGTTAGCCAAACGAACTAAAAGGCAGAGAGACAGTATTGAAATCAACAAAATCAGAAATGAAAAGGGAGACATAACAACAGACACTGAAGAAATACAAAGAATCATAAGATCCTACTTTGAAGGCATATATGCAACAAAATTTGAAAATCTAAGGGAAATGGATGACTTTCTTGATCAATTTCACTTGCCTAATTTGAGTGAAGAACAGATAAACAAGCTAAAAAGTCCCATTTCCCCTACAGAAATAGAAGCAATCATTGATAGTCTCCCAACCAAAAAAAGCCCAGGGCCAGATGGTTTCAGTGCAGAATTCTACCAGACCTTCAAAGGGGAGCTAATACTGATACTCTTCAAGCTACTCCAAAACATAGAATTGGATGGAACATTACCAAATTCATTCTATGAGGCCATAGTCATCTTGATACGTAAACCTCACAAAGACTCAACAAAGAAAGAGAATTTCAGACCAATTTCTCTTATGAACATCGATGCAAAAATAGTAAATAAAATTCTTGCAAAACAAATACAAGAACACATAAAAGATATCATTCATCATGACCAAGTAGGTTTCATTCCAGGCATGCAGGGATGGTTTAATATACAGAAATCCATCAATGTCATCCACCATATAAACAAACTGAAAATAAAAAACCACATGATCATCTCCTTAGATGCAGAGAAAGCATTTGATAAAATCCAACACCCATTCATGTTTAAAGTTTTAGAGAGATCGGGGATACAAGGCACTTTCCTCCACATAATAAAGGCTGTATATAGCAAGCCAATAGCCAAAATCAAAGTAAATGTTGAGATACTCAAGGAAATTCCTCTAAAATCGGGAACAAGGCAAGGCTGCCCACTCTCTCCATATCTCTTCAATATAGTACTCGAAGTTCTAGCCAGAGCAATAAGACAACAAAAGGAGATCAAGGGGATCCAAATGGGAAAGGAGGAAGTCAAACTATTCCTATTTGCAGATGATATGATAGTGTACATAAGTGACCCTCAAAATTCCACCAGAGAACTCCTACAGCTGATAAACACTTTCAGCAATTTGGCTGGATACAAAATTAACTCAAAAAAGTCTGTAGCCTTCCTATACACAAATCACAAGCTTCCAGAGGAAGAAATTCGGAAAGCCATACCCTTCACATTAGCCACAAGCAATATAAAATATCTAGTAGTTACTCTAACTAAGCAAGTGAAGGACTTGTTTGAAAAAAACTTCAAAACTCTGAATAAGGAGATTGAAGATGACATGAGAAGATGGAAGGATCTTCCTTGCTCATGGACAGGGAGAATTTACATAGTAAAAATGGCCATCCTACCAAAAGCAATCTACAGATTCAATGCAATCCCTATCAAAATACCCACATACTTTTTTAAAGACATTGAAATTTCAATTCTGAACTTCATATGGAAAAACAAAAAACCCAGAATAGCAAAAACGATCTTGTACAATAAAAGGTGCTCCGAAGGAATCTCCATACCTGATCTCAAATTGTACTATAAAGCAATAGTAATTAAAACAGCATGGTACTGGCACAGCAACAGGCTGGTTGATCAGTGGAATCAAATTGAAGACCCAGATATGAATCCACACACATATGGTCACTTGATTTTTGACAAAGAAGCCAAATCCATTCGATGGAAAAAGGATAGCATCTTCAACAAATGGTGCTGGTCTAACTGGAGGTCTATGTGTAAAAAAATGCAACTGGACCCATATTTGTCACCTTGCACAAAAATCAAGTCCAAGTGGATTAAAGACCTCAACATAAAACCAGAGACACTAAGTCACTTAAAAGAAAAAGTGGGGAAGAGCCTGGAACATATTGGCACAGGAGACAACTTCCTGAACAGAACACCAACAGCCCAGGCCTCATGTCAACAATTAATAAATGGGACCTCATGAGGCTGAGAAGCTTCTGTAAGGCTGGAGACACTGTCAAGAGAACAAAGCGACAGCCTACAGACTGGGAAAAGATCTTCACCAACCCTACATCTGACAAAGGTCTAATATCCAAAATATATAAAGAACTCAAGAAATTAAACATCACCAAACCAAATAACCCAATTGAGAAATGGGGCTTGGAACTAAACAGAGAATTCTCAGCAGAGGAATATCAAGTGGCTGAGAAACACTTAAAGAAATGCTCAACCTCTTTAGTCATCAGGGAAATGCAAATCAAAACAACTCTGAGATTCCATCTTACACCCATCAGAATGGCTAAGATCAAAAACTCAAGCGACACCACATGCTGGAGAGGATGTGGGGAGAGAGGAACACTCCTTCATTGCTGGTGAGAATGCAAACTAGTACAGCCACTTTGGAAATCTATCTGGTGCTATCTCAGAAAACTGGGAATAGGGCTTCCTCAAGACCCAGCTATTCCACTCCTTGGAATATACCCAGAAGATGCACCAGGACATAACAAGAAAATTTGCTCAACCATGTTCATAGCAGCCTTATTCATAATAGCCAGATCATGGAAACAGCCTAAATATCCCTCAGTAGAAGAATGGATAAAGAAACTGTGGTACATACACACTATGGAATACTACTCAGCTATTAAAAACAAGGAATTCCCAAAATTTGTAGACAAATGGATTGAGCTAGAGATGATCATAATGAGTGAGTTAACCCAGAAGCAGAAAGACTCAAATGGTATATACTCACTTATATCTGCATACTAGCCCAAGGGGCATGTCCCACGAAAGCCTTCACTTACCAGGAAATGGGACAGAGGAGAGAACATCCTATTGGGTACTCTAGATGAGAGAACCATGTGAGAATAGCAATGTAGAAGGATCCAGTGGGTCCTAGAAACCTACAAGTAGAACATTATGATAGGCAGATTTGGGCCAAGGGGTCCCGCTCAAACTAAGGCAACAACCAAGGACAATACAGGCAATAAACTTTAAACCCCTACCCAGATCTAGCCAATGGACAGGACAGTCTCCACACTTGAGTGGAGAGAGGTATATGACTTTCTCACGTACTCTGGTGCCTCACATTTGACTATGTCCCCTGGCGGGGGAGACCTAGTGGCACTCAGAGGAAGGACAGCAGGTCACCGAGAAGAGACTTGATACCCTATGAGCATATACAGGAGGAGGAAGTCCCTCTCAGGAACAGTCATAGGGGAGGGGAATAAGGGGAAAATGGGAGGGAGGGAAGAATGGGAGGATACAAGGGATGGGATAACCATTGAGATGTAACAAGAATAAATTAATAAAAGTAAAAAAATAAATAAATAAAGATGAAAAGAAAACATTAAAAAAATAAAATAAAGTTTAAAACTATAAAAAAAACTGAAATGGTTAAAAACAGTAAATTCACCAACAAGGTACCACACTTAACTGTGTGGCCACATATTAGCAAAGCTTCACAATGTAAAGGGGTGGGAGTGATAGAAACAAAAGGAACAGAACCTAAGTCTGCTTCCAGCACTTTGCTCATTAACTGCTAGAGTTGGCAATGAACTGTCTCTGGTGCTCTGGGCCCGTTCCTATAAGTACCAATCAGGGATACTGGGGCCCACTTGAAAGGTCTCATTTCAACTTGACTGCTTCTTTACTGATCATATGATTATATCCAGCATATTGATGAGTTTGTGTGAGCTAAAAGCCCATAATGAGAAATTGTAAGGATACATGATCAATACATAAATTAAATTTAATTTTATATAGTTGCAGAAAAATTAGAAAATTAAGTGGAAAAACAAATCACTTATTTTATATTAGCAGCCTGTCTCTCTAATAAATGTTTAAGAAGAAAAATATGTTAAATCTACACATTTCTCTCTCTCTCTTACACACACACACACACACACACACACACCTGTGTCTTTCTGTAAATAAATGCTCATAAAAATGTGTACTTTATATTAGCATTAAAAATGGAACTACACAAAAGTTAGCAAAATATGAGCAATATGAAATATTAAAGGAATAAATTAGTCAGCAGAGTCTTGAAAACATGATGATGTAATAGGTAAGTCACAGCTGGGCATGGTGGTACATGCCTTTAAACACAGCACTCAGGAGGCAGAGGCAGGAGGATTGTTGTGAGTTTGAGGCCAACTTGGTCTACAAAGGGAGTCCAGGACAGCTAAGGCTAACACAAAAACCCTGTCTTCGAAAAACAAAACAAACAAACAAACAACAACAGCAAATCAGTAGGTATGTCATGAACGATTAGACTGTTCTTTGTTCCTGAAGTTCAAGAGCAGGGTAAATTTTATGATATTCGATCAAGAGCAGCCTTTGCCAACATACGGAGATTGGCTAGAAGCAGGGTAAGGCCGGTCTTCTAGGTGATCTGTATGTTCTGTACCTTGTTTAGATGCTCACTGGGATAGCTATATCCTCCGTAAGATCCTTAAGATCTGTGCGCCTACTGCATTTACATTCTACTGCAGATGTGTTAGGGGGTGGATATGTGCAGAATATTGGAGTGACATCTATATCCATTTCCAGAAAGTGGCATACTAGGGAATTGCCAGCCTAGATCTGCCACCTACTGGCCATGTGACATTGATTTGTATATAATGCCTATGCTTTCCAACTCAAAACAGGGAGGAATAAGTTTAATATATGAAAAGACTAAGAAGAATGACCAACGTTTAATGTGAGCTGAAAAGGTATAAAAATTATTATGGCTAGGATGAGATAGAGTATTTTGAAAGGAAATGATAGCTTCACACTTGAATATGATTGTCTTCTATTCAATGATGTAAAAAAATGCATAGTATGTATCCATCTACTAGATATGGAGGAGGATGCAGAATGGAGAGGGTGAAAATAAAACAGAGCAAATGAGATTAGCTTTTGTGGTTGCAGTTAAGGTAGAATGCTCACATTAGCATAATTGAAGGAGACATGAGGAATTCAATACTATGTCTGGGAGTTCTTGAGAGGATTAAATAAGCTGCATCAGGAAAACGTCCTCAGACTGGTGACTTGTATTCAGTACACCCTCAACAAGTAGGCAGAATTAATTTATTCATACTCACACCCAACAATTTCTAAAGAATAAAGAATTCTATCTAATTCAGAAGTACACCATAAATGCCATCCGTAATAGCTGGTTCTCATTGAGTCTTACTTAATTTTTTCAAGGATACATTTTTAGCAGGTTAATCTTGTGTAGTAGCCTCTAAAATGTATCTCAAAAAGCAAATTCAGGATCCGAGTAAGAGATGTTTGTCTTTACTATTCATTGTTAACTTATCCCACTTTAATTTACTCCCCCAAATGAAACCCACAAGTATGTAAAGCACTCCTGCGGCTCTTCCAATTCATTATCCTCTGTTTATATAGTTCCCAGTGTTCATGGCAGTGTTCAGGTCTCCGCCAGTTTTAATTAGCTTCTGCATTTTTAAACCACTGAAAAGTTTGTCAAATTGTTATATTGAATAGATCTTGAAGGCTGTAGTATCATTATAATTCTGTCAACTCAGGAATTTCCATCTTAAACATGCTGCTTTTATACCAGTTGCTTTGATATTAATTTGCATGTGCCTTCTTTTTCCACGCCTAACAGAATCATTGTTATAATTTTCTTCTGTTTCCTTGGCCAAATTTTGATTATTTTCAAAGAAATTTTTAGATTCTTGATTCTTTGGATTTTTATTTATTAGATTCATTGAGGTTCTTTAGTGACTTCCAGATTTTAATGGTGTCTCTTTTAATCATCAAGAAAGCTTTTTCAAATTGGATAAAGTTATTTTTTTCTCTCTCTCCTTTAACAACAACAGATTATCTTGCAGAGTAGAATAATCTAGATTGGCACCCAAAGATCTTTAGAACAAGGAGTACATTTCTCCAGGCTCTTCTGCCTTTAAAAGTTTCCACTGGGCAATCAGCTTCTCTGCTGGGTTTTCCTTTATATAGAACTTGTAGCTTACAATTCTCTCTCATTGTTCTGTATATATTTTAATTAAATATGCTGTGAAGATTTTCTTTTCTTGCCCTGTTTATTTGGTGTGTCATGTGCTTCTAGTGTCTGTATGGGTGTGTCTTTCCTTAGTTTGGGGGTAGTTTTCTTGTATATTCCTGTTAAAGGTGTGGTCTATGCCATCGGTCCAGAGTTTTCCTTCCTCTATGACCATAATTTGAACATATGTTCTTTTCATGGCATTTCATAATTCGTACATGTTCCTTCCATGTGCTTTAAGGTTTTTTTTTTTCTATATTCTTGCTTCCACGGTCCAATTCCTTTACTTAATTTTAAGTCCTGATATCCAATCTTTTACTTCATCCATTATACTTGTAAGATTTTCCACTGGGTTTTCTAATAGGGTTACTGAGTTTTTCAATTCCATTTGTGTTTCAGCTTGAGTTCCTTAAAAATATTTCTGCCTCTTCCCTGAATTCAGTTTTCAAATCCTGTACTTTTTTTTTTCATCATTTCATTCAGTTACATATTTGTTTTTTTTTTCTTAGGTATGACTCGGGAGTTTGTTGACATTCTCTCCAATGTTACTGAGCTTTTTGTGTCTTCTTCAAATTCCTCAAGCTCTTTGATGACAACTATAACTATTCTTTTAAATTCTGTATCCTTGGGTTTATCCGGTTATTCACATTGGAGAACATTTCTACAGTTACTGGTGTACCAGGGGCCAAGCTGTCTCAGCATTTCTTATCATTTGTATTGTTGTGATGTGATCTTGGCATGTGGACTTCTTACATTGGTTATATGCCTGATGTGTGACTCTGGGATATCTACGCTGGGCCAGTGCTGGAGGGCGAAACCTGAGCTAGGCCTGTAGGTGTGGGGATAACACTGGAAGGTGACATTCTGAGGTGCTCCCAGGCCAAGCCAGTGTCCTAAGCTAAGCCTGGAAATGTTGAAACCCTAAACTAATCTACACCACTCATCCAAGGTTTGGGGAATAATACAGAGGAAAGGATCAGGCTGGATGTAAGAACCAAGGAAGGAGAACATGTGGTGTGGAACTCTGACTTCTGAGCAAGGCATGGATACTGTGCTCTTGAATTCAGAGCAGCTATGACAGCCTACGTGAGAGCTGCACAGAACTGGGCTTGTCAAATATCCCGTCATGGACATGGTGGAAGCTCAAGGGGCCCAAACCATCGCTGAACATTTTGGCATAGTTAATTGCTTATGAGGGGTTGTTAAATTTTCCTCAGTAGTAAGAACATTTCTGGTAAGGCACACCGGTTCCTGTCAATTAATCCTAACTCACACTTCTATAAGCAACCCCAGTGAAACTCATTGGGCCATGGAAAGGGGAGGGGGCGACATGAACATAAAAAAGGAGCTAATTGTGCAAAAGAAAGGTTCAGTCTAAGTGGAAGGAGGACAAGAAACGGTAACATGGATAAATATAATAGAAGTATGTAATATACATGTATGAAAATGTCATAATAAGCCCATTAAGTATAATTAATATATGCTAATGAACCACTAAACTTTTTTGAATATTCTTTCATGCTCTAAGAACAGGGATTCTGAAATAAATACACAAAAAGATGCAAAACTGGTCAATATCAGCAAGCCAACAATCAACTTTGTCTGACACATTGTTTTGCCTTTTTGTGCATATAAATCATTCTGCATTATTATCAAGTGATTTTCTGACAAGCAGCTCAAAAAAAAAAGGAAAGCCTCAGATGATTTACAGTGGTTTGATTGAAATCGTCCTCCATAGGCTCCCGAACTTGAACCATTGGTCCCTAGTTGGTGGTGCTGTTTCAGTGAGGATTAGGGATATGGCCTTATGGGGGAAAGTGCACCACTAGAGATGGGCCTTGAGTGTTTAAAGACTCCTACTATTTCCAGTTGTTCTCTTGTCATGCCGACTGCCTGCTGTTTGCTACCCTGCCTCCCTACCATGCAGACTCCTGTTCTGTACCCACAGCTCAAATAAACTCTTTCTTCTATATGTTGCCTTCGCCATGGTGTTTGATCTCATTAAAGAAGTGTAACTAATACAAGCTTGTACCAGCCAGAAAGCCTAATAATCCTTTTGCCCGCTTTGAAATACTTCAATTTTTTTCCAAATAATAGCAGAGCTCCTCAAAACTTTTCTGAAAGTCCTTTGTCTCATGAATGCATTGAAGGAGCAAAGTAGTTGGCAGTATGTAAAAAAAGGGACCAGTCTGGGGGAGATTCCTATAGAGGGAAAACACAAGGTTTCCAGTGTTGCAGGTTTTTAATATAACTGTGTTGGATTCTCTTAGTTTATTTCTTAACTCAGCTATCACACAAAGAATTAAGTCTCTCTTATATTTGCTAATAAGCTTCACAACACCGTCTCGAGCTGTTTAAGTCTGTTCTTAACCCTCTATGCTATCCTGTTTTACTTCCAGCAAACATGCAGCAAAAAAAGCACTTTGTAGCTTTCCTCTGCTCCCGCTCCTTCCTCCTGATCTTCCTTGGACTTCTCTTTCCTCTCCTAACTCCTCCTCCTCCTCTGGCTGGCAGGAAGTCCAGCCCTATTCTCTCCCCTGCTCATCAGTTGGCTGTAAGCTGCTTTATTGACATAACAAAGGGCAATTGGGGAGCGGAGTTTACACAACATTTAGACAGGAAATCAGAATTTAAATTATGCAATAACCACATGCCTACAGTCCAGGAAAAAAGGTAGCAGGTACTGGAGGAGAAGGGAACTTAACAGCATGATATAGACACAAGGGGCGTGCACATGTATGTGTTTGTGTGTGTGTGGTGTGTGTGTGTGTATGTGTGATATGCAGCAAGCAGCATGCAACAAGAGACAGCGTGAACCCATGCAGAGCAGCACCTGGACAGGGAAGCAAACCAGCTTTGATATTGCTATTGCACCCACCACCTGGCAGAGTGGGTTTCAGTTCCATTCCCACATTCTAGAAAATAACTCTATTAAAATGTTCTCAGTTTTGTACAACCAGGCTTCCCACATGAAGGAAAGGCAAGCCTGAAAATGTCTGCTCCTAATTTCTGGCCTAACCCCAGCACTTAGTACTCAGTGTTAGCTATAATGTTATTTGTAAAGGCAAAATAACAAAGCATTTTCTGAACACAAGTGCAGTATAAAATTATTGGCTTTCACTACACTTAAAATTTACTTAATAGCATTCTGATTAGTCCACAAGATGAAATCCAATCTGGCACCATCATTGGGCCAGGAACCTGTTGTTAGGCAGCACATAGGGCTGTAGGGAAGAAATTAGGACTTCTATTCTGCTAACTGTGGACATAGGATTGAGCTGACTCCTAATGACTCATCATTGTACACACAGGGGTCAGTGCATCTCTCAGCCCTCATCTGAGAAGCTCCTGTCTGCAGTAGCTTGTGATCAGCACACAGCCACAAGTGGCCAACATGCAAACAATTAGAAACAGTGTTTTCTAGATACCACAGGACAGTTGCATATATGACCTCACAGTAGTTGTGACAGCAGGCACAAGAACTGCATAAGCTCAAACCAAACACAAAGTTAGAAGGCAGGGCATTTGGAAGGAGGAGTGGATATAGTCAAAAAGCATTATACAAAATTCTCTAAAAGTTAATAAAATGTAAAATAAAGGGATTAAGAATATTCTAGGAAATCTAAACATGCTAAAAATGAATGAGTGACCACTGCTTATTGTATGTGGACTTTTAGCAGTTATAATTTCACTGAAAATATTTTACATCTAGATAAAAGAACATATTTCCTGTATAGTGAATTATCAGCATGATTTAACTACTGTAACAAATAAAAGTTATAACCTTGTTTGTACCCATTTAAAACATACTGATTCATGTGTCCATTCAGAAAACATTTGTTACCTACAAGTGTGAGACAGTGTGCTGAGGAAACAGCAAAAGTCTGAGCAGGCAAAGCACAGCTCACCAGGAGCTTTTATCTCAGTGAGGAGAAAAACCTGGAATAAGTGATGGACCAAAGGCAATTAAGAGTACAAAGAATATGCATTGCCAAGCTGTGGAAAATGCAATTTGTTAAAGCTGTCATGGAAGACTAAATTAAAAACAAAACAACTAAGTCAAATTTTCAAATTGTAGAAACAAGACATAATATGCAGATTACTAAGCAAAGACAATTAACAAAAAAGAAAGAGGTACCAGGCATATCTGGAATATTTAAGAAATGCTAAGAAGCCATTACACCTGACAGCAGCTACCATAAAAGCAATTGAGGGAGGTTGAACAATCTACTTTCAGGGGAGGAGTCCAGTGTACAGATTATAATAAGGACTCTTAATGTAAAGAATGTCATCTCTCGGCAATATGCGGCCTTGATACCAAGCCCACCAGGCATTTACACAATAGTGTACATTTATTGCATGTAAATTCGGTAGTTATAAAATATTAACTTACAGAATAAAATTTGCAAATGATTAAATAGCACTGTATGTTCAGTGGCTGTTAACTGAGAGCTAAATACCAGTAGTTAAAAACAGTATAAATGGTTGCTTCTGTCTTATGTAAAAATCTAGTAAGAAAAACGCTAGAGTCAATGCAATCATCCTACTGTATCGGGGTCTACATCTTCTTCTGGTATTTTTTCCATCCTCCCACTTTTTCTGTTGCCCAAAATAAACCATGATATCACTGAGTGAGGAAGTGGAAAGGAAAATGGAAGGCTATGCCTTCCCTGTAACCAGCGTATACATATCATTTTATTTCCATATCATCACAAGAGTTTATCTCAGTTGCAATAACTGAAAGGGACACAGAAATATTTAGGTTTTATTCTGGGTAGCCACATGCCAAGTTAAAATTAGGAGCTCTATTACTAAAGAAGAAAATGATGATACATATTTAAAGACAACTTGTATTATCTGCTTTAAGTGGAATAACATAAGACATTACCCTAAAATATCTTCAATATCCTTGAAGTCACTGTTATGTGAAGGAAAACATTGCAGAAGAAAGGTCAAGCAATGCTAAGGTTCTGTTCAGGAAGAAATACACTTCCTCGAATTAGCCACTTCACTGTTTTTTTTTTTTTTTTCTCTCTATGATGTCATCTGCAATACTGGACTTAAAATACTAAGCTGCATTTCAGCAAAAGATTCTTCCTAAAACTTTTTGAAAGTCAGTTTTATCCAATGCAAAGTAATTTCAAAATACCAAAGCCTGCAAAATGATACAAATACTCAAAAGCAGAAATATCTGGCTTTGAGCCCAAAACAAGCCAGATGTGTCTCCTAAAAGCCAATACCAACTGTCTTTATCTTTAGAAGGTTTTTTTTTAAAAAATATGAAATCAAGTTGACAATAACTTGCTCTATCTCTGTCCAGATGGAACTCTTGTGATTGCCTCACAGACAGGGCAGTGTCCTGACCTGGCTGAGTCCACTATGGGACAACTAGCTGGCACACTGAGCTTAGCATTGAGAGGACAGCTGGATCGCCTTCTGGTGTGTAGCCAAAAATCAGCACTTCATGTTACTATAGCCAGTGACTCCAGTTGTCACGACATTTCTTAACAGAAAGCCTGTGACTACATGTCTTAGTCAGTGTTCTGTGGTTACGAAGAGACACACTGGACCATGGCAAGTCTTACAGAGGAAAATATTTGATGGGGACTGGCTTACAGCTTAGAGATTCAGTCTGTCATCATCATGGCGGGAGCATGGTGGCATGCAGACCAACATGGTGCTGGAGAGGTAGCTGAGAGTTCTACATAGGGATCGGCAGGCAGCAGGAAGAGAGTGGGACAGTGGCCTAACTTGAGCTTCTGAAGCCTAAACACCCACCCCTTTAATAACACACTTCCTCAAATAAGGCCACACCTCCTCCAACCAGGACACACTTCCTTACAGCGCCACAGCCTTGAGCCTATGGAACCCATTTTCCTTCCAAACACCACATTGCACATGTTTGCCAGAGAACTAAAAAGGTGCTTTGTTTGGGCTTCAAGGCACAGCAGATGCTGTGATGACTCTGCCATGTGTAGAGTCTTACCAGAGGTTTTATTTATTTCCTTCATTGAATTCCTCTCTCCAAGAAGCCTACTGTAATTCCTACATCTTGCCACCACGGTGTTCACAAGACCAAAGTCGGCCTTGCCAAAAGCCAGGTCCTTTGCGCATGAGCCAGACCTGAACGCAGTAAGAAAATATGATGAGTCTCCATTTGCTGCCCAAATCTGATTTCCATGCAAAACCAAGCAGTGTGATTAAAAACAGCAACCAGCCTATGGCAGCAGCAGCAACAAGAACAAAATAGTCTTAGCGCTATAACCTAATACGCTTTTAAGAGAAAATAAAAGAACAAAAGAAGTGGGCTTACAAATCAAGGAGAAAAGCAAAACTATAAAACATACCTCAGTATCTCTCTGTTGAATGATAACAACTGCAATCTATCTAATACAATTATAGCAATGTCATAGTTTTAATTTAAATAACTTGTTTTGACTTGCCAAGTGAGAAATATAGTTAATATAAATAATTAATACATATACAGTTGTGCATTATTCAAACTCTGATGGCAACTATTGATGTTGCTGTACTGATGTTCTGTTTAAAAGGCAAAACTGAGAGAGCTAAATACACATACACGCAAGAGCCACAGCAACCAGTTCATTTGATAGACAACATTGCTGTGAATGTGGTTAATAACTGAGGTGCTGAATATACAGTGTTATTTATTCACTCCACTCAGCTTAATACAATGGGGTTTGAGTCAGTGAAATAAAGTTCTGGTGCTTCCCATCTTATCCTGACTTTTCCTCCTTAAGTCAGGCATTTGGATATGCAGACAAAAAAGAAAAGAAAATGTCAGTGCACAGCAGAACCTTTCAGAGCAGCGAATTACTCATCTTTTTTTCTAGCTACCTTTGTTATGGATGCTTTTGTAAAGTGTGGAATGGCTACTCCTTAAAAAAATGTATCTTCACACCCTAGGTTAGATGCTTAATTCTCATTCAGGATAGCAAATAGAATAGACACTGGAAGTGGTTGAAGAGAGAGAAAGGAACAGGAGCCTACCTTAGATGTCTTCTGAAAGACTCCACAGAGCAAGGAATTGAGGCAGATGCTGAGACTTACAGCCAAACTTTGGGAAGAACACAGGAAGTCTTATGGAAGAGTAAGGGGATAGGAGGACCAAGTGCTCCACAAGGAGAACAGCAGAGCCAACAGAGTACATGAGAAAGTCATATCCCACTCTCCACTCAAGTGTGGAGACTGTTCTGACCATTGGCTAGATCTAGGTAGGGGTTTAAAGTTTACCGCCTGTATTGTCCTTGGCTGGTGCCTTAGTTTGAGCGGGACCCCTTGGCCCAAATCTGCCTATCATAATGTTCTACTTGTAGGTTTCTAGGACCCACTGGATCCTTCTGCTTTGCTATTCTCACATGGTTCTCTCATCTAGAGTCCCAATAGGATGTCCTCCCCTCTGTCCCAGTTTCCTGGTAAGTGAAGGCCCTGGAGGGGGAGACCTGGTGGCACTCAGAGGAATGACAGCAGGTCACCGAGAAGAGACTTGATACCCTATGAGCATATACAGGGGGAGGTAATCCCCCTCAGGAACAGTCATAGGGAGGGGAATAAGGGGAAAATGGGAGGGAGGGAAGAATGGGAGGTTACAGGGATGGGATAACCATTGAGATGTAACAAGAATAAATTAATAAAATTTAAAAAAACACAGAGCCAACAAATATTGTTGGGTCCCATCCTGCGGGAAAAATCGAATCAGGGTTCACCTGAAAGAGGGAGTGGGGATTGAAAGTAGGATACAGAGACGCGAGAAATAACGAATCAAGTCAAGAAATTTCTGATCAAGATTCACTTTAATGCCGACTAGCAGGAACATATATAGAGCAAGGTCAATAGGATCTATTCTAATCTCACTCACCTTAGCCCCCAGGCAAGAATACAATAGCCTAAATCGCTCCCTGTAGAACTTCCTAGTTCTCTGAGTACTTGATCCTCTGGGTGGTTCCAAGTTGGGACTTCCCTACTTCTTTCAAAGTTAAATAGTCCAAGGGTAGCCTAGAACACGAGACCTCATGAGGTAAAGGTCAGCAACTTGAAGGTCACAGCATACAGCCTAAGCACAGGATTTCTGACATGGCCGATTTTGGCATGGGTTCCCACAAAATATGGGCACATATGCACCAATCGAGGACCAATGCATTGAGAGGACCTAGACCCCCTGCTCAGATGTAATTGATAGGCAGCTCAGTCTCCATGTGGGTGCTGTAATATGGGATAAGGGCAGTCCCTGAAGTGGACTTTGTTGCCTTCTCATTGATCACTTCCTCCTGACTGGGCAGCCTTGCCAGCCCACAGAGGAAGAGGCTGCAGGCAGTCCTGATGAGCCACGATAGGCTGGGGTCGGATGGTAGGGAAGGAGGGCTTTCCCTTTCTGAGGACTAGGGTCGGTGAGAGGGTAGAGGAGGGAAGGAAGATGGGGCTGGGAGGAGACAAGAGAGGTGGCTACAATTGTGATGTGAAATGAATAAATTATAAAAATAAATGAATATAGATTGATTGATTGACACACACAAACCACATTTGGCATCTAAGCTATAAATAAAGTGATATTTAGAAAAATGATCATTACTTTGTAGTCATAATAATCACTTTTCAAGCCTTTTGGCTAAGATCAAGTATCTTTGGAGTCATAAAAATCCTTCACAGTTTTCTTAATAATCCTGTGATCCATATATTTTATTTATACATGCGATAGATAGTGATGGACCATCATATCCTCAACAATGAATACATGTTTTTCATTCAATTCAACATGACATTTATCATAAGGCAGTCCCCACTTGATAAGGAACATTGACTCTGATGAAAAAAATATTTGGGTTTGAAGCTAGGCTCTATTGAATTTACCTCAGTTTCTTTATCTGTGAAATAAGGAAGGTATGATGTACTGTGTAAGCAATTATGAATGAAAATAAAGAGACAAACGGTATATACTCACTTATATCAAAACACTAGTCCAAGGGATACGTACCATGAAAAATTTTACTTACCAGGAAAGTGGGTCAGAGGAGAGGTCATCCTATTGAGACTTTAGGGGAGAGTAGCATGGAAGAATGGGGAAATAGTAGGACCCACAGGGTCCTGGAAACCTACAAGAAGAACTTTATGACAGGCAGATCTGGGTCCTGGGGTCCTCCTCAAACTAAGGCACCAGCCAAGGAGAATATAGGCAGTAAACTTCAAACCCCTACCAAGACCTAGCCGACGAACATGATATTCTCCACCGTTGAGTGGAGAGTGAGATCTGACTCTCACACAAACTCTGGTGCCTCTTTTCTGACAATGTCCCCTGGATGGGGAGGCCTGACGGCACTCAGAGGAGGAATAGCAAGTTACCAAGAAGAGACTCGATATCCTAAGAGCATATATAGGGCGAGGAGGTCTCCCTCAATCACAGACATAGGGGAGAGGAGAAGGGGGGAAGTGGGAGGGAGGGAAGAATGAGAGGAAACAGGGGAAGGGCTAACAATTGAGATGTAATACGAATAAATTAATAAAAAAAAAGAAACAAGGACACAAAACCACCTGCTTGAAACAGGAAAAAAAAAAGAAAAGAAAAGAAAGTGGAATTATTCCTTTGCACTGAGTAGAGGGAGCTTATGAGATCAGGGTGAAAAGCCAGAAAGCTACTTTGAATGAGTCTTCAATAATCGTAGTTGGAGCTCCATATTGGTCACAGATCAACCTAATACAGGAAGTGCTTAGCTTTAAAGATAATGAATATGAGGACAGCAAGAAGATGCAGGGACTCTTTCAAGTGATAGGAGCAACTGAAGGGGCATCCTGAGTCTGAATTGGATGGTATAGTAATATGGTGGCCTGTGGAAGTCACCACCCACTACACTAGTGAGTATGCAATAATCTAGAGCTCTGATGAATGACACCCAGGAGGAAAGAACACTGTCATAGCAAGGAGGTCATGAAAAAGACTGGAAATCTGATAAACAAGTGACTCTCTCTCCCTTGAATTTCTAACGAGGTGGCAAATCAAACATATAAGGAAACGGACACTTTGCTCAAAGACTTTGTAAGGAAGTATTGCTTGGAGTGAACTGACAACTAGCTGTCAAGGGAAAAGGATTAATTTTAAAAGTTAAATCGGATACAAGCAAACTGAAATAATTCTCATAGACATTGAAGCGCATAAAGATACAAAGACATTAGTATGCTCCAAAAATCACTTTGAAGTATAATCATGGGCTCCTAGAGAGAAGCAATGATGAGAAGTGGGGAGGAAGTGATAGACAAGTATCTGTCGATGAAAGACTGGAGTCTTACACTCTAGCATGGAGGCTGCCTTTTATACCTACAGAGAAGGCAATTCATACTCTGAAAATGGAAGAGTGTGTGCAGCCAGCATATGCATTGACCTATGATTCAGCAGTGCTAAAATGGAAAGTGCCATGTAGTGGAGACACTGGCATAGAAAGTCAGTTTAGTGAAACAGACCATCAGAATTATACGCACATCAGGTACAGTTTCAACATAACACGTTAGTGCAAGGAACAGTAGGTGCTCTTAGTCCCAAACATGGCAAGTGCTCAAATTTTAAATTTAAAAAGAATAACACAGTTGTAAAAGAATATTTGTTATTTTATGTGAAATTCAAAAAAAAGGAAATAAATAGCAAAGCAGTTATAAAACAGCATGTATAGATTCTTGTCACTCAACCAGCAATCTCATCAGGGATTAGAGAACCATCACAAACCATTAAGTTCATGATTTTCTACTGTTAAAACTTATGGCTGGTTATACACATACACACACACACACACACACACACACACACACACACACACACAAAGAGAGAGAGAGAGAGGGAGGGAGGGAGAGAGAGAGAGAGAGAGAGAGAGAGAGAGAGAGTTACCCTACATACCTCAGCAGAAGTAGCCACAAAAATCTCCCAAACACCTGGTGTTGATGAACAAGTAGTTTTGTTACCTAGATGACCCCATTTCAGTTTTCCACTTGATCTTTCCTTCTTCTCAAACCGATAGGGAAGAAAAACAAAGCAAATGAGCCATAGTTTTTGGCAAAGCATATTTTATATAAGGTCTGCCAAGTTCAAAACTGAAAATGTACCAGCTGTTTGCCCAGATCATATGCCAGCAAATTCCTTCATGGCTGACAATATGCTTTTCTGCTCGGTTTCACCATCCCTGACCGAACTATTTATTTCAACAGCTGTCAGTTCAACCTAGAGTTGAAGGTTATTTCACTGTCAGGGAGAGGATTGTGGGCACACTCAATAAAGGTGCTGCTCTCAAGAAGGAAGTACAGTCAGCAAGAATCTACACGGGGACGGAAATGAGCATTCCTGTGATGTGCATCGGTGAGACATCCTGGATATTTGCAGAGGTGTCTCCCACCTCTGGCAGATCATAACTCATCAGGTCCAGCCACAGTCCTAAAACTGAAAGACTCCACTTATTTAAAAAGGCATGTATCTCCCTGCTGCTGGTCATCTATGGCTGCCATGGCAACAGTAGAAGTGGCAGTATCATACCGTGAGAGTTTGTCTTGGGCAGCATGATGTTTCACATCAACCTGGCAGCTGTGATGGGAACAGAGCCAACAGTATTTATGGAAGTTGCCCAGCATGCACAATGGCCATGTTCTGGAAAGGGAGCAGCCAACATATGGAGAATAAATATCTGAGCCTCAAAATGTAAAGGAATTTCATGGTGATAACTGAAGTTAATAGGGCTGAAGGACACACCAGTGATTAAAGAAAAATATGGAGGAGTCAGAGGACAAATAAAGAGCCTTTTCTATCTTTGTCATTTAACCTCAAAACAAAGAGATGGAAAACAAAACACACGGAGAGAAAATTATCACAGTGTTCATAAAGCTTATTGCAGATTATTGTTTACACCCCATCCTAAATTTAACATTAGCATGGCCAAGCTACAACAAGTCTTATTCCTACAAGTAGGTTGAAAATCAGAATGAGAAAATCATATATTCTGTGGGCAAGCCCAGTCTTAAAAGTGGAAAGACATCCAGCTTCACACAATAGAAACTAAAATGCTCTTAATAAATTACCCCTCCTTTTGCTCATAGAAAGGAAAAGGGCTTCACTCTAGCTCACCATAGAATTCTTTCCAGGATAGAACAGTATACATTCTGTCCACTTTGAAGAAATGTTAGGAGCAAGGAAAACTATTACATGAGCTGTAGTAATGTTAAAACGAATAGTAGCAACCATTATTTATTACATGTTTCTCATCCAATACTACTGTGATTTGTGTGCAGAATTATCTTAGTTACTTTTCTATCACTATCATGAACGCCATGACCAGAAGCAGCTTGAGGGAAAGGGTTTATTTCAGCTTATACTCAGGTCACACACCATCACTGATGGAAGTCAGGGCAAGAACTTAAGGCAGGAATTGAAGCAGAAGCCATGGAAGAAGGCTGCTTACTGATTTGCTCCCCATGGCTTGTTCAGCCTGCTCTCTTATCCAACCTAGAACCACTTGTCCCACCCACAAATTGGTTTGGTCCTCCTACAACAATCACTTATCAAGAAGACGCCCCAGAGACTTGCCTATAGGCCAATAAGATGGAAATGACTTCTCAATAAAGGTTCTCTCTTCCCATATGACTCTAGCTTGTAACATATTGACAAATACTAGACAGCAAACATATGTAATGTGATGGTCAACACAACCGTGCAAGATAGGCATCATTTAAAAACTTCAAATTTACAAATGAGTGTATGCAATCTGGGGCAGGGGTGGGTGGGGGAGATCTATTACTCCAGATTACATTTCTGTAAAAACCAAACACCTGGAGCTGGCATTTCCAAACATTCTTACCTCCTCCATTGTGAGGGGTTGTCAACTCACCCAGATAATATTCCACCAGAAAAGTGAAGAGAAAAAAGTAAGGATAGTAATTTCATGTTTTATATTATGTTTGGAGCAAGTTGTGAACTGACAAACAGCTGGTAGTTCAGCCATTAACTATATATGTCATAACTGCAGAGATGCATGGCACCTGGGCACAGCCACAAAAGGGTTTAGGAAAAGGAACATGTTGACCTGTTTGTGACACCTCTGGAAGCTAAGGCTGATTTCAAGAAAGTCTATAATGTAAACGTATTTCAAGTATGTAAGTCTTGAATAAACGGAATGGATTTCATTGTCTCTGAGTGGGCCTTTCTGTTGTTCTACTAGCTTGTATGCACAGAAAGTTGTTAACTAAAATTTCAAAATTACAGAGCTTAATGTTGGTGTCTTTCTTGAACACACACTCTTTTAAGCTAAGTAACATAAGCTCAGTATAGCATCCGAACACAGTATTCTGAGTTGCCTCTGTGTGCCTGCTCATATGCTAAGTACAAAGAATTCAAAGTGGTCTATGCAGTGAGCTCACTGGTCAGGTAGGAACCCAGACATGCAAACAAACCACTATGGCCAACGTCAAAAGTGCTGAGATGGAAGAACCTACCCAAAGCTGTGGAGACGGAGTGAAACTACATCACCAGGAAAAAGTCTCAGGAGACTTCCTAATAAAAAGTGAGTTTATACCTTGTTGTAAAATGAGCACTCTTTTGGATCACAGGAAGGATGCACAAGCATCACTGCGTTATACATGAAGAGGAAGAAAATCCATGTACAGAGTCTGTATCTTTTAACCCTAAAAATAAACTATTTTCAAACACAGAGTATATACATGCATCTAACTGGAGCTGAAGACATACCTGTACTATAAAACAAACAAACAAACAAACAAACAAACAAAAAACCATCTACTGAAATTTGGAAAAGCTTTTATTGAGAAATATTTACCAACAGATATGTGGGCTGAAGTGAATGTTAAAACATATGTCAGTAGGCATCTGGAGAGAAAACAAAATCTTTAAACTGTGCTTTTATTGTTTTCAGATTTCTAAATTGAGCTGCTTACTTAGCATTATTAGTCCCTACCAGTTTTCATGTACTTCTCAAGGCATTATAGATTTATTAGAGAATTATCCAAAAATGTTATTTCACTTGGCTTACATTTATTTTATTTATTCTTCCTTTATACATCTGGGCTGCAGCTCCCCCTCTCTCCATGCCTTCCAGTTCCAGTCCACCTCCTCTCTCCCCCAGACCCACTCTGGGATTCTGATTCTGTGAGTTATTGTCCATGAGGAGGGGGATTTCCTATGAAGCTGTGGCCTTTGAATCACCCATGTGAGTAGCCATTCACCACACTCCTGTCAATCACTCCAGTGAACTCACTAGTCACCAGGAAACATTGGGTAGAATGCTCTGCTCAGTCTATCACTGGTGTCCTTTCTGAGGTGGGCAGATGTTCATTCATATCTTCCCAGGAAAGGGGACAGCGCAGGCTACTGCCATCCTTTGTGTCTGACTAAGGAGATTCACAGCTTTTGTTACACAGCAGAGAGGCAAACAGTATCTTTTGTCTCTAGTGGGACAAACAGCACACACACACACACACACACACACACACACACACACAGATGAGGTATATCTGGGACATAATGATTCTCAATCCCAAAGAGAAGGGCAGTCCAAAAAGTGTGGGTCAGATCCTTCTGGACTTCAGTCTGCTATATTTGATTAAGCCACCAAGACTAAAAGGCTAAATGGGTATTAGTTGAAAAGCACAGTAAGACAAGTTACTACTCTGTACAATGTAGAGAAAGTTAGTAGGTAGAGTGAAGGACTAACATCCCAAAGGACCCAGTCTGATTCTCTGCGTCTCCCAAACCCGGGCAGTGGCTCACAGGTCTGTTATCCGCACAGGAAGACCAGGCACTTGGTATAGGGGCTGTAGTTTAGTAGGTAGATAGTCTGCCTAGAATACCAGGAGACTTGGGTTTGAGTATGACCCCCAACACCACCATTTTCATTTGAATCATTTTGACACTTTCAGCTGAAAAAAAATCTCTATTTAGTCATGTAATTCTGACTTCCATCCAGTCTTGGTCAAAGGCTTGGGCTCCTTAAGACCCCTTTCTGATAATCCCAGCATGCAGTTCATATTTGATTCTAATTGTCTTTACTATTTTTATTCTTCACAGTAATGATACTTTAATATTTGCTTTATTCTTCTCTGTGTATCCGTATTTTAAAGGGAGTGTGCATATCTTGTGAGGAAGAGAGCAATATTAATGGAATTTGTTCAGAGGCTTGTCCCTTCTTGTTCTAAAAGTGTAGACTTATTCAACAAGAAAGTTCACTGACCTCACATCTCCCTTTGATTGCTAAAGGTGTCATCTGGCAATCCTCTGTTCCTGTCTTGGGCATCATGTGGGGCAGAATGTTTCAGATGATTTTTTTCCCTCAATGTGGCTCTCCCCAGTGTTTCACCTTCCTGCTGTGTTTTTCTGGGAGGAAAACTCTCCATCTTCACTGCCCGTTCTTTTATTCTTGAGTGTCTGCCAGCTATCATAGGTCCCTTTCTAGCCTAGTAGAACAGTGTGGGAGAGGAGTGACAGAATAGGCATTGTAGTTGTGGTTCAGCCTCTGCTGGAGTTGGGTAGTGGGGCTCCAGTTCACAGGACACAGGCTTTATGGCAATGATGTTATGATCCAGATGCTCTGGCCTCAACATGCTTTCTTTCACCCATCCATAGGCCAAGAGTGTTGTTGGTTTTTGTTTTTGTTTTTCACCTCTACCTTTGGCAGTGCCCTTCCTACTGAGACCTTAAATGTTTTACTCCATATAGAACACAAAGGAGAGGGTTATAGATGGGGAGTTCTGCTTTCTCTTTCTATTATGCCCACCACTGCCTATCCCATACAAATACTTTGGTCTTATTTTTCTCCCAAGCTCTCTTGTGAGGTTTGTAGACACAGAAAAAGATTCTTGTCTCCTGTTGTAGCTCCTGTAGTTCTGCACACTCTTGTAAGAACCAAATTCAGTTTTTAGTACTTTCTCAAAAAGCTAGCTGGACTCTTCTGCAGCGATTTTAGTGAAATCAATAGCAACATCAGCAAAAAGATGCTCCTGCCACTTTCTCTTCTCACGTGAACACCACTCTATATATTTTAATTTAGTTGCATGTCTCAATTCTGATGAGCCTATGGACAACTGTGAATTTGCAGATTCTCTGTCTTTTTATTGAGAGGAGAGGAATGATGTTCTTTTCTGCATTTTATGTCTGAGGCAGAAACTAGAAGCCAGAAGATAACAGTTTTACTTTCTGAGGGTTTTTTAAGTCATTATAATATACAGCTCTTATGCATATTGCATATTGCATCTATAAAGCACTGCTTTATATACAACACCTACTTTTCTTGAACTTTTGATGTTCAAATGTCCTCGCTACAATAAAATAATAGTGGTGAGGAATATGGCACTTAGCTTGAATTAATCATTCCACATGGTATAAAATATCATAACATCTGGCTTTTTTATTTGGCTGGTTGATTGGTTGGTTTTTGGTTCTTTTTAGTTCAATCTGGGTTTGTTTTAAGTTTCTTGAGTCAGGAGCTCTCCATATCACCCAAACTTCCTCAAACAGGTGATCCTCCTACCTCAGCCTGGTGAGTGCTAGAATTACCAGTATGAACCACCACATCAGACTTAACTCTAATTCCTCCCTGTAAATATACACCATTATAATTTGTTAATTTATCATACAAAATGTTTAATGAAAGAGAACCAATCTAACAATGGCAAAATTCTTGGAGACAAATGGACAAAAAGCTCGGCCAAAATGTTGAGCACATAACTGTGGCTTTTTTCTGTCAAAATATTCTGGACCTTTAGCATATATGGCTGACTATTTTCTTTTCAGGAATATACAAACAGATGGTACAGAAGGAATGGCCCTTAGCACACTCCTGTGGAATGGCAGACAAATTCAGGGAACACATGTCTATTCTCTGACATTAATTATGCCAGCATATGATAGAAGCCTTTAACATTAGATATTATAATGTTATTCTGTTTGCAGTGGCAATTATTTAGTTGAAGTCAGCTGTCTTTCAAAAATTTCTCCAAATTAGCTAAAGTACTGAAATCAAATTAGTAAGTAACTGTATGTTAGTAGTTATATAGGACACGTTATGTCCTAAATCAGTGGTTCTCAACCTGTGGGTCACAAAAGAACGATGTTTTCACAGGGGTGACATAAGACCAGGGGAAAACACAGATACATCATGATTCAGAACAGTATGAAGTAGCAACAAAATAGTTTTATGGATGGAGTCACCATTGCATGAGGGAGTGTAGAAAGAGGTCTCAGCATTAGGAAGGTTGAGAACCACTAACTTAAATGATAAATAAATAGCTTATATTTGACCTAACTAGAATCTCATGAGACTTGAGATTAAAAGTTAGGAATGCTTGACTTGAATAAATTATTCATGAAAAGGCTTTCTTGAATAATTGAA
This sequence comes from Acomys percivali, assembly GCA_907169655.1. Taxonomy (NCBI): domain Eukaryota; kingdom Metazoa; phylum Chordata; class Mammalia; order Rodentia; family Muridae; genus Acomys; species Acomys percivali. The sequence goes on along the minus strand of OU015745.1, from coordinate 102,855,025 downwards.
AATAAAGGAAGTGGGGGCAATAGGTTTGTTAAACACAGATCAGTTTCCTATGACATATGAGACTTGTTAAAATTGCTTTGATGATGACCCCCCCCCCCCCAAAAAAAGCTTTTTATTTGATTTTTTAAAACACAAAATAGGAAAGGAGAGTTTTGGGGTCTGTAGCCTTGAAGAATTAAGCCATCTGCTTCCAGCCAGCTCTCCCCAACATGTGACTTGCAAGTAAAATGTTGCCAGCTGATGACATATGGCACTTCTTACTTCCTTAAATATCTTACTCAAAATGAGTTTGCTGCTCTGCCACTTGGCTAAATACTAAATGCTCTCAAATGCTGAGCTTGGGTTTTCAGAAGTCATGGCAATTGCTGTAGTTTTCCCTTAGCAAACAAATCTAAGAAAAGGAAACTCGATCTGAGTCTGGCTTGTGTGTTAGTGGTCCCATGGTGTGATTCAGCCTTAGACATATTTGATCCCTGAGATGTTAACAAGTTTACAATTTTATATTTCTCTTCAGGATTTTGGGGTAATGACATAGAGAGGACAAAGCTACTTCGCTCAGTTTGGGGTTTTATCTGAGTAGAGAAGGAAATGCTAAACAAAACAAAACAAAAACAAAAAACAAAAAACAAAAAAAACACACACACATCAAAAAATCCAACAACAACAAAAAAGAATAACCAAAAAACAACGCAAATCCTAATTGAGTCCGTCACATGTCAGATAGTAGAAGAGTTGATGCTTACACTGCAGCAGCCCTCAAATGCTGAAACCACCAGCAAAATGCAGAGTAGCGTGGTCTGCATCCCAGAGGCCTAGGGCTGCAGAAGTGTTTCCTTCAAGGCCTTAGGCTTGTTAATAGCTACAGGTGGCTCTTCAGAATCATTCATCCAAATAAGCTTTGGCTGGTTCCACACCATTTCTTCAGGCCTCTTAATTACTCAGCTTCCATTCGCTCTCACTAGAATCTCCAAAACAGCTTAGTAAGACCTACTTAAACTGTGTAACACAGATCCCTGGAAGGATCGACACACACTTGGTCGGCCGTACCACAATTTGTCTACCTGTAGTACTATGTTTATCCATAAAAGGAGAACTTGAAGCTTGAATCTCCTACCCATCCACACCGTTGATCATAGCTATTCAATATTCAGCAACCAATGACAGCTCTCTTTAGAAAACACTCTGGCGGTCTATTATATTTATGACCTTTTTTTTTTTTTTTTTTTCTCAACAAAAATTCGGGATTGCATCACGGCTAAGATCAAACTTTAAGGCAGTCTTTTCATTATACTCATTCACTATGAAGCAAAGACCTGGGGCACCTCCCAAACAAGACAACACACTTTAAAGTTCAAACATTCCATCACTGGCCAGGTATGTAAAGAGTGTGTAATCGTCTAGTAGGTAACAATCAAGCCCAATTAATGGACGCATGAAACTGAAATGCTTGCAGAACATGAAATGTTATATAAATCGGAGTTTTAGAAAAGCTGAACTTTGTGGCCTTAGCTCATGAAAAGAGCTGATCTAAGAGCTGCTTTAGAAATCAAGGCCCCTGCCCGTGTTGAAAATTAAGCTGTTTTACTTGCTGGATTGTGATGAAGAGCATAAGCGAAGTGAAAAGAAGCAGGAGGATGTGAGATTCAAGACACCTGGTACATAAATGGAGTTCAAAGTCATAACATGCTTTAACAACTGGCGTGCTGGGTTGCTTTACAGTAGCCGACTACAAATCTTGGCCCACAGATTTGCATATAACATTCTGGAATTCCTGCTAAAGAGCTTTCCTAATTACTGAGGTTTCATGTAATATAATTTTAGAGTTCTAAAGAGTACTCTGAATCCTAAAACAAAACTTGTCATGGTTCTTCACACCATCAGTGACAATAGTGACCAGAAAAATCTTATTCCAACTCAAAAATATGTGACTATACACACAAGTGTGGGGGTGTGTGTGTGGGTGTGTGGATGTGGAAGGGTGCTCTAGCTCGCTAACATGTATGCTAAATAATAGCTTAAACATTCCAAGTGTTTGAATGTATAATCCAAAATATTTCTCAGCTTTGGGAGACAGATTCGGAATGCAGAGTTTGTCATAGCCATAGTAGAGTATTATTTCCTGTATTTAGCTCCCACCTTTACTTGCTCCTTTTCTTTCTCAGCCTTCTACATTTTCTTAACGTTCTCATAGTGTGCTGTGTTCTCATGGAGGTGACTATCAGCTACATGAGTCATGTGACATCCACCACAGCTGCATGAGTCATGTGACATC
>OU015745.1:102828386-102844400 GCA_907169655.1 Acomys percivali | reverse complement strand
ATACTACTCAGCTATTAAAAACAAGGAATTCCCAAAATTTGTGGATAAATGGATTGAGCTAGAAATGATCATAATGAATGAGTTAACCCAGAAGCAGAAAGACTCAAATGGTATATACTCACTTATATCTGCTTCCTAGCCCCAGGGGCATGTCCCACAAAAGCCTTCACTTACCAGGAAACTGGGACAGAGGGGAGGACATCCTATTGGGACTCTAGATGAGAGAAGCATGGGAGAATAGCAAAGTAGAAGGATCCAGTGGATCCTAGAAACCTACAAGTAGAACATTATGATAGGCAGATTTGGGCCCAGGGGTTCTGCTCAAACTAAGGCACCAGCCAAGGACAATACAGGCGGTAAACTTTAAACCCCTACGCAGATCTAGCTAATGGTCAGAACAGTCTCCACACTGGAGTGGAGAGTGGGATATGACTTTCTCAAGTACTCTGGTGCCTCACATTTGACCATTTCCCCTGGAGGGGGAGACCTGGTGGCACTCAGAGGAAGGACAGCAGGTTACCAAGAAGAGACTTGATACCCTATGAGCATATACAGGGGGAGGCAATACCCCTCAGGAACAGTCATATGGGAGGGGAATAAGGGGAAACTGGGAGGGAGGGAAGAATGGGAGGATACAAGGGATGGGATGACCATTGAGATGTAACAAGAATAAATTAATAAAAAAAAAGTCACTTAAAAAAAAAGATGACAGATAAACAACTAGGTAGAGAGACACCTACATACATTCATAAGCATTTCCCAGGAAACAGACCTTGATATGGAGGTTTCAGGGAAATAATCAGGAACTCCGGTTCATGGAAGAAAAGAAAGAAAGAGAAATATTACACAGGGAGTTAAATAGAGCTGTCACGTGGGTCCCATAAAATGCACTGCAGGCAGCGCATTCCTTAGGGCTGTAATTGCTTTTCTGAGTTGCTTCAAGTTGATGCAAAAGACATTGACTGTTGATGTTGATAAGGTCACAAGCATCATTTAGAAGGAAAGAAGGCCAAAGGTGACTTGTCACCTGAGTATTCTAAGAACTTTCTTCTAGTGGGATGCTCAATTCCCACACTAATAAGTTGTGTCTGAAAGAAGATCTGAGTGACACATCACAGAATATTTTATAGACACAAAACAACCATGTGACATAGATAAATAATACACTAAAGCATATATATCTATAATACATATATGTGCATCTATAAAACATCTATATTAAATATGTATTGCATCTAGACAACAAAGCATTTGGTGGTGTGTCAGTCTCTATCCTGTCTACATATTTATTCAAGCGTTGAAATTGTCTTTTGTGTGTATTTGTGTGTATATATGCATTAACCACATTTTTGTTTGTGTTTTTAAGACACAGTCTATCAAGGGTCTGGGACTTGCAAAGGAGGTCAGGCTGGCCAGCTTTGCTGACACTGGAATTACAACTAAGTGGCACCACATCTGTCTGTCTTTCTGTTTGTTTGTTTATTTGTTTTTAAATATAGGTTCTGATGAACAAACACAGATGTTCACAAGACAAAATCTTGTTGTCTAAGCTTTTATCCCAACTCCAAAAAACTACTTTTTTAAAAGGAAGAAAGCAGAAATTATTTATTTTATATTTAAATTGATTTCAAAAAATAATGCATAATGATCAATACATTTGTATATTGCATAATATTTAAATGAAGGTAAATATATTGTCTCTTCAAAATTTTCAGTTTCTATGATAAAAACTTTCAAAATATTTTTCTCTAGATTTTCAAATTTTCTTTTGAGTTTAGCTTTTTTTTTTTTAAGAGCAATATCTATGAACTTATGCAAATTCACCTTACGGCAAGTAGTCAACAGCTTTAACCACATTGAGAATGAACTTCAACTAAAGTTTTTCTTTTCACATAGTTGTTCCAGAAACTTGTTTATAAGAAAAATTTAATTAAGATAATCAAGACATTGTGCCAATGCATTGGGTGTTAAACAATGTCACTGATCATTGCAGCAAGTTGATTTACTGTTGTCATTTGTGCGCAGAATGTTTTTTATATGTTTTTTATTCTTTATTGATTTTGTTCTTTGTCAATTTCGTAATGCCAATGCATTCTGATTACTCTCTCTCTCTCTCTCTCTCTCTCTCTCTCTCTCTCTCTCTCTTGCACATCCTCTCTTATCTCCCTCCCATCATAGAAATCAACTGCCATGCTCTTTCACTGTTATTAGTTCCTTTCTCAGTTTCATGACATTTCTAGACCTGAATTTCCTCCTGTGGAATGGGTCTCAAATCCTATCAGAAATCACTTGGTACTCACCAACAACAGTAGTCTGTTGCTATTGAACAAGTGGTTACATCTTCCTGCCACGTTGGCCACAGAGTTCAGAAGGTTCACAGCTAAGTCAGACAGACCAATAACACCCTTTACCCACCGAACAGTAATAACACCTTCTGAGATTATGAAATCCAGCTGGCTGAAAGGAAACTTAGAAAGATTACTTTCTAATAATCTTCTAATAAAGATTTGAGATCTTTAATTTACTAAAGATCTTCAAAATTATGGTTCACTTATCACACCTAGAAGATAATTACTGTTGATACGAAATTGTTAGAAGTATTTCTTAATTTCATTAAACACATCTTGTTATTCTACTTTAAAACTTGTTGGAATAATGTTACTTTTCTGATGAACATATGAGTATAAGAACTTTGAATAAATTAATAAAATAAAATAAAATAAAATAAAGAACTTTGAATAAAACTCACAAAGATAAAATCCAGAAGAAAACATGTAGGTGTCTTAACAGAAAATATCAACTTGTCAAGGATGCACCTTAAATTATAGAAACTGTGGTGTGTGTGTGTGTGTGTGTGTGTGTGTGTGTGTGCATGCACATGTGTGTGTACACTTGTTTGCAAGTGTATGCACACATAAATTCAAGTTCCTTTAAAGGGACATTATCTTTGAAAAGTATCTTAAGGGTGTTTACACAAGGTATAAGGTTCTAAGTTGACTTTCCAGCAGTTCTCATGTTGCCCTTGTATGAGGATTTTATATGTGTTTTATGTAGTCCAGTTACAATGAAATTCCTTATTTTGAGAGATTTTGGTACTGAATTTACTTACTCCCCAGAGATAGAGGTATATTTTAATTGCACAATAAAAGGTAAAGTCTTTTTGCAATTCAATACACATAGATCTCTTGCTTATCTATGGCATTATTTCTATACCTTTGGTCATGGACTCAAATAAACATAGACTAACAAATCTGGATCCCAAACACCAAATCTCTTTTATATTAGGTCTACTATTGAACAACAACAACAACAAATTCTGTCATCTGTCACAGAATAAATATCTACCTAGAAAAGATAATCAAATAGTGTAAAAAACAAAATTCACAAATATTGCAGTGTAACTGTCATAGGCCCTCTAAATCAACACAATAAAAGATTATATGAACTCACAGAGACGGAGGCAGCATGTAAGAGCCTGCACAGGTCTGCACCAAGTCGTCTGCATATGGATGATGGCTTCCAGGTAGTGTTTTGTGGATTCCCTGACTGTGGTAATAAGTAGGTCTCTGATTCTTGAGCCTTGTCTTGGGCTCTTTTCCTTCTGACTGCTTTTTTGTCCCATTTCAACATGTAGTATTTTGTTTTATCTTATATTATATGTCATTTTATTATTATCCCTTAGAAACCCATTTTGTAATAAAAGAGAGAAAAGAAGTGTGTTCAAATAAAAGGGAAGTTTGGGAGAGATAGAGAGAAGAGGAAATTGTAACAAGGATATATTATGTGAGAAAAAACTTTTTTCCAGTTAAAAAAAATAAAACTTTGTAAGAAAGTACAGTGATGCAAGCACTTGAGAAGATAAAACAGAAGAATTGAGAGTTATAATCCACTTTGAGCTATATACCAGAAGCCAGCAAGACTTTGACCTCCAAGAAAAAGAAGAGAAGAAAGAAAAAGAGAAAGGGGAGGGGGGAGGGGAGAAGGAAGAGAAGAAAAAATAAACGTATACAAAACAGAAATGGGCAAAAGTACAAAATCAGATAAATTAGGGAGCAATGGAAAGAGTCAGGAGGCTAGAGGCATGGGGGCTCACTCCTACGATCCCAGCACTTGAATGAATGAGGCAGGGAGAATTGCTGCGAGCTAAGGAAAGCATAGGCTACACAGTGAGTTCAAAACCAGCCTGGGATAGCAAATGAAATTCTCTTCCAAAACTGAGAAATATATTTAAAAGTTTAGCAAGTATAAAGTTCCATTGCTATTTGGAATTTGCTACTGGTGCCAAGAAAAATAATTAGCTTTTTTGGAGCATAAGTACCATCCAGAGCTGATATAGCTGTGTAGCCAAAGCATTGTGAATATATAGATCTATGCTGAAGTACCAAAATGCAATTTATTGATAGCAAAAATGTGAATAGAATGGACTTATGAAATATTCATTCATGTATATCATTGATTAAGGAACCAGAAAGGCAGAAAAGCTGATTTGCATTATATTTATAGCAAATTAAAAGCAAATGTCTTTGCCCAAGAGGAAGCATTCTTATTGTGAGGTTCAGCATCATAGCCAGTTGTGCATCCTCTGTGCTCATTCTAATGAAAGTGTTGGCACAGAGACCCGCTGTGCCATGCTTCAGCCACCCATGCACATGTTCTGAACTAGTGAACTCAGTCTTGCTGGGATGCCTTCCTGGTTTGTTGGACTTATTTCCTGAATCAAGTGCCCTTGCTTTCATTAGTACCTCAATCCCTCCTTAGCTCTACTGAGCTCTATTACTCTCAAGATGTCCAGTATTCTATTTTCACAGACTAAATCAGTTTCAGAGGATGCGTGTGGCATGGAATAGTTGGACACTTAGCTTCTCTTCCATGATTCTTCTATTTAAAAAGCATAAATCAAAGTAGATTTAAATATCTAAACTTAATATTTGCTGGGCTAAGAAAAAATGTACTCAACTCCGTTCATAGAAGAACCAATAACCCATCTTCCATCTAGTGTCTACACTGATGGGAAATCACTCACACATGTCTTGTCTCTCCCCTCAGTCTTGAAAATCATAGCAGTACTTGGCAGCTACAAAGATCAAGTACTAAAGCAAGGGGTAGCTTTGGAGCTTCCCTCTTCTGGATGCTTCAAGAATTATATTTCTCTAAATAAGAAAGCATCTGATGGATGATTTTGAAATTCTTTTCTGATGTAAAGTTTCTGACACAGCATGCTATGGTTGATTGTGCCAATGGATTTCCCCTCTTTAGGAAAAAAAAGCTGCATAGCAATAATTACCTAATTAAGATTTGCATAATTATGATTACTAAATTCCAAGAGAACTGTTGTAGTAACAGTACAACAACTTATCTAAGGCCAATTAGCTTGTATTTCCTTTCTGATTTAATTTATTTTAATTCAAAGGAGCTATAAACAGGATATGTCTAGCTGGTGATTTAATTAGGTACAATATATTAAGAGATTAGAAATTGTTATGATGCTGACAACCTCAATGTCCTTCAAAGTGGTATCTTTATTCCTTATTTCCAAAATAGAATTAGTGCTATTTTCATAATGAAGGTCATATACTAAATTAAAATCGGTATTCCATAGTGCTATAGTTCATGGGTGTTATTTCAATGTTAGAGAAAAGAACAGAGTAAATTTATTTTTAGTAAATGGAAACTTAGCTTAATGCCTTTGATGGTTATACTAGAAAAACCATAAAGCTAAATTGAAGCCCTATTTACTTTCTGAAATGAGCATATTCATTCAAGAATGTAGAAATATGATCAGAAGGGAAGATTGAGATAGATTTTTTTTCAAAATCTTTGGTTTGTGTGGTTTAAAAACATCTCAAGGCTGTGCATGATACTCACAAACAGAAAGTAATGTTGTCTTTCAGTGTATTTCACAGTCCAAATCAATGATGCTGAGATAATTCAAAGAGAAGGAAACCATTATGGTTCCTGGGAACCATTATACCAAGACCAACCACAATGATGAGAATCCAAAAGCTTTGTCTCATTCTCTCCTTCTATATCTGAATTTAAACGTGTACTGGTATATTGGGGTTAGGGTAGTGAAAAGGCCCATCCTATCAAAAGAAATCTGTAGATTCAATGCAGTCCCCATCAAAATACTAACACAGTTCTTCACAGAATTTAAAAGATAATTTTTAATTTTGTATGGAAACACCCCCTCCAAAAAAACAGGGTATCTGAAACAATCATAAATAATAAAAAAACTTCTGGAGTTATCACCATCCCCAATCTCGAGTTGTACTCCAGAGCTATAGAAATAAAAACAGGATGGCATTGGCATAAAACTGATAGGTTGAAAAAAAACTTTTAAAAAGAAAAGGAAATGAAAAAAAAAAACCTGACAGATTATTCACTAGAATTGCGTCGAAGACCTTGACATAAGCCTTTGCACTTTGAACACCTTGTTTTTGACAAATAAGCCAGAAATATACCTGAGAAAAACACAGACTATTCAACAAATGGTGCTGGCCAAAATGTATGGCTGTATGTAGAAGAATCCAGATAAATTCATACTTATCACCCTACCCAAAACTCAGCTCCAACTGGATCAAATACCTCAATTAAGGCCAGATACACTGAATCCAACAGAAGAGAAAGTGGGGGAGAGTCTTGAATTCATTGCCACAGAAAAAGACGGTCTGAGCAAAACACCATTAAAAGGGCACTAAGATGAACAACTAATAAGTGAGACCACATAAAGCTGAAAATCTTCTGCATGAAAGAACACCATCATTAGGAAAAAGAGGCAGCCCACAGAATGGACTTCATGTACGTATTATGGGATCTTACTATCTAAAATATATAAAGAACTTTAAAAACTAGACATCAAGAAAACAACCTAATTTTAAAAAGGGGTACAAAATTAAAAGAGAGTTCTCAAAAACTGAAAGACAACTGGCTGAAAAGCACTTAAATAAATATTCAGCATCCATAGTCATTAGGAAAATGCAAGTTAAAACAACTTTGAGATTTCATTTTATAACAATCAAAATAGCCAAGATGAATAAAAAGAAATAGCAGCTCATGTTGTCAAGAATGTGTAGTGAGGGGACACTTATCCATTGTTGGTTGACATGCAAACTTGTACAGCAACCTGGAAATAAGTGTGGCAGCTCTTTGGGAAGCTGGGAATAGATATACCACTCCTTGGCCTATACTGAAAGGATGCTCATTCTACCATGGAGATACTTGCTCATCTATGGTCATTGCTGTTCTACTCATAATAGCCAGAAATTGGAAACAACCTATATGTCTACCAACAGATGAATGCATAATAAAAATGTACACTGTTCTGCCAGCATGTACACCTTCACACCAAAAAAAAAGGACACCAGATCTCACTAGAGATGGTTGTGAGCCAGTATATGGTTGCTAGGAATTGAATTCACGACCTTTGGAGGAGCATGCAGTGCTTTTAACCTCTGAGCCATATGGCAGGGGAGGAGGTCCCCTTCTGTCACAGGTCTAGGAGAGGAGAATAGGGAGAAAGAGGGAGGGAGGGAGAATGGGAGGATACAAGTGAGGGGATAACAATCAGGATGTAATCAGAATAAATTATTTAAATGAATAAATAAATAAAAATGCAGTACATTTCCACGATGCAAATTGTTTAGCTGTTTAAAAAAGAAATTATTAAATTTGAAGATAAATGGATGGTGCTAGAAAAAGATTATCCTGAGTGAGGTATCCCAGACACCTAAAGACAAATATAGTATGTATTATACGTATATATAAGCTTGATTGCTATGCTATAGTCCCTATAACCACAGAGAATAAGTATAGAGTAAGGGACTAAGAGAAAGGGAGATTCTCCCAAGGAAGGAAAAACAGAATAAATAGTTAATAGAGAGACAAGGGGAGAGAGAGAGTGACTAGAGCAAGAGAATTAAATAGGGAGGGAAAGGAAAAGGTGATGAGGGATGAAATATGAGGAGGAACCATTAACACGAAGGGCCATTTAAGACTTCCGTTCATATGGAAACCTACTAGTGTAGAAGCGTCTTAAAATATATACACATACAAAAGAAATCTAAACGAAGTCACCAAATAATAGGGAAGACAGTGCTCCTACTATACATCTTTCACCACCAAATGACACATCCAATGCCAGGAACGACACACCCAGTGCCAGGAATGGATTACATCTAGTTAAATTTTAGGCCAAAGGAATCACGTGGAAATCCTCTCAAACATCTCATGCTGTTGCCATTGGAGCTAGCTTCTTGGTTAGGTATAAGAGCTTGTGTCTGCTTCCATTTCTCATTGCTGTGACTCTGTCTTGCCAAGCCTAATGGTTGCTTTCCACAAATTGATGGTTAGGCTCTGTTGCTGAAGACAACACATATCTCACTGAACATGGAGAAGTTGAGCTGCTGCCAAACTGGAGCATCACTTCTCCCAACCAATGTTCATCGTACTGGATGATACTCTGCGCATTACCAGTTACAAATCCTTTATTCTACAATGGTAACCTGACTGTATGATGTGCTGGTACAATAGAGGTACAAACATTGTGGGGGTCTCCAGTGTGATTGGATTTAAGGCCCTCTTCATGGTATGGAACCCATGAGACTAATACAGAGACTTAAAACCAGACAATGTGCAAAGAATGAAAGACTTTGTAACACTCAATACTAAGTGGGATGTGTTTATCCCTCCCCTTAAGACTCAGGCCACTAAGAAGATGCAGAAAGAGGAGACAGAGAGATTTTTTAGAACCAAAGATGGATGACATTAAAACAAAAAACAAACAAACAGTTTTTGTTCAGACACAACAAAATTGACACACATATGAAATCACAGAAATCACAACCTCATTCACATTGCATGTACAGGTTCAAGCCAGACAGAGTCACAGCAATGAGAGAGGGAAGCAGACACAAGCTCCCATACCTAACCAAGAAGCTTGCTCCAACTGATAGCCTCATGAGAAGGAAAAATTAGTTTTCTCCAATGGAGTCTCTTTGTCCATACAAACCACACTTAACTCATTGTCTATACAAACCACACTCAAAGGCAGGCCTCATGAGCAATAAAAAGGGACAACATAAAACGGACGCCACAGTGTGTGTGGTTTTTTATTTTCAATATTTTTAAATTCTGTGTTGTATTCTTTGCCTCTTCATTTTCTAAAGAGAAAAAGAAGGTGCAGTGCTGGGGAGGTGAAGAGGTAAAGAGAATTTGGGAGTAGTAGTAGTAGTAGAAGAACCAAGATCAGAATACATTGTATTAAAATATTTTCAACAAAGAAATAAATTATATAAATAATAATATCAACTTTAAGCATGGAATGGTAGTACACCCCTCCCTGCACTCAGGGAAGCAGAGGCAGGCAGATCAATGTGAGTTTGAGGCCAGCCTGGTCTACAGAGTGAGTCTAGGACAGCCAAGGCCACACATAGAAACCTTGTCTCAATTAATAATAATAATGATGATGATGATGATACGACTATGACGATGATGATGATATCAACTTTTAAAAAGTGTGTTAGTTTCACAAACATGTGACTATATAATCCCTCATGTTTTCTAAGAAAATGCCACAGTCACTTTCACACCTACCTGCTCTTGGTTTTGTCCTCCACTTGTCTACTTCTAAGTATTTATGGTCATCAATGTCTAATTCTTCAGTCACTGATTTGTGTTATACACATATATTTTGATTGGCCAATTCTTTCTCTTTTAAGAGTTAATCTGGCATATTACTCTTAATTGACTTTCACTTGAAGAACGTGTGACCTCTCTATGGTGATGCATTTAGGTTAAAAAAAAAATCGCCATCAAAAGGTTCCTATTAAATTTAAGGGAATAGTATTCATTTACTCGGGATCCATCAATGTTTAACATTTCTCAAGGACAATGAGTTCACATAGCTTTACAAAGCTGTCATCAGTGACATTTTAAGGACATTTGTCCTGAGCATTTCAAACTATGAGAAAACTTTGATATTTAAGCAAAAATATCATCAAACAGGGTCTACTACATACACCCATATTACACCTTTTAGTATTTATTACCATTCTAAGCATTTGCTTCCTAACTCTCATGTGTTTTGCTGCCTTCTTAATTCTTTTTTATTCAATGTTTACCTATAAAATAATCATAGTTGCAAATAGTCTAGATGGTAAAGTTGAACCATAGACCGTGACAAGGTGACCAGTGTTGGCTCATATAGGCTGTCCATTCTATTGCTTTTTGATTGCTGCTGTAAACAAAGCTCAAAGAACTCACATCCTTTGAAACAAGTCCTTTACTTGCTTAGTAATGGTACTGGTCTAACTGGATGTCTATGTGTAAAAAAATGCAACTGGACCCATATTTGTCACCTTGCACAAAACTCAAATCCAAGTGGATTAAAGACCTCAACATAAAACCAGAGACACTAAGTCACTTAGAAGAAAAAGTGGGGAAGAGCCTGGAACATATTGGCACAGGAAACAACTTCCTGAACCGAACACCAACAGCCCAGGCCTTAATGTCAACAATTAATAAATGGGACCTCATGAGGCTGAGAAGCTTCTGTAAGGCTGGAGACACTGTCAAGAGAACAAAGCAACAGCCTACAGACTGGGAAAAGATCTTCACCAACCCTACATCTGACAAAGGTCTAATATCCAAAATATATAAAGAACTCAAGAAATTAAACACCACCAAACCAAATAACCCAATTGAGAAATGGGGCTTGGAACTAAACAGAGAATTCTCAGCAGAGGAATATCAAATGGCTGAGAAACACTTAAAGAAATGCTCAACCTCCTTAGTCATCAGGGAAATGCAAATCAAAACAACTCTGAGATTCCATCTTACACCCATCAGAATGGCTAAGATCAAAAATTCATGCGAAACCACATGCTGGCGAGGATGTGGAGAGAGAGGAACACTCCTTCATTGCTGGTGGGAATGCAAACTAGTACAGCCACTTTGGAAATCTATCTGGTGCTATCTCAGAAAACTGGGAATAGGGCTTCCTCAAGACCCAGCTATTCCACTCCTTGGAATATACCCAGAAGATGCTCCAGCACACAGCAAGAAAATTTGCTCAACCATGTTCATAGCAGCCTTATTCATAATAGCCAGATTATGGAAACAGCCTAAATGTCCCTCAGTAGAAGAATGGATAAAGAAACTGTGGTACATATACACTAGGGAATACTACTCAGCTATTAAAAACAAGGAATTCCCAAAATTTGTGAATAAATGGATAGAGCTAGAAATGATCATAATGAGTGAATTAACCCAGAAGCAGAAAGACTCAAATGGTATATACTCACTTATATCTGCATACTAGCCCAAGGGGCATGTCCCATGAAAGCCTTCACTTACCAGGAAACTGGGACAGAGGGGAGGACATCCTATTGGGACTCTAGATGAGAGAACCATGTGAGAATAGCAATGTAGAAGGATCCAGTGGGTCCTAGAAACCTACAAGTAGAACATTATGATAGGCAGATTTGGGCCCAGGGGTTCTGCTCAAACTAAGGCACCAGCCAAGGACAATACAGGCGGTAAACTTTAAACCCCTACCCAGATCTAGCCAATGGACAGAACATTCTCCACACTTGAGTGGAGAGTGGGATATGACTTTCTCACGTACTCTGGTGCTTCACATTTGACCATGTCCCCTGGAGGGGGAGACCTGGTGGCACTCAGAGGAAGGACAGCAGGTCACCGACAAGAGACTTGATACCCTATGAGCATATACAGGGGGAGGAAATCCCTCTCAGGAACAGTCATAGGGGAGGGGAATAAAGAGAAAATGGGAGGGAGGGGAGAATGGGAGGATACAAGGGATGGGATAACCATTGAGATTAACAAGAATAAATTAAAAAAAAAAAAAAGAACTCACATCCTTGGCTATTACCACTGAAATGTACAAAACTCTCGCTGCCTCTCAGGGAGAAATTATGATTCTCATTTCTTCTTCCCTTGACATTTTGACTCAGAATATGTCAGAAATGCAATACTTGCTCTACTGGGAAACTAACATCACTAGTGAATGTCTAGGCAAAAATATATATAAAAACAAAAACAGAACCAAAAACCAAAGACTATTTTTAGAACGGCAAGCTACTTATTTGGAATTGATAACATAGGTTTTTATTAAGACTTTAAGGCCTTTCCTCTGTGCTAGTAAGTCAAATTAATTTCTCTATGCCATTTAGTTTCCTGGAACTTTTTCTTTCTTGAATTCTTCTATTCATTTTACCCTTACCCTCCTTCTGTAAATTCTAATTCTGGCTTGCATATTTATAAGGTTAGATGAGTGTCATTTCTATTAAAAGTAGTGTTCTTAAGAGCATCATCTAACATACATGAAGAATGTTTGTTGCAGTCAGGAGGGGGGTCCTCCCAGGCCCATAGCGCCCTGGAAATAATGACTTATGAGGCTCAAAAAATTATTTACAAATCCCTAGGCCATATAGCTAGGCTTGTTCCCTGATTAGCTCATAACTTAAAATAACCTATTTTACTAATCTACTGGCTATGTGGCTGGTTACCTAAGCTCAGGCATCATGCATCCATCCTCCTCATATCTTGCCAACTGAATCTCACACCTGATTCTATCCCAGAATCCTTTCTGCCTAACGAGTGTCCCACCACCTATTTTCTGTCTAAGCTATAGTTAATCAGATCTATTATTCACAGGTGTTACATCCACACAATACATACCTATTCTTCCTCCTTTTAAAAGTTGATTTTAAATATGTAATCAAAATCCAGTCACACACACATACACACTTTTTGTATTTATTTGAAAATGAAAACATCTTAGTAAAAAGAAAAGTTCTGAGGGGTCAATACAATTCCGTTCTCTGAGGCAACATTTTTGGATTGACAAGAACTCTCTATTTCTTTCTTGCTTCGTGGAAACAATCCAAATCTGACAGTGTGGGAAAGAATATGTAATTACAGGAAAAAATAAATATATCATCTGAAAGCAGTTGGGATATGTGTGTGTTTATGTGTGTATTACATGGTTTTGAGAATAATTACTGTTTTTGAACAGTTTCTACATTGCAGCATATTTTCCTATAGTTTCTTGTTTTGAATTAAGAACTTAATATCTTTCATTCTAAATTCCCAATCAAGGAAAATAGAGAACTTAAAAACACAGATGTTCATGACTTAGCAGTTTCAACATGCACACTCACATTTGCTCAGAAATTCTATGAATTGTTGTTAACTCATGGGTAAAGGTGACTGCAACAGTTAGTGTTTGTTGTCAACAGGACAGAATCTAGAATCACCTAGGCGATAGGCCTACAGACAGACCTATGAAGGTCTCTAGATTCAAGTTAGCCCTGGAGAATGTCTGTGAACAATGGTTTTGATTGGGCTGTTTCATATGAGAAGACCCATTTTAATTGTGGACCAGACCATTTTATGGGCAAAGATCTTAGACTGGATAAAGAAAAGAACATGGTCCGAGTACAGGTGATCATTGGCCTCTGCTTCCTGGTTGAATTTAATCAAAACTAAGTTCAATGAGTCCTTCTCATTCAACTTACATGTGCACATTGATAGAATCAACCAATCAAAAGGTTTGTCAGCTCTAAAACCATTGTAGGATTTTGTTCTTGATAATAAATAGTTTTAAATGGTACTATAAAAACATCAGGAAGTAGTATGTTAAACACATCAGTGCCTTGTTTAGGAATTAATGTATGTCATCAATAAATCATATCATTCCATATTTTATTTCTTCAAAAACAATTTTTAATTTAAGTGTATCACTGACAGACATGAGAGAGGGATTGCTGTTTCTTCATCTCTTATGAAGAAAACATGAGATATTCACCAAAGAATATTTGTATTTTTGAAAGAAGAATACAATTTACAGACCTTCACACTCAATTTCTGTTTATTAAAATATTATATTTTTGTCTCTAATTTAAAAACTTGTAAGAATATGTTATATAGACTCTGTGTCTGCCCTCAAGGGACAATGAGACTAGGTAGATGTCTCAGTTAGTATTCTATTGCTATGAAGAGGCACCATGAAGAAGGCAACATACAGAAGAATATTTTATTGGGGGCTTCCTTACATTTTTAGAGTATTTGCCCATTTTTTCCATGATTCTCTAGTGCCACAGGCATGGCACTAGAGTAGTATCTAAGGATTTTATATATAAAGACAGGAGAAGGGGGGCAGTGAGGGAGGGAAGGAGGGAGAGAGGAAGGGAGAGAAGGAGGGAGGGAGGGAGGGATAAAGGCATGGGCTCTTGAAACCTCAAAGCCCATCTCCTGTGATCCATCTCTTCTAACAAGGCCACACCTCTTCTTCCCTAAACAGTCCACTAACCAAGGGACTAGATACTGAAATACATGAGGGTGTGGGTGCCATTCTCCTTATACCCACTGCAGTAGATACGTCAGCAGCAGCAGGAATGGAGACATAGCACCATGATTTTGTCTGAAGCCTTCTGAGCAGCTTTTCCAGAGACCTCCTGATAGGCAACCAGACAACTCTTGGTTTTAACGTGAAAAAAAATATTTGTAAAGACAAGCCAATATAAAGCAGGGTTGGAGTTTATTAAAGGAGATTTTAATATAGATTATAGGTACAGGGTTAAATGCAAGAGAGGTGCTCAGAAAAACACACCCCAGTACCTGGATATGTCTTTCTAAAAAGTGTGCCTCATTTTGTTGTGTTCGCAATAATCACATGTAGGAAGTTACTATCTTCAACTGGTTACTGAGAAATTTAAATGAGATTACAGTGTGAGTCCTGATCAGCACTCAATTCGAACTCCAGATCGCAAGAATGCGGGAACTTAGGATTTCTTCATTGCAAACACAGTTAATTGTCTCGATTATGAGATTTCTAGAAAGTCTCTAGGAGAGGAATTGAGCCCTAATCAAGGTCATAAATTTTCAGGCCTTAAGCCTGGTTCATGGTTGCCTTCACAGAAAGTATCTGCTTATGAAAAGATTACCATCTTTATGTTGGCAACTTCTGCAGCAAATGTTGTCATTTGTGCTGACGTCCCTACTTCCAAGATAGGGAAAGGCTTCAACCAGACTCCAGAGTGAGAGGACTCCCATTCTTACAGAAAGTATTATAAGTACAGTTAACCTGCACTCTGGGAAGCGGTTAGGAATCAGCAAAGAGAACACCAGTTAGGTAAGAAGCTGAGAGAAACAACTTCCAAGCAAGGGATCACATAAACTGAACACAGAACAGTCCAACGAAAGGGAAGGACACCCTAGGATGCAGAAAGCAAAGGAGAGGCAAGCCGAAGGAGAAACCAGGGGCCTCTATATCTCAGTACACAGGAACTTTATACCATGATTTCAAAGTGCTTTCATTTTACCCAAACATCCACAAAGAGATTGGGGGCTTTGGAAAGGTGTGATGTGATTCAGTTTGCTGTTTACAAAGGAGGGATGCAGATGCTTGGGGGCCTTTAGCCTAGATGTCATGTGAAGAATGGCTTAAAAGGGAGCAATCCTAGACTAAAACCTGTTATGTAGTCTGCTGTCAAAAATCTATGGAACAGAAAATAGTGGCCCATATTGAGGACTGTCGGTGTATGTGGGAGGGTAATTATAGGGGAATTGAAGTTAATTTAATTTGTATATTTTTTGATTAGGGGAGAGGTGAAAAATCACACATTACTCTTGATTCACTTCGGTAAAGGACACAGGAGTGTGGCATGAAATGAATGCTGCAAAGGCTGAGACACAGTAATATTTGAGATGCCTTCTGGTAATTTGTGTAAAAATTCAATCACATAATAAAATTTGTAATAGGCATTCCTAGCTTCCCTCTTGAGAATGATCCCAATTGCTAAGAAGAAAACCCAAGACTTTCCCAGTAATTAAAGGAGGAAGGGATTAAAATCAGAAAAGGGGCTTAAGAAGAAGTGGCAACATATTCCACTAATAAAAATAGGACAGGATAGCATTACAAAATCAAAAGAAGAAGAAGAAGAAGAAGAAGAAGAAGAAGAAGAAGAAGAAGAAGAAGAAGAAGAAGAAGAA
>OU015745.1:102802186-102825518 GCA_907169655.1 Acomys percivali | reverse complement strand
GTAGACAGTAATTGTGTGTTCATAGATCCTGTGTGGCGTGCCCTCAGAAAGAAATACAAGCCCTTCGCACCCTCTTCCTACCTCTACCCAGGTCCCCAACCTGACACTTTGATGCTACATAGATTGTTATGTAACATGTCATCACTGGTCACCTTCACTAGAATATAACAGTGCAGACGCCAATTCTTTGAACTACCAAATATGTGTGCCACATGAGCCTTTCCTCTTCATGAGATAGTTACTTCAGGTTCCCGTTATAACAGCAAAAAACCTGAAATATGATGTTTGATTCTTCAAAACCCTTCTTTTAAAATGAAAAAAATAATTGCTGCTATTAATCCTCTTTTAAGAAGAAAATTCAGGAGTAGCCAGAAGATATCTAGATAATAAGAATGAAACAGAAAGAGAGAAAAAAAATCCTCCTTAAGGTAGAATGCAGAGTAAAGCTCTGAACTGTGTGTAAAAGGAGCTAGTGCTACAAACCACCAAACAAAGCTGAGCAAAAGAAAACAAACAAGAGAAAAGTGCTATTATAGATCAAGCCTTCTAGTTTGGTGTCTGTTGATAAAGATAAACATTACCAAAAATAAGATGGATAGGAAAGGGTGTGTCGAACTCTGGTGCCCCATATTTGATCACGTCCCCTGGATGGGGAGGCCTGGTGGCATCAGAGGAAGGATAGCAGGCTACCAAGAGGAGACTTGATACCCTATGAGCATATACAGGGGGAGGAAATCCCCCTCAGTCACACTCATAGGGGAGGGGAGTAAGGGGAAAATGGGAGGGAGGGAGGAACGAGAGGATACAAGGGATGGGATAACCATTGAGATGTAATATGAATAAATTAATAAAATATAAAAAAGAAAAGGGTGTATTTGGTGAATACTGTACAACCTACCATCAAAAGAAACCAAGGCAAGAACTCCAGCAGAAACCTGGAGGCAGGAACTGAAGCAGAGACCATGGAGGTACAGTACTGACTTTCTCTTCATGGCTTGCTCAATCTGCTTTCTTATGCAACTGAGGCCCAACTGCCTAGGGATGGTACCACCTGCAGTGGCCTAGATCCTCTCACACTAATTATTAATCAAAAATTCCTCCGCAGATATTTCCATAAAGCAATCCAATGGAGAAAGTTACTCTCTTTTGAAGTGACCCTAGTTTCTGTCAAGTTAACAAAAACTAATCAATGCATTCAGCAAGATAGAATCTGAGTAATATCTACCAACACTCATTTTGGAGGACAATAATTTCAGAGGTCATTGCAAGACCCACAAGATAAATATAACAAATGTTTAAAAACAGGTGTTATACAACATGAAATGAAAAAAAAAAAACAGCTGGAGTTAGGGTGTTGAAGTAGTCGAAATGAAGGAAGGAAGGAAGGAAGGAAGGAAGGAAGGAAGGAAGGAAGGAAAGAAGGAAGGAAAAAGAAAGAAAAGAAAAAATCAGCTTAGCACACAAACATGAAGGCCTGAATTTAGATGACTATGACTCACATGACACAAAAACTAGGCATGGACTATGGAGATGACAAAACATTTGTAACAAACATGAGAACTGGCATTATCATCTCCAGAATCCTCATAAAGCGAGATGCAATGTCAAACACCTATGAATGTGCCTATGGAGAAATGGGTAGACACAGATGAAACACCCTCCCCAAGCCTCATGGGTCTGACAGCCTGTTGTTCCCTGGTGAACAGGTGCAAAGTAAGGACCAACATCGTGGGATTGTCTTCCACATGCACGTCATGGTATATGCACACTCACATTCTCACACATGAACATTCATGCCCACGAATATGCTATGCACATACAACATCAGCACTGACACACACACACACACACACACACATGCACACACATCCAGAGACATATCAATACACTCCTGTAACCACAATACTGTGAAACAGAGACAAAAATATGAAAATAAGTTATATGATATTAATTCACTATGGCATAAAACCAGAAACCAACACCGAGAAGCAGTGAAGAAATTACACAAAAGTAGGGAGAATGAACTGAATCCTTTTCAGAGATCAGTGAGTTACCAAAGAAAAATTTCCAGATTTAAAAGCAAATGAGACACAACTTATGAAAATACAAGACTTATAATGAAAATGATTCTACCTATAACCATTGTTCTGCTGGATGGACAAAATCAGCCTCTATAATTGTTCCTGTAAACCTATAAACTAGTGCGGAGAATTTTTTGTGCAATGGATGATGATTGACTGAATAACTCACAACTGGCCGAGGTGCAGAGAAAAAGTGTCTGTGGAGTGCTCAGCCACACGTGGGACATCTATATCATGCCACCACTACAAGCCTCCAAAGTTCAATGACCATCTCCAAAGATAGCATGGAAAGATTGGCAGAACCAGCGGTTGGGGTGGACTGATGCAGAACAATGCCTTCTGGAACTGAAGGAGCGTTGCCCTCGTAGATTTCACGGCAGGTTTGGGCTAACTGCACAAGATCAAGTCAAGTAGTGTTCAGCCTGGATGCGAGAAGAATTCACCAGCCCAACTCCTAACTGAGGAGTTGTGGATAGTTGATGGCTTCCAGGAGAAAGAAAGGAGGGAGGGAGGGAGGGATGGAGAAGGGAAGAAGGGAGGCAGGAAGAAGGAAGGGAGAAAGAGGGACGCTTTCTTTAAGAGTATGGCCTACGTGGCTTCGGGAAGGTAGATAATACTCCAGTGAATGGACCCACACCCAGGAGTACAGAGTCACCACAAATCAGACTCGGGCTTGCTAGGTTATTAAGAAAAGAGAGTGAACATGAGGAAGTTTTGGAGAAGGGGTGTGGATATGGGAAGAGTTAAGGGGTGGAATGGGGACTACTATGATAAAAAAATATATTCCTTGAAATTCTCAAAGAATAAAATTTTTTACATTAAGAACTGAAAGTAATAATCATGCTACAATCCACAGGCCCAGAGAGGATAAGTAACAAGGTGGGCTCAAGGGAGGACACACGAACCTCCCTGGAAAGGGGAAATAGAATCGATTTTGTGGGCGGACATGGGCACATGGAAACAACAAGAGGAGGGGTCAGATGTGGGGATCGTGGAGGGGGAGAATACTGGGGGGGGGGCAACTGGAATTAGAGCACATTTGAACAACAATGTGAAAATCTAACACAGCGGGAACTCCCTGGAATCTGCTACAAGAGTCACCCTAGTGGAGACTGTCAGTAACAGGGCATACAGAGACTGGATGAGCCATACCCTGTGACCAGGCTAGGCTTCCAGTGCTGGGACTAGGACATTATTAACCTTCGACCTACAGTCTATCCTGCCTACAAGATGTGCTAGTGTAATAGTGGTGCAGAACTTGTGGGAGTGGCCAACCAATGACTGCTCCAACTTCAGACCCATGCCATGAGAGGGAGCCCATGCCTGACATGCCTGGATGTCCAGGAGCCAGAGCGTGGATAGCCGAGAGACCTAGAGTAGAGCCAAACATGACTGGCAAAAAAAGCCAATTGACTCCTAATGATATTCTATTATGCTCATATATTTGTGCCTAGTCTATCATCATCAGAGAGACTTCATCCAGCAACTGATGAAAGCAGGTGCAGAGACCCACAGTTAAATATTAGGCAAAGCGTGGGGAACTCTATGAAAGAGGGGGGAAAGCATTGTAGGCGCCAGGGGGTTCAAAGACACCACAAGAAAACCCGTAGAATGAACTAAGCAGGGCTCATAAAGGGCTCATAGAGACTTAACTGACAGTCAGGGAGCCTGTGTAGGTCTGACCTAGATCCTCTGCATACATGGTATGGTTGTATAGCTTGGTGTTCTTATGGGTCTCTTACCAGTGTGAGTAGGGATGCCTCTGACTCTTTTGCCTGCCTTTGGAACCGTTTTCTTCCTACTGGGTTTCCTCGTTCAGCCTTGTTATAAGGGTCTGTGCCTGGTGTAACTGCAACTTACTATGCTCTGTGGATATCCATGGGAGACCTGCTCTTCCCTGAAGGGAAACAGAGGAAAAGCAGATCTGGGGGAGAAGGGAGGTTATGGGAGGCTGGGAGCAATGGAGGAAAGGAAAACTAGTCAGGTTGTAAGATATGAGAGAAGAAAAAGAAAGAAAAGGAAAAATATGAAAGTATTCTGAGATCAAGGATTATAGGTATGAATGACTCATTTCAGAGAATCTCAAATAACTACCCTAATAATTTACTCCCAGGTCTTCAAAAATAAGGACATTTCAAAATCAGTAGAAGAAAATAATAGTATGCTGGACCACAAGACAAAAGTTGGTATGTTGAAGAGTAAATGTGATTGACAAGTCATAGCCAACACCAAGTAAGAGACTGGATTGATTCAACTGGTTCAGGAGAGAGAGAGAGAGAGAGAGAGAGAGAGAGAGAGAGAGAGAGAGAGTAGATAGCTCTTGGTTCAAGATGACATTTCTTCTTTTTTTTTTGTAATATAAACTTTATTCATGCAATTTTATAAATTATCACATAGACTATAGATCAGCTGCATGCTTCAAACCAAAAAGGAAAACAAAACAAAGTAATTAAAATTACTTGCCAAAAATATGTATCTAGAAAATGTCAAAATTAATGCAGATTCTCTGATCCTGGTCTATATAATAATTTTATAACACTTAACTGTCAAGAAAAATTTAATAAGTCTATGGAAGAAGGCAAAACATTTTTAAGGACAGTCTTTTACATGCAAATAATATAAGCACCTACATTCATTATTTTATTTTTTTTTATTATCAAGAAAATATTATTGATGAGATACTGGAAGCATTTCCTTGAAAGTGAGATAAATTTAACCATGATTCAATATCCTCAGCTATATATTTAACTGAAATATCTAACTCATGGTCAAAAACCAGGGAGCTCAGCGATAAATGATATAAAAGGAACAAACAAATATCCTTTATTTCCAAATAATATGATTACAAACTAAAATGACCTACCTAAAATTCGAAGGCCTCAGTGAAACTATATTGAGACAGATCATTTTAAGGTTAATATGAAAAACTACTGTGACCTTATGCTTTTCAATAAACAATTAGTGAGAGGAAGATTGTAAAACAGTGTATTTATGCAACAACAAATGTTGTAAGGTTCCTGGGGAGAGTTTTTACATTTTAAAAAGCCATACAGAAAAAAAGTGCAATTATTAAAGAGCCACCCAGGTAATAAGCTAGTAAAACCACTAGCACTTATTTTAAGCCCCAATTCTCTTCCTATTGATAGACACCGCATTGCTAGCTGAAATCACTATAGGGTTGCTTTAAAATTTGATAAGCTATTCTAAAATCTTTATAGAAGATCAAAGAGAAAGTACACCCAAGGCACAAATAAAGAAAAAGAGTTCAGCAAAGCGTCTGCTGCTGGGTCTGTTATACCAGAGTCTGATGCGGTCTGTTCCCCAAGGTTGCATTTGCTGCAAACGCACCTCCAGGATGGTAGCAGAACCTTCAAAATGAGATAGAGGTCGTGAGGTTCGCAGCTGCATGGAGATTAATGTTTTGAGGGAGCAGGCATTTCTGGATTCGCTCTCCTGATAGGTTCTGTAAAGCAAGGGCACCCAGGTGTTTTGGCCCTCTTGCTGGTAGCTGGTTCATTGAACTGTTCTGAGCTACGCTGTTGCACAGCCAAAGGCCTTTTGCCAAGGTGACAGCAATGGGCTCTTTAGACTTTCGAGTCACCAGAATTGAAAGCCAAATAAATGTCTTTTCCCTCAGGCTAAGATAAATTGAGACAATGTGATGTTGTCTCAGAGAGTAAGCTCATTGAGACAGACTGGTGGAGCCTGTAAACAGTTTCACATACAAATGGAGGCGATGCAGGAGACAGAGGTGGCATCCGAAACTCCCGGGTCTAAGATTCCACCCAAGTAATAATAATGACAGTATTCCACACACAAAATCCATTCATATGAATTCATGACTTAAATAAATGTACAAAACTAAGCTTCAGACTTCTTAAACCAAATATAGGGAAAAGTCTTTATGCTTCATGATTCAAAAGTTATTATGTTTAGTATAAAAATTAAAATGTTACATTATTTGTAATGAGTCAAATGCATTGACACTAAACTTTATTTAACAAAAACAATGAGAGTTTACATTTCTAAGCAGGTGCCTCTTAAGCCATTAGAAGCTGACTTCAAAACATTTTCAGAAACAATTATTTCCAGAACAAATAACTCCAATTGATAAAATAGTCTGTGACTATTTATATTAGTTTTCCAGAGAAAACTATATTACTATAGTTTTTACACATACATTTATATTATTACACACATATACAATAAACTACATACAGCAAGAAGAACCATGAAACAATCAGAAATTATATATATATATATATATATATATATATATATATATATATATAATGTTACATTCATGGTGTTTTGGTTTTTTGTATTTGGCAGCCTTGAAGAAAGCATCTTTCCTATCTTGGTGAGTCTAAAATTCTGAATGTAAATCAATTATCTATCATATCTCATCATTTCTATCAACTTAAAACATCTATCTAGATCTAAAAACATCTTAACCCGAAAACAACTAAGCGTAATTGTAAAATTAAACTATCTGGTCTTCAACCCCATCAGAGACTTAAGAAGGAATAGGAAGTGCAGGTTAGCAGCTTCCAAAATGGAAAAAAAAAAATGACAGAGACAGTTTGCTGTCTGAACAGTCACCAAAAATTCTCTATAATATTCGAGCATCATCTTCAGCCTTCTGGCCCAGTATATCTGACAGACATATGAGGCAGGAATTACTGAGGACTTGCTTATCCTGTCTTGGCAGCGTTTGTCAGTTGACTATGACAGAATTATGCCTAAAATTGGGCAAGCTTGCATGCAGGAGACCATTTTTCTTAATCCTAAAATTGTACCCGTAAATAAAATATGTCCCAATTTCCAGAGCTTCATTTTTAAAAAGCCAATGATCTAAGGAAGGACGCAAAAAGAAAAAATAATTGCTTCCTTCTTCCATTGTATTTAAAAGGTAGGTGGTTTTATTATCAAATAACCTTCATTTAAAATCTGAATTCTTTTTTCAAGTTTTGGAAATATTTTCTATACATTTGGTCATCACATGTTTAAAAGCCACTTAATTCTTTGCTACTAAAATGTGTTCAATTCATTCTCTACTATCTTTAAACTTATACATTGTCATCTTGTCCTTGGAAATAAGCAAGCGTGTGGGAGATACCCCTCAGTACCAGTAAGAAAAGGCTAGCGCATAGGGATAAGGGGCACTCGCTCACTGGCCAAATCTTTGTGTTTATATCCCACTCCTTCCTTGTTCTGACTCTTGAGGCTAACCACTCACTCTAATACCCTGCTCCTCCTACCCAATCTGTAAGGAAGAGCCATTTTCCTCTTGAATCTTCAAAGCCACACTCATCCCCCAAGCTACCGAAATCACCACAGGTTCCGAAAATCCACAAGGTGGAACTTTACTGGCGACACTCAACCTGTAAGAAAGAATTCAAATGTGAGGCACCAGAGTACGTGTGAAAGTCATACACCACTCTCCACTCAACTGTGGAGACTGTCCCGTCCATTGGCTAGATCTGTGTAGGGGTTTGAAGTTTACCGCCTGTATTGTCCTTGGCTTGTGCCTTAGTTTGAGCGGGACCCCTTGACCCAAATCTGCCTATCATAATGTTCTTCTTGTAGGTTTCTAGGACCCTCTGGATTCTTCTACTTTGCTATTCTCCCATGCTTCTCTCATCTAGAGTCCCAATAGGATGTCCTCCCCTCTGTCCCACTTTCCTGGCAAGTGAAGGCTTTCATGGGACATGCCCCTTGGGCTAGTATGCAGATATAAGTGAGTATATACCATTTGAGTCTTTCTGCTTCTAGGTTAACTCACTCATTATGATCATTTCTAGCTCAATCCATTTGTCCACAAATTTCAGTTATTCCTTGTTTTTAAGACTGAGTATGGCACTCAGAGGAAGGATAGCAGGCTACCAAGAAAAGACTTTATACCCTATGAGCATATAAAGGGGGAGGAAGTCCCCCTCAGGCACAGTCATAGGGGAGGGGAGTAAGGGGAAAATGGAAGGGAGAGAAGAATGGGAGGATACAAGGGATGGGATAACCATTGAGATGTAACAAGGATAAATTAATAAAAAAAAAAAAAGAATTCAAAGGAATATTGGTCACCACATACATTACTCCGGTTTGCAGCTGCTGTCTTGGCATAATTTCTATTGATGTGACTTGAAGATAGCCTCCAGGACATAATTGAAATAGAAAGGTGAAATACAACCAAAGGTCCCTAACAATTCACCCTCCCAACCTACAAAGAGGTTGCCCCAGCTGACCCCAAGGTGGTCCTCCCTCACCAGGCTGCCTGCACTGCTGCTCAGCCTGCACTTTCACTTAGTAAATAAAGCCTTTTGATGACCAGTCTGCTGCACCATTCTATAAATTCTTGTAACCACAAGACCAAACACCTGAACAGAAAGGGATCCGCCCTCCATGGTTGTCCTCTGTCACAACAGTGCTTCCAGGCATACTCTGGGACCTGGATTCGATGTCCATCATCAAAGTCAAAATAAAAGTTAAGTATTATAATTGTTCCTAAGCTTCTGTCATTGCTTGCAGGTATAACCAGAGGGAAATCACTGGAAATATCCTCCTTGTTCAAACTCATGAGTCATTGACACTAGATGTCTAGTCAATTTTGTGAGCACTGTAACATGTATACATGCGTGACTGTGTCTTAACTTGTTTTCTGCTTTTTAAAGGGCACCCTAGAAAATAGCTGCCTAAATGTAGAAATGAATAGTTTTACAGGTATGAGTTTTCAGTATATTAACTTAGGAAAAGAGGGAACATAGACCAGTGAATATATTTTCCCCGAAATAAAAACTTTTACAGGGACTTTTCTCAACTCCTTTATGCTCTGGTAGCGTATCCATGTAGGTTTATTTCAATGCTTTGCCTTTGAATTGATAATACCAAAATTAATCTAAAGAAAGAAAGACAGTACTAACCTTTGATCTAAAAGTATGGAGAAGTGCTTCAAAAATAGTGAAATGTTAATTACTTAACAATACAAAATACCAGTTGTGATTTAAACTCAGCTGCAGTTTGCCTCATGAATTCTAAAATATTGATAGCCAAATGATGTTGGTAAATTAGTGACTGACCTTCCCACGCTATAAGCCATCGGCCCATCTTTGCCATATTTTCAATATAAAGAAAAAGTTCATTCTGTTGGCAGGACCATTTTCTTCCTATTTTGATTTTTCTTACAATATTCCATGCTTAATTTTCTTTATGTATCACTAATCTGAAAAAGAAAAAAAAATAGAATGAAATGAAATGTAATGGTGGATCAAAATAATATCTTATGAAGTTGTTTTAATCTCACCCATTTCTCTACTAATCCAACACACCCTTTATAAAGAAACCCATTATGTTTAAATAACTATTGCCTTGGGCTGCATATAGTCACCAAGGAAAATGTTTCTAGTGTATATGATAATAGCGTATATGAGATATTTTAAGCTTCTGTTTCTAAAATAATTGCACAAAAAGTTGACTAAAACCTATTGGATAAAATGAACAAGGATGTGATAGTGCATTGAACACAGACTTTAACTAGAGCTATTTGGGGTTTAAACCCCTTTGAGTTCAGATGCTCAACAGCTGCGATTTTATTATTCCTTCAGGTAAATACGAGGTACCTCCCTCTTCGACAAAGCAGAGTAAAAGCTATAATTGCATCTTTGCACTGGGCAGTAAGTCATCTGAGCTTTGGTCAGTAGCTTGTGTGTAATTAAATAATGTTAAACATAGTCTAGCACTAGCTTTCCCTTGCGTAAAAGCCCCTTGCCTTTACAACTTCCAACTCTCTCAGATGAAACAGATACAGAAACCGGAACCTACACAACTCAGAAAGATAGCATCTTTCTGCCAGGCTTAATCAAGTGTTGTGAATTCTATAGACTTTCCCGTATTAATATTCTTTTTAAAAAGCCCTTTATAAGTAGGATGGCAGCGGAAAGTATGCTCTTCTGTGATTGCTTGGCATAAAATTCATTAGGCTCTAGTCTGCATTCTTTCGGCATCATTTACAGCTCCAAGAAAAACCAGCAGCAGCTCCAAAGGAAGGAGATGAGCAGTGAACTCAGAAACTCATTTCTCGTTCATTTTGCTAAGAGGCCATGCTCATCTCAGGGAGGTTTTGACAAGCAGCAACAGTATCAGTGAGTTCATCTCCGGAATTCTCTTTGCCCAGTGAAAAGGTCCTTTTCCCGAAGCTCATTTCTATGGTTACATCATTAAAACTGTAACAAAGAAACCAAGTCTCCCATTTTTCATAATCTTGGAAGGACACCTTTCACAAAAATGGCTACTTTTTTTTTTTTTTTTTTTTTGAGTCGTTTAGCCTGGTATCTAAAAATGAGCGCTAACATTCCTACTGCTAAGGCATTTTAAGTGTTATCTGTAGGAACAGATACTTATGTTGTTCATGTAAATTTACTGAATTGTCCTTTATTAGATACTCAAGGATTCTTTGTTCAAACGACTGTGTAAAATGCATGTATGTCTAATATTTTACACATCACTTGCACACAATTTTTCAGCAGTACCTGCCTGTTCCAGTTCTCTAACACAGGAAACTTCCTCTTGTTCATATCATGTTTAGTATTGAGCATGGAAAATAATTTTTAAAGACACAGAGAAGATAGTCTGAACACAAGTACGTTTTTCATCCTTAACTTGATGCCGTCCAGATGCTAGAGCTGCCCTCAAAAATATAGGGAACAATAACAAAATAATTTTATTCTTAGTGTCCTAGTCTTTAATTTTATTTGTATTTTAATTATTTGTGCATGTCTGTCTATCTTTTTCTCTGTTTCTGTCTCTGTCTCTGTCTCTCTCTCTGTCTCTCTCTCTGTGTGTGTGTGTGTGTGTGTGCGTGCGCGCGCATAAATTCACAGTTGCCAAGTGTTAGGCCCACTGGAGCTGGAGTTACAGGTAACGATGAACTGCCTGCCCAGTGTGGGTTCTTGGAACCAAACTCAGGTCCTCTACAAGAGCAATATGAACTCTTAGCCTCTTAGGCACCTCCTCAGCCTCCCAAACCTACTTTTATAAGTAAAAATTACATGAGCTAGAGATTCTTAACTACTGATTAGAATTTTAGTGGCCCCAATATATCAATCATTGCAATGAAATATTCAAGTCAGTTCTGATAAGAAGAGAGTGAACACAGATCATTTTGCTGACATATATTACTTGTATTACCCAGTAATCTAAGAAGTTCTGAAGCTACAATTTGTGATTATTACATATATTACAACTTTTCAAGTTTATAAAAGGTATTTTAACAATGTTAGGCTAAATAAAACAAACTCCATCTTGCATGAAGTGTTTGCTTAAAGATTATTTTCTGTCTTGTCACGGATCAGATAAAATACTGATGAGCATAATTGACTATTTATCAAAAGTAGAGATCGAGCAACCAAGAAAAAGCAAAGTTATGGGTCAAATTCTAATTTCATTTACAAACATTTTGCCCCAGAGATTTATCTCTATAAAATATGTCAGAGTAAAAAATATATACAAAATGCAATTAGCTACTAAATTGTATTCTGTGCTTAATATTACGTACAAATTCAAATAGAGATCCTTTTTACTTAGCATAAAGAAATAAGTGGACTACCTAAAATGTACTTGGGATTGAATGAGAAAGGTAGTAATTGCAGGATGGATAAAGCTGAAAAAGACTCTAACATTGTTGGAGTGTTCACAATGAAAGAAATGAACAACAAGCAATAATGAATACAGAGCGTAAAACGTATTGTGTACATGGTGTATGGCAGTACAGAATGGGAGTTAAGAAAGCTTTGACCAAAACAGATGTTTTAGATGTGCTTAAAGAATGAACAAATAGTGAGGAGAAAGTGCAATGCTTTGAAATTAAGAATCAGTCATTTAAATTAAAATTTCAATGAATGTATGTTTTTCAATTTATCTAAAAAATAATAATGATTAATACCTAGGATGCAGCCCAGAGAGAGAACTTGACATCCCACTCCACAGATCCTTGCTCGGCCATGTTCATTGCAGCTCCATTCACAATAGCTGGGGATGAAAGCAACCTAACTGTCCTTTCACTGATGAATGAGAAGTTAAAATATGGTTTATACTCTTCAGCTGTAAAGAAAAGTAAAATTTGCAAGTGAGTGGATGGAAATAGAAAACAAAACTGAGTGAAGTTACTCAGATCCAGAAAGACAGGCACCTCATATTTTTCTCATCTGCATTTTCTCACTCAGAATCTTCAGATTTGAGTACACAACCTGGATTGACCATAGAAATCAATAATGTTTTAAGGCATTGCACAGGGAGGGCCTTGAGACAATACCAGGATTCTGGCAATATGAACAGACATTGGATGGTAAAGAGGAGTTGAAAGATGAGGAGCAGGAAACTTCCAAGTCAAAACACACTTATGTGTCACTGCAGAAAGATGTGATCTAAAGTGATGTGCCTGAAGAAAGGCTGGACCCATCAGGGTCTCTTCTGCCCTACAGCCTGAAGGGCACCAGGGTAGCATCTAGTCAGATCCTAGCCATCTGTAAGTTAGGCAGCAAGGAGATGATATAGTCCTGTTCAAAGCCAATGTAAGAAATTTCTCTATGTCCTATATTCAAAGTGGGTGGTGGGGAAGAGACACCTTAGCTGTCGGGGGATGGGGGACTGTGTGCCTGCACACAATAACTCACTGTTTTCTGCTTTTAACTATTGATATAGTGTGGCCATGGGCATCAACTCCCTACTTCTTCAATTACTCTACCGTGATGAGCTGTAACATGAAATGATGAGTTAAACAAACCCTTCCTCCCTTAAGCTGCCTTTACTCAGGCTATTTTATCACAGCAACAGGAAATGAAACTAGGCCAGCTCTGAACACAGACAACTGTCAGTGTTGGTCAGAAGAAGAGACAAATATTATATGCTACTAGTAGTGCTGGTTTTCCATCACACTTAAAGTTGTATCTCATCATGTCTATGTCCCAAATGTGCTTCTGCAAGCAGCATGACAACATGCTTCTAGGGAACCGGTTCCCCCACCAAAACTAGCTTGCATAGGTCCATAAATCAGGCTGGTAGATCATGTGTTGGCTTCGCATTGTCATCTCTTAAAGCCAAACTGGAATAGCATCCTAATAACTATAGGGCTGGACCAAGGAGACCTTCCAACATCAGCAATTGGAGTGGAAGTGTCAGTCTACATCTGGGATCTGCATGGCAGAGGATGTAGCATATTATTATTCAATATAACCCATTTAGATTTGTTGGCAAACATGCGCTGCATAGAAAACAACCTATTTAAGGATAGGAGTTATTTTTCCTAAGAGGGGCATTTTAAATGGTGGCTCTGGCACCATAGTCATATTACATAGTCAGATAATATATATGATTATTTGTGATATTATATAAGACAAAAAAACACACAATAACAAATGCCAATGTATCAATACCCGACAATTGTATGAGAAATGGGTTTTTTTTTTTTCTGTCCTACTATCACTATGAGACAAAATGAAATACCCGTCAATTGTATGAAAAATGTTTTTTTTTTCCTGTCCTACTATGAGACAAAATGAAGAGTCTTGGAAGAAGACAGTGATATGAGAGTCCCCAAACATGACTGAGTCAATTAAAAGTGCCAAAGCCTATGGAAAGAACAGGACAAGCTGTGTCTACTGAGCTGTGTTCCTTTCCTCTTATCTTCAGCACTCATCTACTTTCTTTGCCTTTCAGACCTTTTCACTTTAAAGGTATGTACTTCTAGATACCCAGTGAAGTTCTCCATTGCCCTGTGTGAATGTGAGCTGGAGATGCCTCCCTGTCCATGCCAGTCTGGCATTCCTGTGTCCTGTAGATGCAGTCTCGAGCTCCTCGGTTGTAAGACACTGTTCATTGGATATCCCAGCCATTCTCTAAGCTCTAAGCAGTGCCAGGAAGAAACAGGAGCACCTCAGACAACTGTGAAATACTGAAAGACACCAGCCATAAGTAGAAAATGTAGCCTTCAAATATTTAGAAGAACACTTCTGCTCAGTGGTACATCACATGCTGATAGCTATTGTAGAAAATGACTTCTGATTCAGTGACTTA
This sequence comes from Acomys percivali, assembly GCA_907169655.1. NCBI lineage: Eukaryota > Metazoa > Chordata > Mammalia > Rodentia > Muridae > Acomys > Acomys percivali. The sequence continues at coordinate 102,811,374 of OU015745.1, read as the reverse complement.
AAATAACTGAAATGTCCCCTTGCAGTTATGAATGCCAGCAGTCACAAGTCAGAATCTGGTGGATTCAGTCAGTCCTGGGCTTATTGACACTTAGTCTATGGTCACATTACTTTGCCTTGTTCTTTAAGAAGGAAAAAAACTACTTCTACTTCTCAGTTGTAAGATATATGCAGTCACAACTAGGTGTGCTCATGGAATCCTGTGCCCTTGGGACCTTAACTTTATCCTAAGTATTTAACTAGTAGTTACAGATTTTGAAGATCAGCACACAGACATATTTTTTGGTGTCTCATTATTCAAACCAATACAGATAAAGATTGTTTGAATCCTTAATGGGCAGTAACAATATTTTAACCAGAACCTTCACACATGCATAAATTTAGAGATATTCAATTTTCTCCTGAAACCCTTAAAAAAGTCTGTATAATCCACTTCCGGAACCATCTTTCTCCCATTATAAATATGACTATGCCAAGCTGGTCTGAGAAGTAGTATGATACCTTACAGCACTCCATAAATCTTCTTAACAAGATGCTTTTCTTAGTCAGTGTTCTACTGCTGTGAAGAGATACCATGACAACAGCAACTCTTGCAAAGGGAAGCCCTTAATTGGGCCTTGCTTACAGTTTCAGAGGTTTAGCCCATTGTGTTCCTGACAGGAAGCATGGCAGCCTGTAGGCAGACATGGTGCTGCAGAAGTAGCTGGAGTTTTACATCTGGATTCATACCCAAAAGAGAGACCTTGCTAGGGCCCTTGAAATTTCAAAGTCCAAACACTTTCTACAACAAGACCACATCTACTCCAACAAGGCCGCGCTTCCCAATGACTACAAAGTAGTGCCGCTCCCATAGGACCAAGCATTCAAGCCTATGAGTCTATGGAGGCCGGCCGTTCTCATTCAAACCACGACACCCTATAGTTTCAAATACTTTTAAAATGTAACTTGGCAGTTAGTAAGAGAAAGTTGAGCCCTTTATATTACTGACATCATTGCTATGATATGTGTCTGTTGATTCATTTTAGATACTACTTTTGTTAGTATTGATACTAGGCATGGCAGTCCCCTCTGGGCTTCTGTTTCCTTAACTGCTAAAACTATAGAACCAATTGTTGTGATGTGTTACAGGACTATTTGGCAAAAAAAAAATATATATATTTCCTGAGAATTGTTGACAATTATCAAAATACATAAAGTTTTAGATTTAAGAATATAGATAGGTAAGTGATAGATGATGATATATAGATGATAGATAGATAGATAGATAGATAGATAGATAGATAGATAGATATAGAGATAGAAAGAGATAGATAGATAGATAGATAGATAGATAGATAGATAGATAGATAGATAGACAGACAGATAATTGGGCCAAAATCAAAGAAATTATTTTTATAAACCTTCAGACAAAAGACAGAGCCATAGTAAAATAAACCAAAGAACATTTGTTACAACACTGCTCAGGAAGTACAATAGACGGGGAGAATGGTGACCCTTCCAGGGCTGAGTTAAACTCTTCCTTCTGAAATTCCAGGCAGAGCTAAATCACAACATGGAAGCAAGATAGGCAGATTTGGGTCATGGGGTCCCGCTCAAACTAAGGCCCTAGCCAAGGACAATACAGGCGGTAAAATTTAAACCCCTACCCTGATCTAGCCCATGGACAGGACAGTCTCCACACTTGAGTGGAGAGAGGGATTTGACTTTCTCAAGTACTCTGTCCCCTGGAGGGGGAGACCTAGTGGCACTCAGAGGAAGGACAGCAAGTCACTGAGAGGAGACTTGATACCCTATGAGCATATACAGAGGGAGGTAATCCCTCTAAGGAACAGTCATAGGGGAGGGGAATAAGGGGAAAATGGGAAGGAGGGGAGAATGGGAGGATACAAGGGATGGGATAACCATTGAGATGTAACAAGAATAAATTAATTTAAAAAAATAGATTAAAAAAAAAAGAAAAATATGTTCATTTTTTAAAAATTCCGCTCACATATACTTACCAAAGAAATTATTAGGAGACAATTCAGGAAGGAGGTTAGAAATTTATGTTAATGAGGAAGTAAGATGCAAAAACAATGGTAAGCAGAGAAATCAGCAAGCATAATAAATCTAATCAAGTATTGTGAGAAACACTAATTATAATGAATTCACTAGGGATAAAAAGCTAGGAAATAAAATACAAAAAGTTGATGCCTAATGTATTTCTATGGGTTCCTACTTTCTTCAGTACATGTATAATATAGTTTGATTCTCATAACAAATTTGTGAAAGCATTACTAATAACAGGCTCACTTACTGACAGAGAGACTAGACCAGAAAAGACTAGCTTGATTAAGAAACCACATTTGGAAAACAGAAGACTTGGGGTGTGACCCCATTACTCACCAGTATCCTGATCTGTACCAGAAGTTAGCAATATAGGTGAAACATTCTCAGAAACGTTTCAAACATGACAGCAATACTTACATTAATATGGAGAAGAATGATTGTAATTAGAGATTTGTATCATTCAGAGAGAAATTAGAGGCACTGATTACAGCTAAGCTTTGCTCCAAAAAATAGGAAAAACAAACCAGCTCTTTTCTAAGGAGTTAAGAGGGAGTGTTGAGGAAACCATCAGCATGTGCATTCCCTACAACATAATCCTTCTCTTCATGAGTCTGTACCAGACACTCTTAGAGCTATACTAAGGGGTGTGTGTATGTGTGTGTGTTATGCACACTCATGTGAGTACATATTATATTTTTGAAATAATACTTGTAATAAAATAATATTATAAACATTATAATTTGTATTAAATTTAGTACAATACAGCATTGAGCATCATATAAAGAAGCAAACTTAACACCCAGTATGAAGAAAATGGACACCATTATCAACATCAAGGAAGTGAATAAGAAGGTTGCTGAGTTGACAGTATGCGCATCCAAAGAGTAAACATAAAAGGCTCCCAAATCTACTGAACATTCTGCTAAAGAATTTTAGAACATTTAGGATTGAAAATGTTTATATCTGGTACCCTTTAACTAATAAAAATCTTGAAAATATTGTAAAAATTGAAAAAGATAAATCTGAAACATTTGTGACCCTCTGTATTTCAGACAAGAGATACACGGCCCGTAGTTATTGTTGAACTGTAAAACGGGGTGACCTGTTAGTTTGGGCACAGGAAATAAAACATTACAAAGAAACCCTTGTTTCTTTGTAAGATGGGAGAACACAGTAGAAGCAGTAGCACACACATGGATAAGAGCTATTTTGGGTGTTGTATCTCTTCAGCCACTTGGTAGACTCTTCCCGTGTGAACGAGCAAGTGAGCCACAGCAGGCTGGTTCCAGTGATGAGTGTGTGTCACTAACCGAGAAGAATGACTTCCTAAAACTATAAGAGAGAGGAAAACATAAGTTCATGGATGAGCACACTATAACAAAAGAACACTCAAATGCATGAACTGTATGCCTCACAAGACAGTGGAGATTTACAAGGAAATGAAGACTCAAAGAATAGGTAAACCTAAATGCTTTTCATAGCTATATATATAATATTGAAAATAATCATGTGAGCTGATGGTAATAAAAAGAGAGAAACTCTGCAAGACCTATTTGTAAGAACGTTCCTGTATCCAGGCTTACAGGGGGCACTCTTATATGTGGATTTTAAAACTTACTTTGTTGCCTGGCCATTGCAACCTCCTTCCTAGGTTTTACACCCTGCTGTAGGAAATAAGAATGGAAGAAGGTCAAAGATATCCTTGATTCTCCATAAATTTTCTGAAATTCCTCCAACTTACAGTGGTTTGGGTAGCATATCCCAAATCTCATCATGAAAGTACATTTATTCCCCATGGGAAGTACAGTGGCATGACAAGCCATGAGTAGCTGACCATCCTTTAAAGAAGACTCACAGATGGACTCAAAGAAGAATACAAAACGAAACCACGCAGAAACTGGGTATTAAACAATAAATCCTGTCCTTTTTCATTCGGGTTTCTCACAAACTCGCTGGGAGAAGAAAGTGAGTTTTCTGTTTCCAATTCTGTTATCAAGCTACGTTGTGAACTGAGGGGTAATTGCATTTAATAGCTTCACAGAGTAATCCAGGCATGTATGAATTCATAATCCTCACATATCTGTGAAATACGGTTCTTACTACTCATCAAACAAATAGTCAATGAAAGGCACCCATAATTATTATTACTGGTAGCATGCAGGGTTTTTGTGATGAGACAGTTAGCATCCTATGATATAATAGAGCATTGTTCTCACATATTATTCAGTGTGATGGTTACTTGATGGTGTTTCTAGTATAGAATTCCAAGACTCACCTCTAGCTATTATGATTCCTCTCTTCTGGAATTAAAGTAGAGAAATCAATAGCTATGAAAACTCCCCCAAACAATTCTAATCTAGATGGCACTTAGAAAATACGTTGACATATAATTGGAAGTATCCATAATAAGCTAATCAATTGACCAGAGAATGGTATGTAACTCGACAAACTATCCTAATGATAGTAGGCTACTTGGGCATCTCCAGCCCACCACAATATCATCTAAGCCAATATAAAAAGAAAGGTGTGCATTCAGTACACACATTTGAATCTAGGTCCAAATATTCAATCCTAAATCTAAAGTTCACAAACTGAATAAAGTTCTGAAAGGATTGATGCCAGGATTCTGTAAATCATACAGCACTGTTGGCTCAGCCTCTTCCCCAAGAATTTCAAAGACTAAGACCGGAGATAAATATGTAGTACTGAGTATGTAATTAACCACAAATTATCAGGTGGTTGTATCTAATCCTGTCCTTTGAGAGATCATATTTCAAGGAAAATAAACAAGATTAAAAAGACAAATGAGAATTTAAACCAGAAGAAATGGAAAGGGTGAAAACCATAGATATGGGAAAACCCCACAGCAAGAAATAGTTGAGTCCAGGCCCATATCAGAATGCCCAACATTTCCCTCAGCCCTGTCTGCCTGAGATGTGAGATGACCATAGAATGACAGGTTAAGTTGGGCACAACCCCAAGAGAGTGAAACTCTCTGAAGACTTCACAAGAATGCATATCACTTTCCAAATAGTTCAACATTCATAAAAACTAGAATTACACTTATCTTATTTCTTTCTATTTTTAAATTTGTTTTCTGAATTTATTCACAAAAGAATTGTCTTTGCACGGCTTGTTTTTCTCTTTTCTACAATTTCATGATAAGTCTTTTTAAATGGCTTAAAAACAACCTCCTTCCTACCTTATTAACTCAAGCTAACTGGATATGAAACAGCTCAAATTACAGAAAATGCTAAAATTAATTTCTTAATTCCCTATCAAATTAATTCTGCCCACTTCTTTTCCCTAATGTTTAAGACCTGCTCTCCCTCACTGCCTTCTTTGGAGAAAGCATCTTCTGTAACCAAACAATGTCATCTCTTGCATTTCTGCTCCTCCACCAGAGACTCATCTAAGGCAGGTAGGAGCCCTTTGTCCTGCACTTTATAGTTATTTTCAGCTTCCCTCCTTTTATCTTGAAATGTTCTTTTTGACTTAGCATTTGTCTGTGAGACTTTGTTCAAATTCTCTCTCTCCCCCCTCCCTCTCCTTTCCCTTTCCCCCATTTCCCCCCCACACACACATAAGCACACTCATGCACACACACACTGAGAATATAGGGGAGACACAGAAAGGCCTCAGTCTTCTTGCTAAGCTAAGGGACACACAGCCAGTTATTGAATTCACTTGGAAGAAAGGAGTGCAAACAGAGTAACAACATGCTGAAGGTGTGAGACAGCCAGAGGGATATAAATATCCACCTCAGCAAACAACTTCCTTCCTGTTTGAGCCACAGACACAGAAAATCAGGAAGAGCAATATACATACATGCCCACTTATGTAAAAGTAGCTTGTGAATACAGCATCCTTGTAAAATTGTGGCCTTAAATTTCTGTTTTGAAGGGAACCATCAATGGAGGTGGTTCTTACATGATTCTTCATCAAATTGCTTTTCAGAATCCAACATTGTATAGTGCTGATGAACCATGCAAATTGTAAATGCTAGTAGTAACAACTAATATTTGTGTAACAGGATCTATATAAGCTTCGTATGTATTGACTTTGTTCTCAATTTTGATGACCCGCAGTTCGTGTATACATTAGTATTTTCTCATTTTATACCAGAGAAACTAAAGCACTGAGAGGTTAAGTGACTTGAACATGGTTGAAAAAGCTATAAGAAGAGGAGCCAACTTGTCATGCCATAAAGTTGGACTCCAAATTCTATAGCTCTCACACTGAATGTCAGTTATGATGTATGTGCAAGGCAATTCCTCCTAATAAGGATGGAGATGCTATTATTTTTCCATTTTACAAATGAGAGCACACATGCAGAGCCAGAGAGACAGGATGATAGATAGACATAGGGACATCCAAGACCATAAATCCAAGCAATCTAGCATTGGAATCTGTGTCCTTAATCTCGATTCTGTGTTATTCTGTGAGATGTTTCAGAAATCAAGATTCTGATATATTTCAGGAAACACGGTAGACATACGTTTTGGAGACTGCGTGTCATCCATCAGCAGCGCTCTTTTTATACTTTCATATGAGTATGAAGTATCCCATTAGAAACACTGCCACCCTGTGAGACACAAAGTATCATCTTCCATTTTTTTTTTTGAAACTGTGATTCATATAGCTTAATGGGGCAACTTTGATATCATAAAACCTCAGTAAAATTTGAGCCTTCAATGAGTCTTTTTCTTTTCATTTCTTCACTTTTTGGAGCTTTGTCATTTCATATGTGAGAACTGTGGTAAAACTATAAAGAGGTACAGTCAGCATAACACCATCAAAACCTATAAATGCGTAGTTTTTCACATAAGAATGTTGATTTTCCAAATAAGTTAACAATACTTCAACCTCAGAACCAAGAATCAATTAACAGGAGGGAGAAGATGTTGCCAGCTGTATGTGAACTCTACTAAGTGTACCTTTGAAAGGCACATTTAACTGCACTGTACAGCACACAGTACTAGACTTTGACCAAAATATTTGATCTACAAAGCTTGGGAATTAGATGTGCAATATATTTAAATATTTCTCCAGGGTTTAACTGACCTAAAAGTGTATTATCTTTTCCATGTTGGGAAATCAATCAAATTTGAAATAAGAAAGGTCAACCAGATAAACAGCATAGTGTCTCACTCATTATCCCCTTCAAAGAAGAATAATAACAAAGTGCAGTGTATATTTAAAAAAAGAGCCAAGCAGGTTGTGTGGACATGTGCAGAAACACATATCAACACAGTGCTACACACACAGAAACTCATTTGAATAATATGTTATCTGAAATATATTAGTATCCTATATTCCATTGTTTGAAGAAACTCATCTAACATACAATGTGACTTACTGTTTTAGCTTATTTTTTTATACTAGCATCCTATTGCAGGATGACACGTAAATGCAGTCATTCACCACAAGTTTTTGAAATACATTTCTCTATTGCAGCATAAGGCACTCCAGGCTGATGCATGCATCAATAGTGGATTTTTATTCATTGCTGAGGACTATTATATTGATATGCCTTAGACTAGCCATTCATTCATTGAAGGGTTTTGAAGGGGATTAGAACTACAGCAGTAATGATAACTATATTTTACCAAAAAGTCAAATATTTAGTGCTTTTTCTGACACTACTAGTGGAGGGGAAATTTGTTGTGTTGTGGGGAACAGAGAGTGAAGAGTGAACAGGAAGGGGAATCATTGATTAAGAGCAGGTAATGCCAATTTTGCAGATGTAAAACTGGGGGGTTGTGTGTAAAATTGCTTCCAACATCTACTGTCTTGCCTTTAGTGCAAACTTGACTCCTAGCATAAGAGGGCCACTGTAATTCATGTTTATATAATTGTAAGAACCCAAGAGTTATGAAAATATAAATATAGAATTATAGAAAGAAACTAGAGGTTTACAAAAAGAGAGACACCTATATAACCATTCACCTGCCAGCGCCACAGGGAAATAAATGGACCAGTGGCCTGAGCCTCAGTAGTGAAAGGCCTGAATTATGTGAAACAAGAAGGGACAATTTAAAAAAAATAGCTCTGGTAATGGAAGAACCTGAGGTTTATTACTATTTTACTCTGCTGGAGGGAAGAAGTTAAGTTAGCTACATCGGCTCTGTCTAATTTTCAACCAGTTTCAGTTTTGCTTCCACTGTCTTTAAAATGCACATCAATGAGGAAATATTTTCTATACTTAATGCAGATTGATTCTAATAGGGATTTCCCAATAGTTGCAAAGCTCAAAGGTCAAGTGCTACATATTTTTTCTTAACATCATTTCATCAGATCATTGCCCCAAGCTTTTATATGATAAAAATTATTCTAAATTTCTCATGATAATAATCTAAACTCTAAAGCAGGAAAGTATACTATTAGCATTTAAAAACTGGGTCACCCTGGGTATTTCATTTCAGTTGTTTATTTTTCTTCTTAAATTGCTGTATGAATATTGTAATAAATGACAACTTCCAACTGGAGACTAGGAGGGACCCACAAAAGGCAATAAACATATTAGGAACAGCAGCACTGACATAAATTATTCTTATAATACTTAAAGATATATAAACATACGACTGTATTTTCCTTATGCCTCATGCTTTTCTAATCAAAAATACAAATGTGTATAGCAAATACTAAAAAACCTGAAGAAAATAAACATGCAGAGTAGCAGCATTAAATTAATGTGATTGTCTATAGTTTCCTTATGCTAGATTAAGATTCACAGCATAATATGGCACAGAATGATGTACTGTAAGTTCATTAAGGTCAATCAACTAGTGATGCAGGAGGACACAGTTCGCCAGCCACTGCCTGTCACGTCTCCTCTGTTACCTCAAACAGAAGTTGGCCTCCTCTCTGTGAAATTCTTGAATTTGCATGGAAAAGTCATCCTCTGTTTGCTTCTTCTCACCCAGCACAAATGGTTTATTACTTTGTATCAATACTTATGTCATTTATAAAGTGTTAATCTAAGAAAATGCTTTCAATAAAGTCTATAAACATAAATGTGTCTCTCTAGCAGCAAAAAGCCAGAAATGTTGAATGAGACTTTTTCTTTCTTTTCTCCTTCTTCTTCTTCTTCTTCTTCTTCTTCTTCTTCTTCTTCTTCTTCTTCTTCTTCTTCTTCTT
>OU015745.1:102778327-102794001 GCA_907169655.1 Acomys percivali | reverse complement strand
AGAGAGAGAGAGAGAGAGAGAGAGAGAGAGAGAGAGAGAGAGAGAGACTCTCCCTACTGCCCTCTCTTTCCTGTCCCCTTTCTTTTGAGATCGAGTCTTTGTATGTGGCCATAACTAGTCTAGTAAACACTATGTAACTCAGCTTATCTCAGGCTCAGGATTTTCCTACCTCAGCCTCCTTGGCCTTCCAAATTGTATTTATTGTACCTAAGACATTAAATCCATATAATCAATACTCATGTCTCTTAACCACAATACTAGCAAGGCCTCACATAGCATTTCAGTCCATTTTTCTTGCACAGGAAACTTTCCTTTGCTTTCAAAGACAGATAATGGAGAATCCTATGCACTCAATGCCTCACATGTGGATTCGCTAATCCTTCCAACTCTTAGGCAAAGAGACATGCCACACTGTATCATCGCATGAATTTCACAGGGTTTTTATTTCACTGGCTTAGTGAAGATGACATTTCTGAACTACAATGCTAAAGCAGTCCAGTTCCAATTGTAATCCAAGGCAAAAGTACATAAGTGCTAGTGCAGAAGCCATAGAGAGAGACCAATGAGAGGGAAATCTAGGGATGTACACAGACACAAACAACTTTAATTGAAGTCTATCTCACACCAGGAAGACCCAAACCAGTATGTAAAGAAGGAAGACTGCAGTCCTTGTTAGCAATGCAGATGTGCTTAGACAGAGGCCAGGCAGGGCTCCAGAACTCTTTCTTCTATGACTCCACCTTGGAACTAGCGAAAAGGGGAGGTTGACTGTTCCAGGTTTGAAGGCAGGCCTTAATACTTCCATGTTATTTATTGCTTTAACTTCATAAAGCTGAAGTGTGGGGTAGTATATTGAAATGCTGAAACCTACCTCGCCTGTCTCTGGTTCAGGGAGTCTGTCCAACGCCTTCACATGATACAAGCCATGCTGGGATGCCTACCAGGTAAGGGAATGGCACTGCTCTGGATGTTTTGTGGAAGTTTTCTCAGTTATAGAAGGTCATAGAAGGTCATAGAAAACCTTAAGGTAGATAACATAAATCACAGTTTCTAGATGAAAGTACAGAACGGTTAAGACAACTGACCGAAATGGTATAACAAGCTGGTGACAAAGCCCACATGATTTTTGCTCCACCAGATGCTTTTTTCTAATGTCTTACAGACAAAAAAAAATAGTCATGACATTTGGATGAAATGATAAGTATCATGCTTCCTAACAGTAGAAATCAGAGATTGAGGAGAAAGACTTCAAATGAGAAGAATAGAAAAAGAAAAAGGAAAGAAAGGAAAAAAGGAAAGAAATATTTGTCCTCTAGGTTCCCAAATCACAGAGGAAAACCTATGACATAGCAAAAGGATACAGTGAGATAAACCAGAAGATTAAAAAAAAAAAAAAAAAAAAAAAAAAAGTTCCCTTCTCTGGAAGCAAATTATCTGGATGAGACCTGATAGGCTGTGGTCATATGGTGGGGGAGGAGGTCCCCTTCTGTCAGAGGTCTAGGGGAGGAAAATAGGGCAGAAAAGGGAGGGAGGGGGAACAGGAAGGAAAAACCCTTCTTATGAACTGAGTATGTAGCTGAGTTGGTAGAGTACTTGTCACGGATGCAGGCAACCCCAGGTTACCCAGTGTGGTAGTACATGCCTAGGCAGGAGGATCAAAGTCATCCTCAGTCACATAATGAGTCTGAGAATACCCTGGGCTACTGGAAAAGAAAGAGGAAATGGGTAAAGGAAAGAAACTATTTCTCAGCCTAGTTATTGAAGGGTTATATTAGAAAATAAATGAATGTGAGTTCTTGGTTACAATAAGTACCATTTCCCTGTATATACTTGTTTCAATATTTTGCATCCAATTTATTACACTTTAATCAACGGAGGAGGTACTTTTGAGGTCACACAACTTATTATCCTTGAATCTCTTTACACTCAGATAATTCTGGAGTCAGGTAGAGATTGTTAATAGTATGAAGCCTTAGGGTATCGAGTCTTTTCTTGGTAACCTGTTATCCTTCCTCTGAGTGCTACCAGATCTCCCCATCCAGGGGACGTGGTCAAATATGGGGCACCAGAGTTTGTGTGAAAGTCAGATCTCCTTCTCCACTTAACAGTGGAGAATGTCCTGTCCATCGGCTAGTCTGGGTAGGGGTTCGAGGTTTACTGCCTATATTTTCCTTGGCTGGTGCCATAGTTTGAGGGGTACCCCAGGGCCCAGATCTGCCTGTCATACAGTTCCTCTTGTAGTTTTCCAGGACCCTCTGGATCCTTCTGTTTCCACATTCTCCCAGGCTTCTCTCACCTAAGTCTCAATAGGATGTCCTCCCCTCTGACCCACTTTCCTGGTAGGTAAAGTTGTTCATGGGGACGTACCCCTTGGACTAGTGTCTCAATATAAGTGAGTATATACCATTTAACTCTTTTTGCTTCTGGGTGAACTCACTTATTATGATAATTTCCTGTTCACAGGGGGAGGAGGTCCCCCTCAGTCACAGACATAGGGGAGGGGAGTAGGGGCGGAAGCGGGAGGGAGGGAAGAATGAAAGGATACAAGGGATGGGCTAACAATTGAGATGTAATATGAATAAATTAATAAAAAATAAAACCAAAATAAATAAATATTAAAAAATAGTATGAAGCCTTATGACTGTTTCAGATATCATTACCATTATTTTACATTCCTTCCTTATTTATCTCACTCTCGCTTCCCTAATTAAAGTCCCCCTCATTATCCCAACCACTTCCAGATCATTTGTACCCTGTTATGCCTTTCTCTACTGTTCTCCAAACTCAACATCTATTAAAACAGTTCACACGTCAGCTACAATACAACACAATATCAAGTGCATTGTTTACTAGATAATTTTATTTCAACTTATCTTTGTTGTTATTTTTCTTTCATGGTCTGAGTCAGACTCTCACTATACAATTCGGCTGGTCTGGCGTTATTAGGGAGAGTGGACTGGCTTATAACTTGCAGGCTTTTCCTATCTCTACCTCTTGAGTATTGGGGTCACAGGAGTTGCAGGGCCATGCCTGCCTTATGGAACTTCTTGAGCTCTGTCATCATTGAACTGGGACTCCCTAAGGCAGTGATGCTTTTCATCCTATGGTTAAAGTATATAGCATATATATTCCTGAGAGGAATTCAGCCTCAGGAGAGTTTCTGCACGGCTAGAATACTTTCATGGTAATATTTACAAATTGCCTGATGAACTTCACAGTAACAAATTAGATGGTCAATTTTTGACAATTAGATTGCATACAGCTCCGAATGCCATAATCACAAAACTAAAAATAGATGACCCTAGAATATGAATCTGACTAAAGGAATGCCAATGAAGATTTACAGTCTGCAGGCTATAGTGGAAGACATAAATAATGTTTGGACTTGAGTTGGAGGTCAATTTTATAAATAAAAAGACATATAGATCTTACAATGTAAATATAATTACTAACCTCCCTTTTCTGAAACTTGGAGGTCATTGAGTAATCTCTGACACCACCACCCAAGTCAGCATCAGGAAGAGAAGGGTTCTGACCTAGCTGATCATGCACAAATTATTTCAAACCTCAATTAAGCTAAGATGCAGAGAGCATATATTTTAAAATATTGAATTCTAAATATTGAGTAAGTAATGCATTTCCTGCACATACATAAACCGTGATGACATAGAATACTCTTCTTTAAATAAAAGAAATATTCTTAATTGTGGGTCGAAAATAATTTCATCCAAATAACCAGTGCTCTATTTCTGTGTTCATAATTCAACAGAGAAAACATGTATAAGACAAATATATCAAACATCAAAGAAGGAGATTACAAATAAAATAAGAGAAATAGCTTTTAACCATAGTACCTGTGGCATATGTCAAACTGTTCACATTTTGTTTCAAAAGTCTATAACAAATTTCACCTGCAAAACGTTTAGTTTCCTTAACCTGATATGGAAACAAAAAAATTTATCCCACAGGCTTCCATATTCATAACCAAAATGGAACCATGCTAAAGCAATGATAACTTATTCTTTTATGACATTGCTTCCTTGGAGGAAAGCACTTTATGGCTTCCTTTATTCTTCTGAAATTTAAGTGAAAATCAGACTACTTCTTGACTTTTAAGTTCGGAAGTACAAATAACACATAAGATACTGTCAGTCAAACCAAAGGAATTCTACCCTGTTAAAGAGGCAGGGAGTCTGTCTGTTGCCAAAGGCCTTCCTGATTTAATCATTGTGATTTCATAAGTCTTGGGAAAAAAGAATAAAGAAAGTTTTTATTTCTGTGGCTGCTACAATGAAGTTTTAATATTGAAGATATTAGGTCTTGCGGGATTTACAATGGAAGCCTTTAGCTAGCTACACCTCTAAGGTTTGAAGCTGTGAAAACTATTAAAATAAGAAGGATGTAAAATGGCACGCACCTTGATGCAAGGCCTTTGCAGCAGGATTCAGTGTTAAATGAAGCCAACCTATTTCCACTTTGTAGTTTTGATAGATGTCCAGAGGGCCTTTTGAAACTAAAACAAAATGAAAGGAATAAAAGTTGAGAGATCATTTCATCAGGAGCCCCTTGCTTTATACAGTAGTTCAATTTTGGCAAGTCAATATCAGAGAGCTCAAGAAATACTAAAGTCTATTCCTCCAAAACTCATTTCATCTCTCATCCAACAGCATACCCTAATGTGTTCATTTCATCATTTTCCATTGTATTTTTATACTTGAAAGCTAACACACTTGAGGAGATATATCAGGTTGGCATCAGTCTATAGAAGCATTAACATATTGCCTTAATACATAAATGTGGTATTCTGTATGTACTAATTATTCTTGAATGAATTAGCTTGTAAGGAAATCTTTTCTGAATATCTATTCTATATTATGATCTAAGCTAAATTTTGAGAATAAGACCAGGATCACAGCAAGGTATAATTCCCTCTACATATGGCCATTGCAGCCTACTTGTCAAGAAGGAAAAACAATAAGATACTAATTATTCATTCTAAATAAGCCCACATTAATCAGAAGACAATGCGATTGGAGGTTTTTATGCACTTGAGTCAGTGGGGGCTCAGAATAAATCTAAAGAATTGATGGAAAAGTCAATAATGAAATATGATCAGGATCAATTGTTGAATGACAAGATTTTTTCCTGAGAAAATGAAAAGCACGTCTACACACTCCGGATAGGGAAATTATGAAAGATCAAAGTAAATGATCTCTGAGAAGTTGCCATTTAAACAGAAGCTTAGATTAAATGAAAAAGTTGATCAAGGGGAAAACAGGAGGTGTGTTTTAGGCACTGGGGATGACAGGCATAATATCCCTGAGGCCAGCTTCATTCGTTTGAAGTGAGACAGTGAACCTGGTAAGGAAGCAAGGACTTTGTATGCATCAGATAGAGTATAGAAATTTATATAGAAAATATAGAATGTTTCCAGAACCATAAAGATACTTCCTGTTGCTTTCGTGGCTATTTATATCCTCTCCTTATAGGATAGAAACACCAATTTGTTCATATTTTTATATTTTTTTATTTCAAAAATGGTATAGAAATGGAATCATAGGTAAGCAACCTTTTGAGATAGTCGTTTTCCATCCAACGTTATTCTCCAGAGATTCACCAGACTGTTGGCTGTAACAGTAAAGTGCCTCTTTGATGCATGACATTAGAAGATGTTTAACCACTCAGAGTAAAGGCTATCTATGAAATGCAATTAGGAACATGACTTACATAAGCATTTATGTACATATTTTTGCATGAACATGTTTTTTCAATTCTTTACATAAATACACAGGGATATATTGCTGGTTTACCTTGGTTCTGCATGTTTCATGCTAAGAAAACTTTCCCTACCCTCCAGAGTAGCTGTACCATTCATTCTATGTCCCCTCCAGAGTTTAATGAACAACTTAGTTTCTCTATATCCTCAAAGTGACTTGTGTTATTATTGCTCATTTTAGCATTTCTGAAATGTGTGTACTGGTATCTCTTGGTATTTATTTTTTTCTACTCTATAAATAATCAACATCTCCTCGTGGCCTTATTGATATCTGTGTACCCTTCCCATAGAAATGTTCGTCCTTACCCATTATCTATGTGAGTGTTTGTTTCATGTTTGGGGTATGAGAGTTCCTTATATATTGATCTACTAATCTTTTGATGATACAATGTCTCAATTCAATTCGTATGTTATCTTTTCAACTTCTTCGCAGGGTTATTCTCAGAACAACAGTTCACAACTTCAGTGAGGTTCGATGCATTAATGTTTTCTTTTATGGATAATATTTTAATACCAATCTTACGAGCTCCCTCCCTAATTATAGATCTTGAAATTTTTGCATTGTAATAAATTGTTGTAACTTTGTTTTATACTTGTCTGTTGTTGTTTATTTTGAATGTGTAAAGATAAAGGCAGATATTATTTGTGTAGTTATAAAAATTAGTTCAATGATTTGTTGACGATATTATCGCTTCTCTATCAAAAATATTTTGCACTTAATTAAATATCAGTTGCCTGCACGTTTATGGGTTTATTTTGTGACACTGCTCTGGTTCCATGGTTTATATGTGCCCCCCCATAACATTGTCTAATGTTAATTATTACAGATAATGTATCAATGTCACAGGTTATCTCTTTTTGCAATATATTAATTGCTTTAGCCATTTTGAGCCCATTTTTCCATATAAACCTTAAAATCATTTTTTGCATTCTTCTATAACCAGTCAAGGATACTTGTGGTTATTGTAGAAACTGTATGAAACCATTTTTATTGTGTGAGGATTGGTGTCTTGATCTATGTTCGGTGCTTCAATCCATGAACAATTCCTCTGTATTAACTTAGATCTCCTCCTGTCAGTATTCTATAATTTCTATCATTCAAGTTCGGCACTGTCTTATTTTCTACTAAAGTTTTTTCCTTAAGTGATGTTATGTAATTCGATTTTGAGTGTTTGAGCAGGTGTTCATCACTAGTTTAAAGTAATGCCATCAATTGTGAAGTTGTACAGGATTCTAATCTTTGTCTGCTCTAATTATTACTAGGAAATGAATTAAAATGTTATTCTAATAGAGAACAAAAGGGAAGATGATATCATTACTGCTGGCTAGAGGTGGACATCTTGCAAAATTATCTCACTTAGTACTCTGACCCCCGGTAGGAATGAGAGTCTTGGCCCTGACTTGACTTCTCCACCAACACTTTGGTAGAATTGTGGGTATTTCATTACAGACTAGCTAAGATGGGTATCTAGATTTCCACATAACCACCAGCCTTTTCTTGCTTGAATAAAGAACTTTCTGAGGAGGGTGGGTAAAACAAAATGATTATTTTCCAAAACCGTTTGTCCTACCAGGTTGCCCTTTCCTAGGTCTGTCTATTGGTCACAGAAGAGGATATTTGTTTCATTTTGTTGCTGTGTTGACATTTTTTCAAATCATAAACATTTACAACTGTTTAGCTGAGGTAAAACACAAACAAACAAACAAAAATGCAAATCCCTACACTGTCATTTCATGAATCCTGAGATCCTAAGTCAGCTGTCTTTCCTTTCTCCACATTTCAGATCTTATTTGTGTGTGCTTCATGTGTACTATCTGGGGCAGGGGGTATTGGCCTTAGGGAAAGAAACATGTGTATTCCACCTTCACAGAGGCAGAAGCCTCACGTCTCTTGCTACTTTGCTATGTGGGCACAAGAGAGTTCTGTGACAGTTCAGGGGCATGAATCCAGGGTAAGTTCTTATTTTCCAGGAGAAGCCCTGTGGCTTCTTAGTTAAATGTTCTTCAATCTACTTGATCTTTTGATGTGATACTCTCAATAACTTGCTCCCTATATTTGAATCAGCTCCAATAGACCTATGTGATGGGTGAGTTGTGGAGGGAGAAAGGAAGAAAGCCCTTTGAGATAACTCGGGATTGAAACTGAGCAGCGGTGCTCCTGATTGACATGGGAAAGAGTGCTTAGAGAGCCAAGAGTATATTTTAGACATATTGATTTATGGATGTCACTATACACAATATCAAATATTAATAAACATCTGACAGTCAGGGTAACGATGGAGACGGAGGTTAAGGTCAGAATTCATCCGCCTTTTGGTGCATAGCAATTACAGCTGCATAGGCAGATGAACACAGGCAAAGAAAAGAATGTCATCTGCTGGCCTTCCAGCAAATGATGCTTGTTAGAAATAGTTATGGAAGAAACGCAACAGAAAGGGAATTTATGTAAACTAAAATCAGAAGGACTGTGCAACAAATCACAGCATCCGATGTCTCATGGCTCATATTGGAAAACATCAAGCCCTCAGAAATTCTTCAAAGTTCAAGCAAGAAATGTCTCCTTCCACCCGTAGCTTTTGAAAAGTTCTATGATGTATTCCCACATGCCTCCTCAAATGAACTGAAAATCAAAAGTTACGGTGAGTTCAGCTCACTGCAACGCAAGCACTTTCCTGAGTCAGGACTTAAAATATGCTAATAGGAATGTAAAAACACTAAATTTATTTTATGTCCATAAGATTCACACTGAAATATTCATCTTCAGCTGTGGATCCCTATCTTTATGTTTAATTTAATGAAACTGAAGGCATTTGAATAAAAAGTTGAAAATTTATAATAAACAACTGTATGTCATGACAATTTATTACTGGTATGCTGTGTGACTGTGGATATAATTTTATGGTGTTTAGATAGAAACATATAGCATTATCTTTCATATCTGTAAGTACTTTATTCTGGGGCCTTTGCTTTCCTCCTGAGATGACTTCCTGATCCCTTTGTTCTCTGTACAGCTGTTAGAATGGTGGATAGCTGGTGCCTTCTCACCATTAAGTCCTCAAATCACTTTTCTAAAGACTGGACAAGACTGGCCAACAAACTGGTTAAGTAAAACCAGAAAATCTCAAGAGATTACCAAACTATTCAGTGGACACAGAAGCCAGGAAAGATGAAAAAAGCTCTTGAGTGACCTCTGTTACGTGGCATATTTTTAGGGAACATTTATCCCATCAGCACATCTTTTTCTTGTCACCACTAATGTGGATTTATAAAAGCACCCATTAGATAAATTCAACTTACACAAAGCCAATGAATGTGTGTGTGTGTATGTGTGTGTGCGTGTGTGTGTGTGTGTGTGTGTGTGTGTGTGTGTGTAAATTTTTTTACTTTGGAGTCTAAATTAGGGGCGGTCTTTTATAATAGTTACCATCCTTACAAGTGGGAAAAAAAAAAGACCTCGTTCTCAGTGCTCTGCAACCACCTCCCTAAACACAGGATAAGGTGTTTGGGAGGTCTTGAACTAGCCTCATTCTATGCCTCAACTTTAATAACATGTTATGTGTACTCAGGACCCTGCTATGTCCTCCATGAACATCTCAGCATTCCTGCAGAGCCTATGTAATTATATCCCAGAGTCTGCTTGTGTATCACTTTATATAAGCATCTCTAAGCCTGACGTGAAGCCAACGATCCTTCTTTGCAGGAGATGAGGCATCACAGCAAACTTGAAGTAGCTTTCCAGGTGATTATGAAAGTATATTTATCAAAATTTAACAATAAAGTGTATGTTATTTAGAATTCCCTGACTTGCCTTATTACTTTTGTGTATCTAGATGGCAAATGGCCCTCCATATATGTCTCCCAAGTATTAGAGGCAACACGTATATGATAAGCCTATTTGTAGTGGTGAGTACATGTCTACAAAAAGTTGCTGATTATGAATCAGACTATTTGGTTGCAAAGAGAGAAGAGCAGAAATACCTCTACTGTGCACATTTTTGGATACCAGGATACAAGACACCAAGGGAAGAAAGAAAGAAGTAGATCTACAAAATGTATAGAACAGAAAATAAGAGCAAGCTTCTGGGAGTGACTCCAGAAATTCCTCCTTCTGGCCCTGTTGTGTTAGTTGCCTCATCTATGGTCTTGCATATCATATGTTGACCATTATAGTGCTTAGGGTATAATCACCAGTCTAATTCTAATTACTAAATCTCCCACTGTGTTGATAAATAACAAGGAGAGATAATCTGGCTCTCGTTGTCACTGGGAATCTAGCATAATGTACAGTGACTCTTCAATGAACATGTTTTAGTTAAATAATTCAAATAAATAAATAACTCTTTTCTACCAAAAGTTCAACTGAAAGCAAAGAAGATTATGTGAACCTTTATATGCTGGTCATTTTAAAGAAAACTATTTTCAGTGTATAACGATGAGGCCAGAGTTTCATGTAAATACTCAGTATGGGTTTTGAAAAGTAGCAATGATTCCATAAATCATTTATATAGCTATCACTGGGAACTCCAGAGCCATCTTCTAAACTTTGTGGTTTAAACCCCATGGTAATCATCCAATGCTCTCTTGTGGTTTCTGAGTAAGCTATTCAACCGCAACACTGTGGGAACAACTTGTATCTTCTCTGCAATGCTTACAGGCAGGTCTCAGTTCAAAGCCTTGAGACTGGAAATAAGTGAGTATGTCAAAAAGTTACCACTCACTTCTCCTTATGTTTTTTGTTGTTGTTGTTGTTTTGTTTTTCAGCATAGAGAGTAGGTTGTAAAATGAAGAATCCAAGAGATAGCAGGCTATATGCCTTTTCTGCAAACTAGCTTCAGGAATCATGCCTCCAGTCAAATGGAGTTCTAAGTAAGAGCATTGGCATCACACTGTACAAAAGCATATAGGACAAGAGAGACTTCTGCCAATTACATGAACAAGACAATCTGCCACAGTTTCCTCTGGCTATAATAATTCACATCCTCAAACATAAAAGCATCTTTGCCATCAAAACTGTAAAGCTTCCTTCTATTACTGCAATGGCTCAGTGTGCATCACAATCCTCTAAGTGAGGTTGGGTGTGGTTCCTCATCAGAGATTTCTCAAATACATTCCCCAAAAGACCTCACAATGGACAAATGTGATCAATCAGGTGCATTATGCATCCACTAATTGAACTGAAATATCCATTTAAACCTGGGTTTTAGTAGGGGAACAAACAGATTACTTTTGAACTTCCATTTAAAAGGAAGGACAGCAGGTTACCAAGAAGAGACTTGATACCCTATGAGCATATACAGGGGGAGGTAATCCCTCTCAGGAACAGTCATAGGGGTTGGGGAATAAGGGGAAAATGGGAGGGAGGGAAGAATGGAAGGATACAAGGGATGGGATAACCATTGAGAGGTAACAAGAATAAATTAATAAAATAAAAAAATAAACATAAAGGGAAGAAAAGGGAATGAATTGACTGCCTAATTGATAAAGTGTTTATGGCACAAGAACAATAGCCTAAATTCGTATCTCCAACACGCACTTAAAAAGACAGGCACACACACTTGCATCTGTAACCCCGGAGCTAAAGGGGGACCAGAGGCAGGAAGATCCCTAGTCTTCACTGGCCAGGCAGTCTAACCAATCAGTAAGCTCCAAGGTTATCAAGAGATCCTGTCTTGAAAGTATTGTGGAGAGCAGCTGAGGAGAATATCTGTGAGTTTTTCCAACTTGACAAAAGCATGCACATACTTCTGAAGATGAGATCTTAATTGAGACAATGTTCCTGTAAGATTGAGCTGTAGAGAAGGCTGTGGGTTGTTTTCTTGATTGATGATTGATGTGGGAGAGCACATTGAGGGCAGTGCGATACCTGGGCATGCAGTCCTGTACGATGCAAGAGAGTAGGCTGAGCAAACTTTAAGAAGCAAGACAGTAAGTAGCATTCCTTCTTGGCATCTGCTTCAGTTCCCAATTCTAGGTTTCTGCAATTCCTACCTTAATTTTCTTCAGAGTTGTAAGGTGAAACCCTTTCCTCTCCAAGTTGCTTTGGGTTATGGTGTTTTATCACAGCAGTAGAGACCATAACTAAGACAATGCCCAAAGTTTACTTCTAACACCACACACACACACACACACACACATACAGAGAGAGAGAGAGAGAGAGAGAGAGAGAGAGAGAGAGAGAGGGAGGGAGGCATGGGGGACTAATAGGGAAACAGTATATATTTGTCAAAATTCTGAAATACATCTTGACACATACTTCTAGTTCATTGCCTGAAACCCAATACTTTCCATAAGAGATAATTCTCCACAATTTCTTGTTCTGCTTTCTGGACTGTAAGTCCTTTATATATAAGCCAGCTCGTGAGTGCAAGCCACAATGGTTTCATCTTAGCAGAACTTGGGCAAACTGGGACCAAATGTTTCTCTTTCTTGTCTTCTGTTCTCTTTAGCCCAGGGTAGTGATTGATCCATAAAAATGATGTGCTTAAAATTCCTGAAAGATGTACTATGAAATTTTTGGTGTTTGTGTTGAATAGCCAAGGCTATAAGCATAAATCTTATCTCAGACAGCTTCTCTCTATCTGTGCCTGATAAACGGTTGCTGTAGTTGGATAGGTATCAAAATAGAAGCCTTATCAGTCATTAGAGATCTAGGTACACCCGGAGTGTGCTTGGGAGACTTTAGTTTGTCCAGGTTTATGAAGTTCCATCTAATACATTCCTGAGGCCTTAGGAAAAAATCATATGGTCATATTCTTGGCTTGATTTTTTTACCATAATTTTCTGACAGTGGTGGATCCAGGCTAAAAATTGTTTTCTTAATGTTAGAATCATTATCCATTTGAAGAGGTGAGAATCAAAATGGGTTGTTTTAACATGCAATGAATTGTGGGTCCTTTGTATTTAACCTTCATTTCTTTGAGGTCTCTCCTTTCCATCACATTTTATCATGAACACCAAGAATAAGATTACTGATATTTTCAATATACTTCCTGGATGATCAGGAAGTTCATTAGATATATTTACTGTTTTCATGCACCACACTTGGCAACCCTACTAAGCGTCATCCCTTCATAGCAAAGGTTCCTTCACATCTAGTTCTTAATAACATTTGATGCCTTCTTTGTATCAACAACCAATGGTTTGACTGTGGCTGTCTGTGCTTACTTACTGCTAACTTACTCTGAATTCATTTTGGCTATGTCTAGCACTTCCTCAACGACTACCCGGCTTTAGCTAACCATCTCCTTTGTGTCCTTCCATCTTCTGTCTTCCGTTCAAGCAAAGCCACCTACTGAATTTTTTTTTGTCTTAATTGGGTCCCTATTCCCATAGCACAAATCTCTTCTGAATTACTGTTGCCATGCAACAAAACACCCCAATATGTACTGGTGGTTTTTACTATATCTCAGTTTCTATGCATCATAAATTTGGACAGAGTATAAGAAAGATGCTTTGCCTCAGACTACAGTGTGCAAAGTCTTGATTGAAGAATTCAAAAGTTGGAGTAAACTGAAGGACAAGATTTGAGATCATCTAAAGCTTTGTTCACTTTCATCTTGAGGTTATTGCCAGTCATCACCTGGGATACTGGCTCAGAAGACCTACTCATGATCTCCTCTTTTGGACTTATTCTCCTCTCAGAGTGACTGAGATCAAATCCTAAACTACATTGCTATTTATGACCTAGCTCTGGAATTCACATCATTTGTCACAACTGTCTAGTCAAAAAGACCCCCAGAGTTAAGGACAGATGCCCGAGACAGCCATCTTCTACAGTAATACACTTTCAATGGGAGAAATGTTGATTATACATTATAAGAAGTATGATTAAAATAGAAAATACCACTGTCATTTGGAAAACACAATCTGTCATTAATATTAAAGGAAAACAAACTATTTAGGCCTATAGGTGACCCGAATTCCAAGTGTCATGAAATCTCAGGTCTAGTTTCCTTATTTTATTTGTTTTCTGATTTTAATCTTGGTAATAGTATTTAAGTCTCCTACTAGATTATAAAGACTAGTTGAGAGTGGGTTTAAATAACTCACCTAAGTAAATGAATATTTTATGTTCTGTACATCAAAATACTTGAAATTAAGGTTGGAGAGATGACTCACACCATCTCTTGATTGAAGACCTGAAGATTCTTTAATTCTTCAATATTGAAGAATACAAGTGCTCTTGTATTTGACCAAATTTCAGTTCTCAGCACCTATGTATGGTGGCTCACAGTGATAGGCTGTAACTCCAGCTCCTGGAAGACACCACACCTCTGGCCTCCCTCCTTGGGCACTTTTACTGACAGGCACATACCCACAGAGAGAACTATAAACATACATATAATTTAAAATTTAATCTAAATATTAAAAAATTTTATACATCTATAAACATTCATGCATCAGGCTATCTATAATATCCAAGTTATCAATAATAGTTTCATTCTTTCAGGGAAGTTTCAGAAATACAAGGGATGGATCCATTCTTTTCATAGCTCTGTGGGAACTTTGAACTAACACAGTAAGTATGCAGCTCAGAAAAGCAATCAGATATGTCAGAAGCTGACACATCCACGGGGAGCCACACGGACATGCAAGGCAGGAGTGTAATTACTAAACATTTGTTTTAGAAAGTATCTTAAGAGTTCAGAGTCTATAATGCCATTCTCATCCAAAATAGATCATTGGTATTTCAGACCTCGAATGCTGGCAGTGTACCACTCTGACTATTCTATTTAGTTCTGCCACAGCTTGGGTAATTATATTCAAGGTACTTTCTTCTAGAATGTTTCACATGTTTTTAAATCAATGTTGAGGTCTAATATTAAAGACTTCATTTGTCAACTGAACATTTTTAAAATCTAATTTGAGAAAGGTGGCATGAATAGGAGGTGCACATAAAACCTATTAACTTATACTATTATGCTGAAAACTTCTCACCCAGGACTGACCCTCTATCTACAGGTAAGTAGGTCAGCAACAGGATATAGAAAATTAAAGGTGAAAAAGAGAAGTCAAATTCTGACAATAGTTCTACCTATATGAATGATTAACCTTGACTATTAAACTATTTTGGAAAATTTAAGAATTTTAAAACATTTTAACATTATTTTAAACATTTATGTTTTATTTTAAAATGAAATTTGAAATTGCATATTAAACTACTGTGTGGCACTAAATTAAAAAACTAATTAAGAAAACCAATTTAGTTCCTAAAGAAACACCACAGTAACTAAAACATTCACAAATCTTTTATATCACAAATTGAAATGTTTAACAAGGAGCTCATTACTCTAAAAAAAAGTCTGAAGTCATCTTCATCTCAACAAAAATTCTTTAGATACTTTGTAACTATTAAAGTACTTTTGGCAAGAAAAAAAGGATATGAATTATAGAACTTTAGCCAATGTCTCTTCAATAATATGCAGGTTAAAACCCTAATAGAATAATAAGCAATATGGAGAACTCACTATAAAAAGCTGATCCAAATAAATAAATGGATAATACAGTGGAAGAAAGTCAGTGGTTTTTAAAAGTGCAATAGAAACTTGAGGAGTGCGGTGACTATTTCTGGTTGTAATTTGACTACATCTGGAAATACATAAAACCCAAGTTGCTACATATACACCTGAAGGCATTGTCTTAATTGGATTATTTGAGAACTAATCTTGAATCCAGATCATTTAAAGTTGGAAGACACCATGTAAACCTGGGTCACACCTTCTGGTGGCAACACATATAGAGAACAGGGAGAAAGAAGCGCTTGTTCCTTGCTCATTTGCCCTCACTCTCTCTAGCAAGTTCACCCTTCACGTTTTAAATTATATTTTATTTTACATATACATTTATGTTATTATTATTATTATTATTATTATTATTATTATTATTATTATTATTATTA
>OU015745.1:102735888-102774488 GCA_907169655.1 Acomys percivali | reverse complement strand
TTTTGCCCACATCTCTCACTTAATGGAACAAAATCCATGATTTGAGTGGATTTGACCTAAATTGTAGTTTTGTTTTATAACAAGGAAAATATTTTAAATAAGTGTCCTCATTTATAATGTTTTATTTTTATTTCTCCATGTGTACCCAGCTTTCCTGTGTTTTTTTAAAAACAGCATTTAGATATTTTAGAATTTTAAACCTGAGATCCTTGAGCATCATTTATTGACTTTACTTATAGACATTTCACAGGTTTGTGGTTTTGCTGTGACTGTCAGCTACTTCATTTGAACTTTGAATATGATTTTTCCCTAGTTTGATGTTACATTTGGGAAGATAATTGCTTTCATAGTCTGATACTTTATTTAGCTGTCTTGCAAGTAACTTAATGCATGCTGATGGCTTTTAATCTGATTCTCTTAGCTACTCCTGTGACAGGTCTCCTCCCCAGGTATCAGGGACACTGTCAGAGCTGCTGTCACAACTGCGTCTGTAGTTGGGCCTCAGCGCCCTAGTAAACAGTCAGGAAGATAGTGGTCCTCTCTATCCTTCAAATCTTCAATAGTAAACATCCAAATGTCACTCATGTCATGGGGGTTACAGATAATTATAAAGAATTGTCAAAATGAGGAGGAGGAAACCGATTTTCCAGAGCTTATCCACTAAAGAATACCATTTAAATTATCCCTTTATTTAAATTGGTCACTATTGTATAATACATTGATAAGTTTTATTATTGCTAAACAATTCTTACATTTCCGAGGTAAGCACTAATTGTATAGCTTATATTTATTTTTCATTTTAACATTTTTTTTATTTACTGTCTATGTGCATGCCATGGTGCATGTGTGGAGGTGAGAGACCAACTTGCAAGAGTCAGTTCTCACCTTGCACCATATGGGACTCAGAAGAAACTCAGGTCATGTGGATTAGCAGCAAAGGTCATTAGCCACTGAACCAATGTGCTAGCCCTCTATCATATTTTAATTTCAATTTGGGGTATTTGTGAACATTTAAAACTTTTTACATCTATGTAAGATTGTTCATGGATATTAACCTCTATTGGCTTTTGTTAAGTTAATTGATATTTTACTAGAGAATTGAAATTATATATCTTATATCTCCATATCTAATAGTAAATGTTCATTTTAAACAGCCTTTTCATAATTATATATTATTTTAAACAGTAGCTAGTATTCAATTATGTTTCTTGAATGCTCACCAGAAAGCAAAACTCACAGCATATTTACTTTTAGTTACCATGTTATTTCATCTGCAATATTTAAGTTACAAATGCTTGGCTTTTATGTATTGATGCTTAGAATAATTATAACCTATTCCTTATTACTAGTTATAATTAATATCTTACTATTACATTTAATGCCCTATAGATTCTTCTGCGTTTCATACTTCTGCACTTGTAAAACACCCAAAAGTAATCCAACCCCTGTCTATAATTGATACATTTTTATGACTCAATCTATGTGCAAAACAACCCTATTTTCTCTTTCACAATCAAATGTCAGGGAAGAATGACAAGTGGAGATTTGTTTATATTAAAATGCATTTTCTACTATGTTCTTACATCTCATAAATCCAACAGCTTTGCAGCAAATCTAATTTCAATGTATCATTTCCTGGTACACACACCTTCTATTTCTCAGGAAGATTTTAGGGGTTTGTTCTTGTCCTTTGGTGTCCTAAATCTCATTAGATCTGGTAGTGTTCAAAATCTGGCTGAGTGCTTTATAATCTTGCTGAATAATTTATATATGCCTTATAATATAAAGAAACAGCATCTTTCAAGCTTAAAAAAAATGTTTGATATTTTCTCCACTTCCAATGTACTGGTTTTGTTCTGTGCTCTGAATCTTCAAGTTGGTACAGTTGAAATGTGGGGCCCGTTATCTGTACCCTACACAGCTTTCTTATTTTCAGCTCCTTTGGTACTGCACCATGCTGCAGTTTCTTAGTTTAATTTTTATTATTTGTTTGAAAATGTATCTTGTTCATATGACTAAGGATTATAGGAATGCCTTTAGTGTAAAGAAAAGGTCACTTTTCCTCTCTGGGGACCATTCTGCTCACTGCGTTCACCGTTTTTCCTCTTATGTGACTGATGATTATATTAGCTGTGCAACATAACTGGTTGAGTTTTAGGTAGGAATATCCCCTTGAAACTTTGTGTGCAAAAATATACCCAGATAAGGAATTATTTCCTAGCTATGGTAGTAGCTGTCTCTTTGTCTTTATGTTCTTCTGACCACTGTCACTCAAGATGCAGCCCTGTACACTTAGTAGTGTTTTACTTAGTCACCTTTTAAAGCAATGGGTCTCAACCTTCCTAATGCTGTGATACTTAACTACTGGTCCTCATGTTGTGGTGACCCCCAACCATAAAAATATTTCATTGCTACTTCATAACTATTTTTTACTGTTATGAATCATAATGTAAATATCTGATATATTACCC
Organism: Acomys percivali; assembly: GCA_907169655.1. Taxonomy (NCBI): domain Eukaryota; kingdom Metazoa; phylum Chordata; class Mammalia; order Rodentia; family Muridae; genus Acomys; species Acomys percivali. The sequence goes on along the minus strand of OU015745.1, from coordinate 102,772,017 downwards.
CAGAAACTGTGGTAATCATGACCCACAGTTTGGTTTTATCTATTTTTTTTGTTTTGTTTTGCTTGTTTGTTTGTTTGGTTTTGTTGAAACTTTATATTAGCCTATTGTTTAAAGTCAGTGAAACTCAGTTTCAATATTAGCAAATACAAACTTACACATCATTGAGGTGAAATAAAACAATGGGTGTGAAGAAAGTACCAAACCTAAAGCCTGAGATATTGCACTTCCTAATCACTGTTCACTCTGAATTCACTCATCTCCACTCCTCCCAGTTTCGCCCCCACATACACACATCACTCCCCTGGATCCGCTCTTCCTCCATTTCCCTTAAGAAAAGAGCAGGCTCTATGCCATAACAGCCAATCACAGCATAATAAGTAAGATACAAGAAAGGCACAAACCTTTATAATAAGGCTGGGAGAGGCAACCCAATATGAGGCAAAGAGTCCCAAGAGTAAGTGAAGGTATCAGAGACACCCCAACTCTCACAAGTAGGAGTTCCACAAAAACACAAAGGTAACAACCATGACATACATGCAGAGGACCTAGCGCAGACTCATGCAGGATCTGTGATTGCTACTTCAGTCTCTGAGAGCCCCAAGAGCCCCACTGAGAACCAAATATTTTAACAAGATGATTCTGGATGAGAACATTGGCTATAATGGTTTATTATTTTCTTTTGAGTATTGTAGGCTTCCTTTGGCCAAAACAATGCATTTCGGTGTAATTGGCAAATGGCTAATAGAAAGATGTTCTGTGGAGTGCATGTGGCCATCTTTGCCCTCTGGAGAATTCGGATGTACATTTAGCGTTGGAAATTAAATACCTCCTAATCAGTGCAAATGTGTTCACTGTGCCTGGAAAACAAAAGCATTATAATGATTTGGAAGAGCAAAATATCACACTGTGTAAAATTAGGACCACAGTAAAATCTAGGCTTTAGAGGGTACAACAGGGTTGGGATATTTTTCTTCAGAATGGAGGTTTGTATTATAATGAATAAAAAGCTAATAATTCTTGACAAAAACCATTTTCAGGTATCTAGGTTATCTTTCATATAGATTTTTAAAACTTTTACTGTTTCCTAAAACTTCCAAATAAAAAGCATTTTCTTACTTTTTGATAACTTGCCACCGTTTTTTATTAATTAATTTATTCGGATTACAACTCAATTGTTATGCCATCATTTCTATCCTCCCTTTCCTCCCTCCCTCCCACATCCACCCTATTCCCCTCCCCTCGGTCCATGACCTAGGGGGACCTCCTCCCCTACTTTATGGTCACAGGCTATTGTGGTAGCCTGCCTATTCTTTCTTTGAGTGCCCCCTGGGCTCTCCACCAAGGGGAGGTGGTCAAATATTGAGCACCAGAATTCATGTCAGACTTAGTCCCTGCTCTCCACATAACTGTGGAGAATGTCCTGCCCATTGGCTAGATCAGAGTAGGTATTCAATGTTTACTACTTGGATTGTCCTTGGTTAACGCAACAGTTTGAGCAGACACCCCTGGGCCCTGATCCACCCATTATGGTGTTCTTCTTGTAAGTTTCTAAGATCCTCTGGATCCTTGTATTTTTCCATCTCCTATATTTCTCTTACCAAGAGTCCCAGTAGGATGTCTGCACAGTTATTCCAATCTCCTGGTAAGTGAAGACTTTCACGGGACATGCCTTTTGGGCTAGTGCTCAATTATAAGTAAGTATATACCATATGAATCTTTCTGCTCCTGGGTTAACTCTCTTAGTATGATCGTTTCTAGTTCCATCCATTTGTCCATAAATTTCTGGATTTCCTTGTTTTTTATAGCTGAGTAGTATTCCATAGTGTAACTAGCTAAAAGTTCATTCTGTGCATGACCTAACTACTTATGCAAGCCACTGGATTATTATTAACAAGGCCTTTTTGCTGCTAGGGTGCAAAGGGCTTACCTTAAATCTTAGGTGAGCTCCAACAAAACTCTCAGAGCAGCTACTCACAGTCCAGAAGCTATTTTTAATTTTATTATTTTATTTTCTGTTAACAGAGTCCAAGAAGTTCAAATAGAAGAGCAGAATAAAACACCTGCAGCCCCACATCTATCTAAGTACATCTGCAGAAAGCGCTATCAGTAATCCATATGCGTAGTCAGGGAGGATGCAGTTTCTAAGAGACACATGATTAACACGAATGCATCATGTTCAGACCTCCAGTAAAACAGAATAGCCAGGAGGGCCTGGAAAAATTATGCAGCTGCTTCTGAGATGTTTTTATTTACAATTTCATGGACTGTGCACTTTGCCAGGAAGTGTCGGTGGAAGGTACACATTCATCTGCATGACTGCCTCCAGGTCTCTTCTGCCGCAATGATCGCTAATGAATATGCAATACATATTTTCAGGGGTCGGTGGATTTCAGATAGGCTCATGACAAACAACCTTGACTGCATTTGCTCTCAAGGCCCAATTTGGAAGTCTAGAGACATTGACATGCTGCCAGTTCTGCCTGGCATAGTAAACAAAGACTCTGCCTTGATTGTGCTTTTGTGTGCTGAAAGCCCAACAAGATATTCAGGGTCTTTCTCAATGGCAACTTCGTCAATGGTTTGGCATGAACACACATGTGTGCAGAAACGGTTGTGTAACTCTTAGGCTGGTGGAAAGAGGAAAGAACCTTAACTTGTCATCAAGAGTGGGAATAATAGGCAACAATTAAATTTAAAGTATTCGATGCTTGTGCACACATGAACTTTTAGTGTATTATTTTAATTACTGAAATCTCAGTATCCATAGTCATTGGAAATGTTTTATATAGTGAGATATGAAAATATAAGGTGTACACAGCAAGATCCATGATTGTAGGCAATATGGTTTATCCATTTTTAAAACCAGTTTGTATTATGACACACACAAAATTTTCTAATTGAATGTATATGCATGTTGACATTTTCTAATGCAAAAGGTCAGCTTTAGGAGATACTAGTAAATATTTTTGTCAAACTGGATGCTCATCCTACTTGTAGTCTGCCCAGCAGTGCTCATATCCAAATCCTCAGATTAAGCAGAGCTGTTTCTATATCTCAGTCATTCCTCTGAGTGTGCTGTGGACTCTGTCTAGCCCCACTGTTGATTACCAGTGAGTTTGAGTGCTTTTTTTGATGATTTTTTTTTAGTGTGTGTGATACACTCTTTTATGAGCTACCTGTTTATGATGACCAAGTTGTGCACTGCTTACTCTGATTTACACAGACTAGTAGATTCTCGGCTGTACCTCACCCTGAGTGGCTCATTTTACAATGAGAGAATGGCCTGCACCTTGTTTGTATATGTACACCACCACTGTCCACCCAGCACAAACCATGACGCAAAGATGGATAAAGAACTTAATTTGTGCAAATATAAAAGTGTCAATCATGAGCCTGTCAAACTAAACCAGAAACACAAGACATACAAGCACATGAAATCATGTCATAAAAGCCAAGCACCAAGCTTAGGAAATACGCCAGACCAAAAACAATGTTGTTTACTCCCTCACCTAGATATTATGAAAAGAGAGAGACCTCGAAAAATGAAGAACGTCATAACTAACTTTAGTTTTTCACATATGAGAGCAGAATTCAACAATCTAAAAATAAAACATAATCTGTGAGGCAATTGTTGCCTTAACTTTTAGGATCCCTCAAGCATATGCTTCATCCAGAACCCAGCATAATGCACGTGTCAAAGTTCAGAAGATTTTTTACAGTTACTCACTTGAGTGCATGGATACTTGGAGAAAAAACTGTTTTATTGGAGAGTCAAAGCTTGTATGAATAACAATAGCTAGTACATTTGATTCATTTGAACTAGGCACTCCTTTATTAAGAAATATATATATATTTGGGAATGACAATATTAATCGGTGGCTAAGAGCAGTTGTTGCTGCTGCAGAGGACTGGAGTTTGGTTCCTAGGACCAGCATGGTTGTTTATAATCATCCATAACTTCGATTTCAGGGCATTCAATGCCCTCTTCTGACCTCACAGGGTACTAGGTGTGTACCTAGTGCATGTGCAAGCAAAGCGCTTATACACATAAAATAAAATGAATCAATTTTTTAAAAATTAAGAATATATATATATATATATATATATATATATATATATATATATTTCAGAGCTGTAGGAGTAACCAACCAATGACTGGTCTAACTTGGGGTCTAAACCATAAAAGAGTGAACTCATGCCCAATAAATACTGCCTGCATGGCCAAGAACTGGAAACTAGATGGCCCAGAGACCTAGGGTATAACCACACATGACTGATGAAAAAAATAGTCAATAAAATGATTCCTAATGCTATTCTACTATACTCATAGATCAGTGCCTAGGCCAATCATCATTAAAGAGACTTTCTCAGCAGCAGATGGGAGCAGATGTAACAAACATAAGATGGAGATGAGAGAATCTCACGGAAGAAGAGGATAAAGTATTGTAAGAACGACAGCGGTCTAGGACACTATGAGGACACGGCCCACAGAATCAACTAAGCATAAATCCTAGGGGCCGCAGAGACTGACGCAGCAGTCATGGAGCCTGCATGGCTTTGCTCTAGGTCCCCTTCATACATAGCGTGGTTATTCAGTCTGGGGTTTTTGTGGGACTCCAAGCAGTGGAAGTAGGGGTATCTCTGACTCTTTTACCTGCTCTTGGAGCCCATTTTCCCCTACTGGGATGGTCTTGTCAAACCTTGACATGAGGGTTTGGTGCCTAGTCATGGGTCTTGTTATCTTGTGTTTGTTTGATACCCTGGGAGGCCTGCTCTCTTATGAAGGGAAATGGAGGTGCAGTATGTCTGGAGGTGAGGAGAGGGAAAAGCCAAGAGGAGTGGAATGGAGGGAGGATGCAATTGGGGTGTATTATATGAGAAAAGAATAAATTTAAAAGAGAAGTAACATATACATATATATCATAATCTTTATATACAATATATAAAATAGTTACCCTTATATTATTGTTGCTTATTTATCTATATAGATATAAATATAGATGTAGATGTATGTGTAGATATAGATATATTTTATAGATATAGAAAGTAGCACAAGAGGTAAATTATTCATCCAAGGTTACTGAGTTTAGTAAGTCTAAGAATTTGAACCTAGGCAATGCCCAAAACTTATGTTCTTAAATTTCTATTTGGCACATTACCTAAGAAATGATTCACAAAATTTATACCCCTCTACCACCTATCTCACTCATTTGGATCACATGTTTGGAGCAGTAATATATGAATATTGGTATTAGTAGATCATGTAATGGCTTGTAATAGCTAATTGAAACAGAGAGCAGGGAAGTGAGGTCAGTACTTAAGAAGCACTTTAATCTTAAAAATGGTCTCGAGTCTTTCCACTGCACTCAGAATTTCCTTTACTTAGAATGTTAAGTTGAAATGTAGTGCTGAATTTTATTTTACATTTAGAAACTACTTTTTTAGACTTTCACATTTTACAGTACCCAAGATTCAGCCTCTATAATGAAGAGGCCATAAAAATAAATATGTTAGATCCAACAAACTTAACTGTAACAGACAGTGCAGATAATAAATATCAGGTGTATGACTCCCCACACCTGGTCTGGAACCATGCACACATCACTGCAACAGGACTATCCACATGTTCTCAATCACATGATCTCTGCTTCATGTCAGTGTGTTGGTCCTCACTTGGCAAGGAAGTCTTCAAACAACTCTGCTCCCAGTTTGGTTCAAGAGCAACCTTCTTCTACCCATGTAGTGATACAAAGTTCAATCCCTACTCAACCATCTTTCTAGGGAGCTCCTACTCCATAATTTCCCCCACAGCTCTCTCTGCTTCTTGGGCCCATTCAACATGTAAAGGCATATTTACTCTCAAAGCTTTGGATTCCTGGAGACCCAGAAATTTCAGATATTGCCATGTCTAGGAAGCCAGTAAACCTCAGGAAACACAGTTGAGTCTCTCCAGCTGAAATAGCAGAAAATGGAAGTAAGGGGAGAGAGTATGGTTGTATAGACCATGCACATCCTAGAAGTTGTGAATCCTTCTCTGTGTATATTCCTTTATCTTCTTCTACTGCCCCTTTTAAACTAGACAGAAACATTATTAGGCAATGTTCTTGAGAAAAACCAGTGCAATAATCTAAAACATTTTGATATATACATATATATTTATACACATATGTATATATATATATTCTGGTGAAAATATTTATATTTATTTTTCTTCTTACAAAAAGTCTCTTTTGTATATACAACAGCATATTTCAGTCTTCTGTTTCATATATTTGGCATCATTTTCAATATTCATATTACTCAATAAGCTATTTGTTAGTTTCAATAAAAACATTTCTAATATCCTACCCACAGCTTAAATCTTGACTCTCATATGAATTCATTGAAGTTGTATTCAAATAGAGTAATTATCCTAAGGTATATGTTTAGAATATATAGGTTATTTATGTATTAAAGCTGGTAGGTTCTGATTGCTTTATTTTGATGGTGAGTTATAAATCTTCTATATTTAAGAGTAAATGTGTTTTCAAGCCCTAAAGCCAGAAATCTTTTTAAAACACATTGGAAATGAAGTCTTATTTCCCAGGTCTATTTCAGTCTACAGTAGTTTGCAAAAATAAATACTCTAAAGTGGTTTGACTTTGTAATAGTAATTGCTTTAAAACAGCCCCCATGGTTAGTCTTGGTATTAAAAACTTTGTCTGGTAGCCAATTATTATGGCCTCACTAATGCTCTAAAATACTGTCTGTAATAGAAGTGCCAAGTTCAGCAGAGTCATATGAATAAAATATTGCAAATAAAGTATTCCACTGATATGTAGCTTCTCTAATAAAACACAATGACTGGTATTTACCAATATATTTTCAAAATATATGTGCAACAAGATTTACATAAATGGCCTGGGACTATATCTAAAACTATTGTTCAGTTCCCTGTAATCCAATGTTTCACTATATAGTTTCATTTGATGGCTCATTTGTTATAAGTTTCATCAGAAAGGAGGACAGCCTAACTCAGACACACCATCTACTATGTTTCTTACTCTGGGGTACTTTCACAGACTTTTAAACTATAATTTATAGAGTAGGTAGAATGTGACTGGAGTGATAAAGTCAACACAGGATTGTCAGAAGTGCCATGATTTCAGAAGCCTGTTCAGCTACTTCACAATCTGGGCCATGATTAGGGCACACCCACTTACTTGCTCTAGCCATCCTTTCTATGAGCCAATGCAAGGAAAAGAGGTAAACTGCTGGGGAAACAATACACTCTGCATCTTAATTGGCTTTTTCTTCTTATATCACTATTCTATCTCCTTCAGTGTGACAACTGAAGCCTACATATACATAGGAGAATATAAACAGCATAGTGTGATTAAATTTTGAATTATATCAAATTTTTGTAACACCAACATCCTACAAGTGAAAAAAAATGTCACCCTTGACTTTGTATGACAGGTGAAAGTCTAAACGCAGGCATATGATCACCATTTATTTAACATTTCCAAGGGATAAATGGCTATTTCACCCCACCTTGGCTGTCATATGTCTTTTTATGTACAGCCAATAAGCCTTGGTACCAGTCTGTCCCTCCTCCCTATCACCTCCTTCCTGGCTATCATGAGGAGAACAGCTTTACTCCATCACATATTTCTTCACTAATGGAAGGCCAACAATGGAGCCAGTCCACAGACCAAACTCTCTGAAAAAAATCTCAGCTAAAATTACTTTCTCCTTTAACTTGTTTTCAATAGGAAAAACCTGACTAGAACAAGGTATTATTTTTTTGTCTCTGTAAAGATGTTAGAAAAGGGACCAGGAAGATGTCTCATTTGCTGCAGACTCATGAGGAACTGCAATGGATCACCAGAACATATATAGAAGCTTGGTGCCGTGGAGCACACCTGTAATGCAACGGGGGAAGAAAGAGAGTACAATCCCCTAAGGCTTGTTTGTCAGTCAGTCTAGTTAACCTAGTGAGCTCCAGGTTTAATGAGAGATGATGTTTTGAAAACTAAAGGGAAGACAGATTGATAATGTCAGCCAATGCTATCTTTTGACATTCATAACACACACACACACACACACACACACACACACACACACAAACACACACACACACACTCATGCCAAAAAAGATTTTGTTAGTGTTGAATATAGTCTAGTTATTTCAGAGGTTTATAAAAGCAATTAATTTTGTGAGTTCAACCAGTGAGGAATTGCATTTGGTAGGTTATTTAAGGAGATACAGAGAGTAATTAGGGGGTATGAGCAAAGCATGTTATATACATGCATGAAAATGTCGTTGTTAATGTAGGGTCTTAATATATGTGTCTTAGTCACTGTTGTATTGCTGTGAAGAGACACTGTGACCAAGGCAACTCTTTTAAAAGAAAACATTAATTGTGGGCTTGCCTACAGCTTAGTAATGTTGATTGGCTATCATCATGGCCGGGAGTATGGCAGCATGCAGGAGTCATGGTACTGGAGTAGTAGCTGAGAGATACATCCTGATCCAAATATAGCAAGGAGAGAGAGACAGAGAGACAGAGAGAGAGAGAGAGAGAGAGAGAGAGAGAGAGAGAGAGACAGAGACAGAGACAGAGAGAGACAGAGAGAGACAGAGAGACAGAGACAGAGAGAGACAGAGAGACAGAGAGACAGAGAGAGACAGAGACAGAGAGACAGAGACAGAGAGACAGAGAGAGATAGAGAGAGACAGAGAGACAGAGAGACAGAAAGAGATTCTGAGCATGGCATGGGTTTTTGAAACTTCAAATCCCACTTCTGGTGGCATATCTCTTCCAACAAAGACACACCTACTCCAGAAAGGGCACACCTCCTAATCCTTCCCAACAGTTCATCAGCTGTGAAGTAAAGAGCCTATGTGGGCCAGTCTCCTTCAAAGCACCACAGTATGCTAACAACAGTATAAGAACGGGATTAGAAATAATTGGGATAAATTTTTGAAGGCATACAAAGGTAGCCAAAAAAATGATTAGCACACCTGGGCACTGGAACATTTTAAAAAATGTGTCACTAGAGTTTGTTGACAGGACACTGCTAAAAGAAGTATGTGTGCTCAGTTGGTTAATGAAGAGGTAAGCAGATACTCCATGGGGAAGGGAGAACATACAAAAAAACAGTACAGTGTCCGGGAGACAGAAGTTGCCCATGTTACTGGAATATTCAGCCATTAGGGACTGAGTTAAGAAAATTAAAAGCTATAAACTTTGCCTTAGAGCGGTGATCCTCAACCTTCCTAAGTTTGTGACACGTTAATACAGTTCCTCACTTTGCGGTGACTCCCAACCATAAAATTACTTCTTGGCTATTTCACAACTGTAACTTTGCTACTGATAGGAATCCTAATGTTAATATCTGATACGAAGGATATTTGATATCTGACCCCTGCGAAAGGGTTATTCAACCCCCAAAAGGGTAACAGCTCACAGGTTGAGAACCACTTCCTTAGAAGAGGGATCAAAGAAAGCAAGATTAAGAAGGGCATTAAAATAATGATTGCATTAAAGTATCTTAAAAGAGTGAAACCTACTGGAAAATAACACTGGCTCAGAGTGAGTGTGGAAGGATGAAACTCCCAGCTTCTCTACCTATTGACTTTGTGACTCTTGAACTTCTAAGACCCCCATGTTGAAGTTTTCTCTTCTAAAGTGCACCATAAAATAATGCAAAGCTTATTATGGTACCATAAAAAATCAGATGACTACATAGTCAGAGTTCCTAAGGGAGCTGCCCTATTATATTTACTCAATAAAATGTGGCTGATTAGAAATATATATGTACATGCCATATATTCACATACCTATGGTTTTGTAGCAATTCTCTTATTTCTAAACATTACTACCTTCAAAATCATAAAATTATGGATTTTTCCCAAACTGTACTCACACTACTTTGTACGATGTAAGTCAAAGGAGAAGTATGTAATAAATATTGTCTGAAGAACATAAGAATCAATAATGAATATTAGGCTAAAGAAGAAAAAGCAAATAATAGGAATGAAGATCTGTCAGCTTTACATGAGCCCTTTCAGGACTTAGAGAAATGTACTGAGCCAGGGTCCACAGTATGCTACTCAGAAGCATATTGAAATATATTCTGAAATTAAGCACAATAATACAACGACAAAGTAATCCTGCTATATCTTCACATATATGTGTGGAATCACCCAAGGAATATAAGAGGATTGAAGAATATGGATTGGGAAGAAGACCTTTCAGAGAAGAGAGATTTGAGTCTTCTAAAAATATAGATTCATAGAGAGACAGAAACCGAGAGGTTTGCCTACGTAATCCAGACTTCGGCTAAGAAAGGTTTTGCCCCCTCCTTAACAAGAGTTAGAGCTCCTCAAAGGACAACCCGATGCTTCAGGGCCAGTTCGACTGAACAGCGTGGTGCTGCGGATACACCAAGGTTCTAATCACTAGCAGCTCCTTGGGATGTGGGAAGCTAAGCCTTCAAGTGAAAACAATAAATCCTGAGACCCAGGAGAAATGGTAATGATAAGAAGGATGCCACCTCAGCTGTGCTGTTTATAGTTACATCTTAATGTCTGTCTTCAGCTTCAACAAGGTGAATAAAAATCAGGATGTATGGGTCTTGGCAACCGCGCTAATGGGACAGCTGGTGAGCCTGAGAGCTGGTGGATTAAAATCGGTGAACGCCGTCTTGCTTTTGATCCGCCCAGCTTACAATAACTCATACCCAACAGGAGAATGATGAGTGAGTGCCTGTAGCAGGTTTTTTTTTTTCAGCAAAATCACAAACTAAAACCTAAGGGTATCTTACCACAGTTTTTATTAGCCAAGAGATTATCGAAGTATACAGCGTGAACAAGAATGTAATGGAAATTGGCTGCAAAGATGGGACAGAGTCAGCAATCTAATCATTCTATATGTGCTGCAGACATGTGGCCTCGTGGATTGGGTATATGCAGTTGGTCCAATGAGGAAAATGAATAGGCTTTTGTGATGGTTGATGAAGGGAATAAAATAATTTAAACACACTTGATTTGAATCCTCTGTTGTTTTGTTAATGAGGTTTCCCCAAAACAAAGCAGGTGGCCATACCCATTCTACGTCTCACAGTTTATCTAAGAATAAATTAGGGAGATTTTTATTATTTTTTATTGTATCTGAATAATGTAAACTTCCTGAGACATTTCGTAGTAGCTATGGTGGAGCAGCAGAATGACTGGTACCCCAGATTTGAACACTAGGAGTTATTAGTGGCATGGTAGCCATGCCTCCTAATAGAATATCACTAAGCTGCACTCCATCCCCTCATCTATAACATGATAGGAAACTTCATTAAACATGTTTATCTAGGGGATGTTACTTTTGTTATTAGTGTTCACCACTTCTTCAATGCTTAAAAGAGTAAATGAATGAAAAGTACACACACACACACACACACACACACACACAGAGAGAGAGAGAGAGAGAGAGAGAGAGAGAGAGAGAGAGAGAGAGAGAGAGAGAGAGAGAACACATTCTTCTTCCTAATGTGTGCATGTGTAGTACAGTAACCTTTGTAATAGTTAAACATCATTAAAGGTATGCTGCAAATCAAGGGTCAAGATGGAATGTTACATACCATCTTCTAGCTCAACATTGCACTGGCACCCAGGAAACAATTGCTTCATTAGAATTCAGTACTTCATAACTCACTCTCCTTGCACTCACCGCAAAAAAAAGTTCAAATGCATGCCACACTAAATATAGTTAAATAAAAATATTCATCTTGTATTTGAATATTGCCCAAGTACATCTGTCTGACAATAATGAAGGTGGATGTCTTTGAGGTCAAGGAGACCATCACTTTTTGTAGTTTGACAGTGTTGATTCAAAAACTACAACTAGTATCTCTTGGTACTCTGAAACTTTGACATTTAAAAGGGAACTTGTTCTTGGAAAGGTTAAGAGCCATGAGCCTCAGTCATGTTACATCTCTAAAATGTAATCTTTGCCTCCACAAACTCCCTGGCAGAAGCAAAGGGCACTGGAGTCAAGAATCTACAAAGGCTAGGGGTGCGCTGCTAAGCCTTCTCTTCCAAAGGGCTCTGAGCATCATGAGCCTAAGTCTATCTACATTTATGAATCGTTTAGGCATAAAGGTCAAGCTCTGGCCAGAAACAACTACTGTGGACAAATAGTGTCTTGTTTATTAATGTGGAGAATTGGTGGAGATTGAATATGTTACCTTGCCAGAAATCTTTTAATGGGTCAAAATACCAGTGTTATCTTTCAAATATTTACCTTCATTAAGCAGGTCACTGAGAAGAGACTTGATACCCTATGAGCATATACAGAGGGAGGTAATCCCTCTGAGGAACAGTCATAGGGGAGGGGAATAAGGGGAAAATGGGAGGGAGGGGAGAATGGGAGGATACAAGGGATGGGATAACCACAGAGATGTAACAAGAATAAATTAATTTAAAAAAAAAAAAGTCTCTTTGGGTAGGTGCTACAATCCCAACAACTTTATCCACAGATCCTTTTCCATCGTTACAAAGGTCATAGCAACATTCATGTAGCATATACATGTGCCTGCATCCTGGAGAGATACTTGAAATGTAAGAGTAAACATGAGAAACAGAAGAAGGCCATTGTACAAATTTCATATCAAGACAAAGGCCATGTTAGCTAGACCTGGTGATACACTCCTGTAATTCCAGCATTTGGGAGCCTAACACAGGAAGATCTCTCTCTCTCTCTCTCTCTCTCTCTCTCTCTCTCTCTCTCTCTCTCTCTCTCTCTCACACACACACACACACACACACACACACACACACACACACACACGCAAGCACTCACATGCACCACACATGATGGTGGTGGTGGTGGTGGTGGTGAATAAAATTAAAAGGAAAAAAGGTGGATTTTCTATTATATTCTAGTTTGCCTAGTTTTCTGACACTCTTTGACTAAAGAACATGGCCATTAGGAAGACATACGCTGTGGCATATGTCTTTTTTCATATGTGAGTGTAAAAACAGTAGTGGAGCAGCCCTTTGCCTCCTGACCAGTGAGGCAGCTAAGGCACAGGCCAAACACATGCAATGGGTTCATGAAATCCAATTTCATTTTTCTCCTTCTGAAAATATGAGATGCCATTTCCAAATTGCCCTTGCTATTGGGTCAGAGCTGGGTGATTAGTTTGTCACGCAGTGATGGGGATAGAATTGATATATGAAACACAGTCACAGAAGTTAGAAGTGGATATGTGGCCTCTACATACTTTCTTCTGAAACAATTTAATACTTGCTGTATTCACATGAAAAACATTCCTGTGTTAAGATACTCTTATTTCATAGCTGAATTTCTCACCTAGATAAGGGATGGTGTTTTCTAAACAAACCACTTTTCTTCATGAGCTAAAATACATTTAAATATATATTGGCTTCAGATTTTGATAAAATTAATTTAGATGCTAGACTCCTATCTTACGATTGAGATCTTTGAAAAGGTAAATAAGATGTCCAATTCCCAATCTGCTGCCTATATAATACACAGAATATCCAGTACCATCCTAGACAATTGTGTGGATTAGTTTGGGGAACTAAATAAGTATGTTTTTATGTTCGTGTGTCCTTATGAATACATAAAACTACACACCAGTAGATACATAAAGTAGCTGCAGGAATGATAGCTTCTTTTATACTGTATTATTCTTAATAAATGTAATTTGTATAGTAATTAATGCAAAGGTCACAATATTTATGTTTCAAGAATAAAATGAGATATAGAAAAGCTCTAAGTCATCACCTCATCTTTCAGATAAGCAAATGGAGGTAGACGAGTCAATGATGCTGCCTTCAGTGTACTTTAATTCCATGTCAACACATGAGAATGTAAGATTTAAAGAGTTGCTCTAGCTAGGCATGATGGCACACACCTTTAACCCCAGCACTGGGGAGACAGAGGCAGGTAGATGTCCGTGAGTTTGAGGCCAGCCTGGTCTACAAAGCGAGTCCAAAACATCCAAGGTTACACAGAGAAACCCTGTCTCAAAAATGCATAAATGTATAAATATATTTTAAAAATTAAAGAGTTGCTCATCCACGTACTGTATTTTAAAATAGTTAAAAGGACTTATTGCTCTTGCAGAATATCCAGGTTGAGTTCCCAGAACCTACACAGTGACTCACAACTACTTGTAACTCCCGTTCTGATCTGATGCTCTCTCTGGCCTTTGAGGACACTGTATATACATGGTCCACATGAAGACAAGCAAGCATAAATACATACACAAAAATAAGTAAGTAAAACATAAAATCAGTCTTGCCCAACTTCACTAAAATTAGAGGCGCAGAGCTTCAAGCAGTAATCACTTGAGGTGACAAGAAGTATTGTTCTTTTCATCATGCAAAGCCGACTGGCTTGTATCAAACTGACTATACAACTGTGACATCATTACAGAATCAAGTTAATGTGTGTAGGAAATGTAGCATATGGCAAAGGTACTTACTAAGCAGAGACTTTGGTGTGAATCTCTACTCTTTTCTAACTCTAGAGCCCATTCAGCTTTACAACTATTTAGTTCTACAGTCCTAACTCTCTGTTTCCTACCCTATGAAATTAGAATAAGAGTATTTGCTGTGTATAAATTTTCTGAGCATTAAACAAATTAATGAAATCACTTAACACAGTGTCTGATGGACAAAAAGCACCCACTAATGATAATTACCATGACGTTCAGAAAATCAATTCTTTTCAGAACAGTCATACAATAGACATACCTGAATACAAATTCTCACCACATGTATGTACTAGGAATAAAAACATGTTAAATCTGCTAAACAATTTCTGTAGCACATTGTTATAACTGAATTTCCACATAAAATTCCACTGTTGGGAAACACGAATGTGATCTGATGTTATATAATATAGGCTAGAATATTAAAATTATATGAACTATGGTTTTTAAATATTTTAAACACTAAGATAGACTTAAATCAACTCATTAAAGAACAAATGTTTGACCTTAAATGGTGTTGCCAAGTTTCACTTTATCAATTACCTTTATCATAACATAAATTTTGCATGGCATAACTGCTCCTCCTGTGGGACACAGAGGTAGAAGTATGGTATCAGAGATAAACCTCAGGCACAATCCTTCTCTATACAACAAGAGATTACCTTGCATTTTGCTCATTTGCATTTTTCTTGTGAACCCCAAGTGAATAACGTTGAGCTGTCTGTTCTTCGGGGCAATAGAATAGCTCTCATTTTTTTTAAAGAATACATTAATAAATTAAAGAATGAAGTAATCAGCCTTGAACTGTTTTACTTGCCCTCCAGAAAATTATCTTCATTGCCTGAGCCTCCAGGAGCCTTTGAATTGTCAGCACCGTTCAAAACATTTCTTATGATACTACCAGGAATGTCATTTATTATCATATCTATCGCTTCTCATGCTGCCCTCTCCTGCCTGAACCAAATGAACCAATTTGACTGTGTAACTAAGCATCCCAGTCAAAAGCTCACTTGCAGCCAGTAATGGTGGAAGTTCTCAGTTATATTAGTGCCTCCTGAGCTCTTGTGTCCCCCTGAGATACTTTTGGGGTGTTGTAAAACTGTATCAGATCTTGCTTACACACCAATATTCTTCCTAGGACTCCCTCTTGTTTCTGAACTTCAGTGATTATAATAAGGTTTTAAAACAGTCTCAATTTCCCAGAGTTGGATTCTTGCTGCCTTCTGATAACAACCAGCTAGAATCCTGCTTCCAATCCAGATGGACAATCGCACTCCGGAAACCACCCAATTCCCACCCACCTGTCTCGGAGTAGCACTACTGCCTGGGCCCCAGCCACCTGACTTTAGCCTTGCTGCACCAATGCAAATCCAGATGGAGAACTCCATCAGCTTGGATTCTTAGTCAGATTACTGCCACATTCCTTGGAGAACAACTTTACAGTTGAGCTAATTTCCCTTAGCTTGGCATTACCCATTCCTAACTCATTTTTGTCTTCCTGCAAGCAAAACAAACAAACACACACACAAACAAACAAAGAGGATTCCTTGTGCCTCTTAGTACATTAGAATAAATACCTCATATCTTTGGCAACCTAGCATTGTGCTCTGACCTTCTGGCATCACTGAATGATATGACATCAATGAGAAGGAGGACCTTCAGGTTGCCACCTAGTTTATCTGGATACTTTGGGAACAGTTCTAAGTCTATGATGTCCCAGCAACACTCTCTACATTTTTTTATATGAAGCTGAAACAAAAATACCACATAGTTTATGTTGTCTGTAGTTCTCCATGGACCAGAAAGGAGACAGGGTGTCTCTTCATCCATGTGGTGGGGTTTGGCCAGTGTCGCTCCTAGACATGTGTCTTCTGGCTTGCCCCACTATTCCTATTGTTTCTGCTCCAGCATTTGCTTGGTTTCTCATGTTTCATCCCCTCCCTGAACAGCAATACACTGTACACTTTGCCGATGTGGCAAAGCATCCCTGAGAGTGTCCATAGGCCTCAGTCCTGGAACTGAACTCACAAGGACTCTTGAGAGCTCCTTTAACGAGTAAATAAGTGATCACAGAGACACATTAAGAAACACTTCACTCTCCATCCACTGGTGAAGGATTACAGGTTTCTATAGACCTAAGTATATATTGGAAGCGTTTTTAGCTGTGGGAGGAGCAAAGATGAAGGGAAGACAAGAGAGGAAAAATGGGCAAAAGGGAAACAGAAAAGGCGGAGATGGGATGTTTGGGGTAAATGACGGGAACAGTTGGTAGGGAGGAAAAGATTTTAAGTTATGATCAGGCACAGGGAAGCCACTTCCAAATCCAAAATTGTCTGCTGATTGCACTGAAAACCCGCAACTCTTTCTTAATCTTATTTTCATGATCATAGGCTTCTCCGGCTGGCATGATTACCTTTTGAGGTTTCATCAGCATTTTGGCCAAATTGCACCATCTCTACTTCAAAACTGCTCTGCCTCCAGAAAGGAATCTGAAGCCTTTTCATTTTAAACTCACAGCAGCTTGTGAGCTGTTGGCAACTTGGCCCCCAAAGAATGGGATAATTAACCTGAGTCTGTTCCATTCCCATTGCTGGATGTCTTATTACTGATTTTTAAGTCAGCCTTCACTTAATTATAAGCTAACATTTGAGAGTATTATTTATTCATGGTTCTAGTCTTTCGCCAAACATACCCACGAGGTTCCTTTTCCAGTAATAGCTGTCAGTCACTCTCATCCAATCAAAGGCCCCATAGAAGGCAGTAGTGAATAGTCCACAGGAAAGTTGATCTGGAAGGAATAGTTAGCAGGGCATGCTGTGTCTTTCTTAATTGTAGTTTGCCTTTTGCTTTCATGATCATAGTAGCACACAACTGTATAAAGTGTGGGGAAGCAGAGAGTAAGTAAAAGGCAGCTTGCTTGGTCTGAAGGACCATGGTGTAGTGAACTGCTATGAAGTCAGAAGAGCAGGTGGTGCCCAATCATATCAACTCAGTGAGAGAAATCAGGCCTTGGCAAATAAAAAGGCAATAAATTGTTATCACATTGCTTTAGAAATCATATGCCAGTAAATAAAATCAAAAAGGGCCGTGCTCCTGGCCAGAAAGAGGGTAGCTTTTTTAAACTTAATTTACTTATGTGTTCACTTTACATGCCAGTTATAGTCTCCTCCCTCCTCTCCTCTCAGTCCCACCCACTTTTTCTCTTCCCCCATTCCCCCTTCCTCTATTCCTCAGAAAAGGGGAGGACCACCACCACCCACCCACCCCAGCTCATCAAGTCATATCAGAACTGAATTCAGTTCATCCTCTTCCCCTGTGGCCTGGCAAGATAGTCCCACCAAGAGGAAGTGATCAAACAAGAGGCAACAGAGTCCATGCCTGGAGACAGCCCCAGCTCCACTTAATAGAGAGCCCACGTGAAGCCTGAGCTGCCCATCAGCTACATCTGTGTAGAGGGCCTAGGTCCAGTCCACGCATGGTCTTCGGTTGTTGCTTCAGGGTCTTCTGGGCTCTGGTTAGTTGGGTTTGTTGGTCTTCTTGTGGACCTCCTGTCATCTCAAGGTCCTTTCATTCCTCCCCCCACTTTTCTACAAGACTACCTATGTTTCACCCAAAGTTTGGCTATGAGTCTCAGCATCTGTTTCAAGCCACTTCTGGGTGGAGCCTCTCAGAGGACAGCTCTGCTAAGATCCTGTCCTGTGTGTCTTCCTATGTCTAGGTTACCTTACTCAGGATGATCCTTTCTAATTCCATGCATTTGCCTGCAAATTTCATGATTTCCTTCTTTTTAATATCTGAGTAGTATTCCCTTGTCTAAATGTACCACCGTTGTTGTTTGTTTTGTTTTTGTTTTTGTTTTTGTTGTTGTTGTTTTATCCATTCTTCGGTTGAGTAGCTTTTAAAGGAATTGTTTACTGAAACACAGCTATGTAATCATACACTCAGACAAGTGGCAAATAAAATGATTGAGAAAAATAGTAGCTGCCCATAGGATGAGTCTGTATACTTCACTCTAGCACCTGCAATTCTTTTTATCTTTTAGGCTTTGGGTAGCAGATATTTTCAGCAGTGCATGCTATGGTTTCAGTGGCAACTAAATATTCAACTCTGAGGTTGTTGAGTATAGCAGTGGCCATGGAAAGGGAAAGTAAAATTATGGACATGATTATTCCCAGATAAAACTTCATATTCAAAACAAACAGGAAAATTGGTCCATGTTACATCTGCCCATCTGATGATAAGGTGCATCTCAACTATCAAGGGTTGGGAGCCTCAACAAACCTCAGAAGGAGTGTGAGAAGTAAGTTAATAGAAATATTAGAGGGAAATCATTGTCAAGAATTTCTTAAGCCAGAGCTTACTATTTTGGGTCTCATTTTAGTAGATCCAAGTTAGGTAGCCAAGAGTTCATTTAATTCAGACACCAGAAAATCTCATCAATTCTCTTTAATTCAAATAAGGTGTTTTCTTTTAATCTGCCATACACTTATGTCAATTACAACTAATACACCTTGGGAGTGTAAGATAAATGCTCATTTTTAAAAATCCTCCTCTAAACTGGATGGTTCATGCTAAGAATGGAATTTGAACACTTCCTTTTAATATGACCAGAGCAAAAAGGGAGAGATTTCAGTGGCATGGGAGGTTTTGCTGTTGTTATCACTGTTTGGCCTCACAGTTAAAACACTGCCACTTCCTCTTTTTTTCAAAATCCTTTTCCAGACTCTTCAAAGTTCATCTCCCAGCCAGAGATGCTTTAAGTTACCTCTGACCTAACAGAGAATTCTGGTGGTGGTGGTGGTGGTGGCGGTGGTGGTGGTGGTGGTGGTGGTGGTGGTGATGGTGGCAGCTAGGAAAATGTTCAGTAGTTCAGATGGCTCTGCCACTTTCCCCTCAGCTCTATGAAGTGCCCTCTAGATCTCTACTGTCTCCTGTATATGATCCTGGGTCTGCTCTGCTTCACAGCTAATTGATTACTCTTGGGTAATGAGTTCCACCAGGGATTGGGAATGACTGTGATATGCTGTTGAAACCCAAAGTACAACCACTTTTATCTAGTACTCATCTTTGGTGGTCAATTGATCTTAACTCAGGCCTTCTGCTAACCATCAGCAAGGCAGCATCTTTTCTTCGCCTCACTGGGATAATTCAAGGAGCTGTGAAATATCAGAATGCTTTGTAAACTATCTTAAAACAGGAACAGACATCATTACTAAGTGCTACTGTTGAATGTGTCTGCGACTCAGACTTCCTGCAAAGGCTGAATGACTTCTATTCAGCAAATCCAGGAAAATGCAGTCAGCCTGAAAGAGTAAAGGCCCCCTCCTACTCATCTTATATACTCAAAGTCAACTACACTATTCTAATTCAGGAAATTAATAACACCTGTTATTCCTACCTACCCACTCTTTACTCTGGTCTCTCCTCTACTATTTTTCCTACCAACTACTCAAACTGTACTCTATCTATCTATCTATCTATCTATCTATCTATCTATCTATCCTTACTCTGTATCCATCTCTATCCATCGCTTTCTGCCTCTCCCTCTCCTCCTCTCCCTCTCCCTCCATCTCCATCTCTATCTTTATACAACAAAGACAATATTAACACAAAGCTGTGCAGCCAAGCTTTATAAATCTTGTGTATTTTATATCTCATGGAGAGATGACAACATAGAAGGCTCTGTATTTTGACAGAGCCTGGCATTCACATGCCTTCTGAAAATTTGTTTGTAGTGTAACAATATCAATTCACTGTCCATTTGATTTCCCTTCTGAAATATTTAAACTCTTCCTAAGGTATATCAATGCCTACATTCTGGTAACATATTTAATTGACTAATTAAACATAGAGCCATACTGGGATGTCAGCCCTTTAACAATAGAGATTATCAATGTGTTAGTCAATTCCTATCACTGTAAAAAAATCTAGGAAAAAAAACTTAAAGAGGTGAAATATTTATTTTCACTCACAGCTCTCAAAGTTTCACTCTGTCGTCTCTTGTCTCCTTTTTCCTATTCCCAGGATAAGACAGAACCTCAACATCTTGGTAGACAACATGAAGTCAAACAAAGAATGTCTCGTAGCAAGCAGGAAGCAGAAGTGGAGGAGATGCCTACACTTAGGCCCATCCAGAGCATGCTCTCAGGGACCACTTCCTCCAACTAGATTGTCCCTCTTAATCTCTACCCTTTCCAAGTAATACCATCACATTCTGACATCATACAATTGGATTAAACCATTGATTAGGTCAGAGCCGTCATGATCGACTCACTTTCCGAGCATTGTATTGAAGTTCCAGCCTCCAATTCAGAAGCCACTGAATCCAAAACACAAGAAAGAACTACAAATGTCTACCTCTTCAATAGAATATATATGGACTTAGTCCACACTGCATGCCACCTGCACAAATAGAGGAGGGGAAGAGAGGTGGGTTTGTCCAGAATTTTTCATCTCTGAAAGACAAAAGATTAAACTTTCCACAGACTTCCTAAAGTGAAGAGAGACAGCATGATGCATGTCTATTCTATCGTCCTAACACTCAGGAGATGAAAGCAGTAAGATTACAACTTAGAAACCAGCTTGGGATGGAGAGAAAGACCTGTCTCAAAGAAATTAAATTTGTTGTTGTTGTTGTTGTTGTTGTTGTTATTGTTGTTCCTTTCCTGTACATTGGTATTTTCTTTGCCTGGATTTCTGAGATATTGCATCTACTGAAACTGGGGTTACAGATACAGATACAGATACAGATACATATACAGATACAGATACAGATACAGATACAGATACAGATACAGATACAGATACATGTGGACACTGGGAATCGAACTCAGCTTCCCTGGTTCTCTACTAGAACAAGCGATGTTCTTAACTGCTGAGCCATCTCCCCAGCCAAGAAATTAAATTTTAGAAAAATGAAACAGCCACAGTAATTTTATGCAACTCATGGCATCACATTAGTCACTTTATGTGATGTATCTTACCCTTTAACTATTCTATACCAGAAAGTTTATTTTATATTTTTAGTTTTGTGGAACTTATATTTGCTGTCATACTAATTTTTAATCCAAATAATTAAATGCATAAGTCAAATATTATCCCTATATACAGCTATGGAAACATACACATACACACAAACACACACTTGATTTACAACTGAGCTAGACCATTTTATAACATCACTGCAAAGTTCTATCTGTGGAGTCATATGACCACATTATATTCAATCTTTTATGAGTCATGTGGTAATGGTTTTATTCTAATCATATTTAGAATTATAATTTCTGTAATCCCTTTCCTAACTCTTTGGTTATTTTTTGACAGCTGAATCTTTCCAACATTCTGACTCACTAGACAACCTCAGCCTGATAACATTTTGAATCTTTCTTCATAATTTGCCCAACTATGCTGACTAATCCCTGGTTTCACTTTCCTTTACAACTTCTCTCCTGTTAGCCCTTGGCAGGACTTTGTCTGGCTACTTAGAAATTATAAACTCGTGCTTCACGTCATGTATGCTCTAGGTTTATGCCTTTTGCTGCATCTGGATAATATGATCAGCTTATGTACAAGTTCTGGAAACAAAAGCCATTATTTGTGCAGAATTTTGACTGTCAAATTCTCACTACTGTGTTTCAAACTGTGATATATCGCTGCAACATACACCTACCAAACCTTCTTTTCGTTCATTCATGTATTTATTTATTTATTCACTTTACATCTTCATTGCAGCCTCACCTACTCTCCTCCCAGTCCCCCCCCCAACACACACACACCCTATTCTCCCCTCTTCTGCTGCTCAGAGGAGGGGAAGGTCCTCCATGGGTACCAGTCGACCCTGGCACATTATGTCACTGCAGGACTAGGTGCATCCTTTCCACTGAGGCCAGACAATGCAGTCCACTTAGAAGAATTGGACCCAAAGGCAGGCATCAGTGTCAGAGAGGTCCCCCGCTCCAGTTGCTGGACTGACATGAAGACCAAGCTGTGCATCTGCTACATATGTGCAGGAGACCTAGGACCAGCTCATGAATGCTCTTTGGTTGGTGTTCCCATCTCTGTAAGTCCCCATGGACCAGAGCAGTTGGCTCTATAGGTTTTCCTGTGAAGTTCTTCCCCCTTCCAGGTCCCTCAGTTATTCCCCCAACTGTTCTTGAAACCCACTCCAAGGGAGAGAACCAATTAATGACACTATTAATGTTACTCTGCTATGCTTGTAGAGAGGAGTCTAGCCTAACTGCTCTGAGAGGCTTCACCAGGCAGCTGTTGGAAACAGATGCAGAGGCCCATAACCAAACATTAGGCAGAGCTTGGAGAGTCTTACAGAAGCTTTTGAAATTTTTTAATGTAAGCTAATATCATTCTTAAGACAGGCTAGTGGCCCTTAGCTCTTAGGAAAAATAGAAATATTTTTTATCAGTTACTGTTCTGTATTGAAAGCCTTCAGTGAAAATTCAAAATCAGTCATTTCTGGAAGCAAAGAGTTCTTCTTGGTGAGATACAAAAGACACCCATGTTCATCATGTAGGCTCTTCTTCTGGGCCTAGGACTTATTACAGAAGGAATCTTTGCCTACTTCATGGGATGCTTTCTGCTTCCTGTAGTAGGGAAACCTTTCTACTCTGTTGAACTCCTCACGCTAAACCAACAAGCTAATATCTCAGTTACTTGGTAAAGAAAAAGTAAATGTCAGCTGACTATTGGCTCATAAATATCTGAATTTATTCTTTTCTAAGAAATCAAAGACAGACTCTGTCTTTTCTAGTGGTAGGCTATCACTAGCATCTAGTTGTATGCATGTGCTATTCATATACAAAAGAGTCTCCTAGGATTTTTAAGAGATACATTTTATGCTTGTATGCGAGAGCGCGCGCGCGCGCGCGCACACACACACACACACACACACACACACACACACACACACACACACACACATGAATATGCCATGTTTTCCCTTTTAAGAAAATTGAACCTTATTCACAACAGTTCCCGCATTCCCAGTCATAAAGCCTGCCCTACCCTTCCCTTGGCAATCAGATTTTTATGAGTAGCTAGTAAGGCCTCTCAGCTTCTCACAGTTATTTGTTGATTCAAACTCCCCAGGTTCCTCTTTTGTACTCAACCAAATTGTTGGCCAGAAGTAAGTAAAGCCCTTCCACACAGTACAGTGAGGATTAACTGCAGCCGCAGAAAGAATAGACTTTCTAAACAATACCTACAGGGCATTCCCAGTGCTCAGTAAATACCAGTGCTTTTTTTTTTTTCTCTTACTCTAGCTGCAGCAGTAGCCATCTATCCAGCAACTATTTTGTTCATGATGAGATTCTACACTTGGAAGAGATGCCTTCTGCACCTCAGGAAGTCACCTCACTTACAGGACAATGCTAAACACAAACACCAGTTAGTTTGCACATGTGATAGAACACTGTAGTCAGTCTAATGGATAATAAAAGAATACAAATCTAACAAAAGACTTTAATTGGAAACTCCAGTGTCTCCATCTGCTCTGACATCTTTTATTGAGTCCTGATTATTATTTCCTGACACAGATAAGTGTTAGCTAATCTGAATGAACTGAGGTGTGACATTAATTTTTGCATTTGAACTCTTTCCAGGTTGATAAGTACACAGCTTAGGCATGTACCTCATAATAGATTTCAATTCCTTTTCATTTTTCAGTTGTTGTTTTCTTCAAATTTCAGGGCATTATTTTATTTTGGGTACCTTGAAGTGTTCTTAAAACTAAATTTTGTATAGCACAGTGTTTCTACTAGAACTTTGTTTTGTGTGTGACAAACTAACAGCACACCCATCCACTACAACACAAGATGCTGTGAGCACCTGTCTTCCTGAGTGCTGGATCAAGCCAGCCTACAGACAAATTAATGACCTGAAATTATTTAGGAGAAATAGTGATGTGAAAATATTGCTGTCTTCAGAAGAACAGATCCCTGAGGACAAATTTAAATCCAGAAAAAAGAATAAATGAACCAATATTTGGGATAAGCTTCTAAACACAAAAATCTATCAATTTGAACTGCTACTAATATTTTTCAGAAAAATAGAAAGAAAAAAAGGAAAAGCCAAAGTCACAATGAGAAAAGGATGGGCAGAGGTTCAAAGTAAGATGATCTGTGTTAAGGTCTATCTAGTCTGTCTGTCTGTCTGTCTGTCTGTCTGTCTGTCTGTCTGTCTCTCTCTCTCTCTCTCTCTCTCTCTCTCTCTCTCTCTCTCTCACACACACACACACACACACACATACACACACACACACACACACTTTCAAACATATCACATTCCACTGCTCATCACTTTATATGAACAACAGATACAGAGGGCGATTTCTAGGATCCATTAATATTACAAGGAACACACTAGAAACTGACGGAGGGTGGTTCTTTTTGGCCATATACCAGCACACGCCTTGGGTGCCTCCTTCTTTCACTCTTGCCTTTCCTTCCACATTATCACAAACATATTTGAAGAGATGGATGGCCTTAAGACAAGGTTTCAAAAAAATAAAATAAAATAAAAAGAAGAGAAGAAGACTAAAATGAAAGTGTTTAACATCTTTAGGGAGGAAGAAAACTGTTTCATAGCTTGAGCCAGCATTTTAGAGTTATTTCAGAGCTACAATTATATAATTATTGACTTGATTTATAAGCGCCTTTAGGCAGAGGTGAAAACATAAGGAACTTTGTATACCCAGCAAGTAGCATAGTAACAAAAACCCAATAAATGCTTACTGCTGAAAGATAATATGCACACATGCACATACATGCCCACACACACAACAACAACAGTTAAATGACAGTGAATTCCTTCTTTAAAATAATTTTTGTATGCTTGAAGAAATACCGAAGCCACTAAAATGAGATTCAAAAGCAGATAAAATAAAATTTAAAAAAAAAAGAAGTTCTAGTAAAATGTGAACAAGAAAAATTGTAAGTTCTAGTTAAAAACCCAATAGGTAGAAAAACCCAAGGAAATTATGGTGACAACAAAGTGTGGACAAAAGGATTAAGCTAGAAATGATCATAATGAGTGAGTTAACTCAGAAGCAGAAAGACTCAAATGGTATATACTCACTTATATCTGCATCCTAGCCCAAGGGGCATGTCCCACGAAAGCCTTCACTTACCAGGAAACTGGGACAGAGGGGAGGACATCCTATTGGGACTCTAGATGAGAGAAGCATGGGAGAATAGCAAAGTAAAAGGATCCAGAGGGTCCTAGAAACCTACAAGAAGAACATTATGATAGGCAGATTTGGGCCAAGGGGTCCCGCTCAAACTATGGCACCAGCCAAGGACAATACAGGTGGTAAACTTTAAACCCCTACCCAGATCTAAGGGCAGAACATTCTCCACAGTTGAGTGGAGAGTGGGGTATGACTTTCACATGAACTCTGGTGCCTCATATTTGACCATGTCCCCTGGAGGGGGAGACCTGGTGGCACTCAGAGGAATGACAGCAGGTCACCGAGAAGAGACTTGATACCCTATGAGCATATACAGGGGGAGGTAATCCCCCTCAGGAACAGTCATAGGGGAGGGGAATAAGGGGAAACTGGGAGGGAGGGAAGAATGGGAGGATACAAGGGATGGGATAACCATTGAGATGTAACAAGAATAAATTAATAAAAAAAAATTTTTTTAAAGATAAGAAAGAGGAGGAAAATTTAGAAATATAGTTGGTAATGTTAAATCTCACAATGAGATCAGCTAAGACATGGTAGAGAAAGTATTCTTTATATTAAGCAACCAGGGAGCATTTTTAACTTTATCAAAAGTAATGAGTTAACTCGGTCTTTTAATGTGACTATACTTTATTTTATTGAAAAAAAAAATCTAAGTTACCAAACCATTACCCACCTGCTTGAAATGACCATAATGAACTGAGTCATTCGTTAAACAAACGCAAAATGCCTATGTGCCAAAGTTGTGGATTTTCCCTTTACCGTCTACCTGATTCCCCATTATTCATATCAAACGCACCTTGAGGGCTTGTTAGGGAACACATATATCCTTGGCACTGGCCCAGAAATGAGTGAGTTTGAATCTTACAGTATAAAACCAAAGTGTTTGCATTTGTAAAGGCTCTGGTAAGAATTCTGCATACATCAATCTTTTAATCAAATAATGGCTACCCCTCTAACAGCCATGGCATAAAGATAAATCTGTGGTTCCCTTTCCCATGATAGAAGCTTGGAGAACCGAGATAATCTAAAAATTATCATGATCAAGTGCAGGAACATTCTGGATAGAATGCAAGCAAGTCTTGTTCTAGAAATAGATAAATGAAAGAAAAGAAGCTTGCGTCTTGTAGTAAAATGGGAACTACAGAGCAAAGAGAAGCTTCAGTGTTCATGTGACTAAAAAAGAATGCCTGCTACAAGGAAGCTGGCTTACACCAGCTGGGGGAAGGTACCTGGTATAATCTGGAGTTAATATCCACAAGAATTCTCAAGAAAAATGACCTGGCACTTGGGGTCACAAAGTCCCAGCCTCATGGGTGGTCCCAAGATCATTTGGCAGATGAGGACACATACAAAATTTGAGATTTTTCTTAAAGAAGTAATTTTTCATCTGTAGATACTTCAGGTTAGGTCTCCTGGAAAGCCTGGAAAGCGATCCTTGCATTTGTATTTCCTGACTCTCACTAGGAGGGTATTGAGTTGAACAATTGGATTGCTATAATAAAATACTACAAATTGGATAAGCATAAACAATAGAAAGGTACATGCATAATGTTCCTGTGCACTGTGCAAGATTCAAATGCTGATTTCTTTGCCCCGATATCTATTTGCAATCCTTGTTCTAAAAATCTCCTGCTTCAATGTTGTGTAAACACTGGTCCCCAGTTGTCCTCTTGTATGTCACCAAAGAAACTTAACAGGGGAGACAATAGGCCAGGACTTCCTGCTAGCGAGTGGAGGAAGAAAGAGAAGAGGAAGTCAGGATTCAGCCATGAGGTGAGGTTCAGGAGACATCTTAAGAGAGGAACTAGAGCAGAGAAGCCATAAAATGCAAGTATCTCAAGGATTTGGGCCAGGAGTGAGACAGATTAACTTAGAGGTTAAAATAGATTACTACTGCTTAGTTCTTGTGCCATAAAGCTTGTTAAATAAATATAATAGTCCAGTCTCCATTATTTGGGTGCTAGCTGTATTTAAAGAGAAATAGCAACAGAAAGGTGTGCCCTATAGTTCAGGAAGCTGAGTGTCCAAATTCAAGATACAAGAAGATTGGGTTCTGCTGAGAGTTTCTTCCTGGCCCATATATGGCAGTATTTTCATGGCATGGCAGAAGAGAATTTTGATATCTTCAGCCCATTTGTCATTAATCTCATTTAATGAGTGTTCCATTTTCCAAGAGTTTTGCTTGAATATAGCAATATCTTGAGGCTTAGGATAATTCAAGATATTAATTGAGGGAGATACCCAAGGGATATATTCAATTCTTTGAGAGCTGCTAATGAAAAATTTTCAACCTTTTAACCCATGAACACATGAAGATTTAAGATGGGAATGTTTTATATTTAGTAGTCACTGAAATTTTCATGGCTCCATCTTTACAGAGAAATGTTAAAGAGATGTAGTAAATTAATTAAAACTACTGGCATGGATATTTAAGAAAGATGTCTAGCCAAATATGTTTAGACCCAACATCCTGTGTGTGGTCCAGAATAAGTTTTACAGATTATTTATGTATAGAGAGTTCTAGAAAAGAATACAAAGAGTAAGATATGCTTCTAGTGGAGTGCTAGGCATTGCTTAGTTACTCTCTTGGGAAGTAGTTGTTTCTATAGGAGTATGTTGACTTCATTTAACTTTCTGTTGACTGGATAATTTTATAACTCCATACAGGTAGTTGCTGAGTTGTGGACAACTGAGAGCCACACAAATGATGCCTAGCAATAAAATAACCTTCCTTATGCCAATGCAAATAATTTCTGTTTTATGAGAAATTAATACACAATACTTCAAATCCTCAAATTAACCTATTAAAATTTCCTGGTGATTACTCCATTAATATGTTGAGAATTTTTTTTAATTGGGCATATGGAGGAGGAACTGAAGGGGAGAAAACGGGGTGGATTGTGCCACATACATTATGTTCATGTAGGATATTTAATAAAACACCTTAAAAATAGAACAGGATGAAAGAAAATAAGCAACCCAAAAGCATACTGGAAAACATATGCAACATATAACTAATAAAAGACTCCTTTGAAGAGTACAAGGCTTGATTCCAAAATCAAAAGGGAGAGTATCTGCAAAATGGAAGAGACAAAGGCAGATAACTCAAAAGACGTTTTCACAAAAGAGATCACAGAAATGTCCAATAAGCACATAAAACTGTCAACTGTTAGTCGTGAAAACATCTCATATTGAGAAATTACTTAGAGACTAAAAACTCAAAATAATCAGGATGTGAAAGACTTGAGACATTCAAATCTCATAGGTAGGATACCAAAATGGCACAACTATCTTGGAAACCAAGATTTCAGTTTTCTATAAACTCAAACATATATTTTACCCACATTCTAGTCTAGCAGTTTATAGCCATTTATCTAAGAAAAAGGAAAACATGCCCAAGAAATTACTTGCACATGCATTTGCATAGCAGATTTATTTGTATTATCCCAAACCAGAAAAAAAATTCCAAACACCCAACTAGAGGTTAATGGAAAAACAAACCGTGCTTATGTTATATTCATACTTCCAACCACATTAACCCACAAACAAAAAAAGAAAAATAAACAAAAACCTATTGAGACATTCAACAGCATGAATAAATCCCTCAGACGTTATTCTGAGTGAAAGAGACCAGACACAAAAGAGAATCCACTGTTTTATTCCGTTTATGTGATGTTCAAGGACAGAGAAAAACAATCTGTGATCATAGTGATGGCTGTCTCTGGGGGAGGGGAAGGACTGATTAGAAAGCAGCAAGGCAAAACTTTTGAAAGGATAAAAATATATTTTGTTCGGATCATAGATCAGGCACTAGATTACATGAATACATATAGCTATCAAAAACTTTGGGATATGTAATGTCCTTAAACCAATACCTTCTGCCTAAATCACTGCAGCTGTGAATTGAATATTATCATCTAGCTATCTGAGTCTCCCAACATTTCTTGTTTTGTCTTTTTGGGTTTTTTTTGCCCCATAATATTTGCACATATTTATGAGTTAAAATGCAGTGTTTTGATTTGATTGGGTCCTTTTATGATTGGATTCTATTTTGATATTTTCTGAGGCATTCTATTTCATTTTATTTATCATGCCGTGTTAGAGGAAAATGCATCTTACTCCTCTTCTGAAGCAATTGCACTGCATCCACGAGCTGACCTCCCTCCATCTCTCCCAGCATTTGAGTACCACTCATCTGCTTCAGTTTCTAGAGCAAGGGTTCTGAACCTAATGCTGTGACTCCTTAATATAGTCCCTCATGTTGTGGTGACTGCCAACCATAAAATTATTTTCATTGCCACTTCATAGTTGCAACC
This sequence comes from Acomys percivali, assembly GCA_907169655.1. Classification (NCBI taxonomy): domain Eukaryota; kingdom Metazoa; phylum Chordata; class Mammalia; order Rodentia; family Muridae; genus Acomys; species Acomys percivali. The sequence continues at coordinate 102,741,999 of OU015745.1, read as the reverse complement.
TTGATACCGTTATGAATTGTAATGTAAATATCTACATTTTCCCATGGTCCTAGGTGATCTAGTGAAAGGATCGTTCAAGCCTCCAAAGGAGTCACAACCCACATGCTGAGAACCACTGTTCTAAGCTATCAACTGTGCTTGGGGAGAGGCTGAGAGTGGAAGTGCTCTGTGTTTGGGTGAGAGTGTTTGGTTTCTTTCTTGTTATTGTTCTTAGCTTGTTCCAAGACTGGGGATTGAAGACAGGCCACCTTTAAGAGTCCTTGGCAAATAATAAACCAGTGAGCTATACACCAACTCAGTAACAACATTGTTAGACACCACTGGTGAGATTCTGCAGCATCCATCTCTTTGTGGCTGGCTTACTTCATTTGAGGTAACGTCATAATATCCGCCATATGCCATCAATGCTGTCAAAGGATTTCGTACTTCAGTATGTATGACTAGTGTTTATTGTGTATATAGCTCAAGTTTTTTCTCATCCATTCATCTGCTGATGTAAATTTGTATTGATTCTCTAACCTAGTTATCATCTTCAATAGTGTACTTGTGTTTAAGAGGCTTGCTATTAAATTTCTTCTGTATAGCTTATAGAATTCTTCCTGGTGTTTATGTCCTATTTTATTGTAATGTGGACATTACAAGACAGCTAACATGATTTTTATTTTTGTTTGATTAGGTTTTTGTCCAAAAAAATTATCTATCTTAGAGAATTTTCCACATACAGAAGACTTTATGTTTCCTTAAGCTGTGATTAGAATGTTCAGTGCGTGTCTATAAGGCTCATTTGCGCTAGCATGTGTTTTTTTGTTGATATTCTAACTATACTGTCTGTCAATATGAAAATGGAATGATAAGCCTCCAGATGTTGCTATTTGTAGTCCATGTCACCCTTAAAATCTACTAATATTTATTGCTCATATTGAAATGCTCCAAATCTGCATGTATATTTATCTATAATTCTTAAAAGTTACTACTTTCCTACCTCCTTAACAATATACAGTGGCATTGTTTGTCTATTTTTACACTTTTTAACTTGAAGTTTGTTTTATCTGAAAACAAAGAAATACAACCATTTATTTTGATCTCCATTTGTATGGAATAATTTTTTTCCATCCATTCACATTCAGTCTAATTCTTACTAGTAAATCTCTTGAAGGCATCAGAATTGTTTTTTGTCTAAAACTCATTTTTCTATATTCTGCTTTTATTTAAAGGATTTAATCTACTTATTTTCAAAATATTTATTAAGGTATAAAATCTGTAATTTTGTTTCTTTGTGTCTAGTTACTTATAGATATATTGTTCTTTTTTTTACAAATTTAAATTTGTGTGTGTGTGTGTGTGTGTGTGAGAGAGAGAGAGAGAGAGAGAGAGAGAGAGAGAGAGAGAGAGAGAGAGAGAGAGAGAGAGAGAGAGAGGATCATGGGTCATGCTTGCTGGAGCCAGAAGAGAGCATTAGATCCCCTGGAGTTGAGATTTTAGGCAATTGTGGGCTTCTCACTTTGGGTGCTAGAAATCAAACTGAGGTCCTCTGGAAGAGCAGCAAGTGTTCTTAACAGCTGAGCTGACTCTATAACCCTAATCTTCTATTCCATTTTCCTCTTCTCAAACAAAGATTTTGACTCCTCTATTCAAAATCAGAAATGAAAGAAAATACAACATATGGGTGAAAGATTGTAAAAAGAAAATTCCATGGGGTTGACAAAATGGCTCAGTGGGTAAAGATACTTGCTGCCAAGCCTGATAAGATAAGATTGATCCCCAGATAGGAGATTATAGCTGGCTCCCAAAAGCTGTGCTCTGATCTTCACATATGCTATAGGGTTTTTGTTTTTTGTTTTTTGGGTTTTCTAATTTTTTTGTTTGGTTGGTTGTTGGTTTTTTGAGACAGGGTTTCTCTGTGTAGCCTTGGCTGTCCTGGACTCGCTTTGTAGACCAGGCTGACCTCGAACTCACAGCAATCCACCTGCCTCTGCCTCCCGAGCACATATGCTATTGTTAATGTAAACTCACACACACACACACACACACACACACACACATGTACACACACTCTTGCATGCACACACACATAAGTGAATTATAACAAATGAAAAAAGAAATACCATGAGCAATTTTATGCCAATGAATTGAATAATCCAGAAGAAATGTATAAACTCTTAGATGTATGAAACCTACCAGAACTAAATCATGAAGAAGGAAAAATCTCTAATCGTACACATTGAAAGGAGATTGAATTGGTAATCAAAAAAAAAAAAACTCTTAATAAAGTTTAGGCTCAGATACTTCCTATGTGAATTGTACTGAACACACAAAAGCAATCAATACCAATCCTTCACTGACTCATCCAAAGTTTAAAGAGAGGTCAACACTTCTAATCTGTTTTATGTTCCCCTGATACAGAGTTAGAAGAAATTGTAGTACTGAAACTGCAAGCTAATATTTCTATGAATAGACATGTAAATATTCTCAACCAGAAACACGTTAGCCAGTCAATTTTAGCAGTGCATTAAACAGGTTGGAAGCACTATTGGGTTTCTGGTTGTTAGTAACACAATACATGGACAAGGTGTGTCTTGAGACAAAGGGGTATATTTGGTTCATGATTTTAGAAGTTCAAGGTTTATCAGAACTACATCTAGTCATGATTCTTTTCACTGAGAGAGTCCCGAGATATTAGGAGACAGGGAGTGTGCACGCACTTGTATGTCTGTTCTTCCTCTTCTTAGAAAGCCACTACAGCTCAACTGTGGGAGTCTACCCTAATGATCTTCTCTAGGCACCTTCTCAAATCCCCACCTCTAGTCACATTTGTCAGATTAATTTCCCACCTCTTAGTATTGCTAAGTATTGTTCCCACTAATGCAATGCTTCCTGGAACCCTGCTGGCAGGTCTGCTGAGGAAACCTGAACTGTAGAGCCACAACATATGAACCCAGTATGCGAAGGTTTCAGGTACCTGACTCCAGCCTAGGAAATGGAGCCAGGGATGCATCCAGCAGAGCTCTTGAAGTAGCATCTTCAGAACTTTTAGGGATGCAACATCATCCTAGTCTGTCTAGAAGGTGGATTGTAGAGTCAAAGACAGTTACCCTCAAGTCTTAAGATTTAATGTTGTTTCCTTGTTATATTTTTTAATTTCTTGTTATGTGTTACTCCTTTCCTCTTGACGATTCCTCCCTTTTGCAATTAGAATATATAGCCTGTGTCTGTCCCACTGTAGTATTTTGGAAATGCTAACATATATGATTTATCAGTCTCATAATTGGCCTCAGGATGAATTTTACATACATTGAATCTTACTCAAATCTGATGCAGTTGAAGTTTGGAGGAGACGTTAAAATTCATGCTCAAATTATTTAAATTTTTATGTTCTATTAGAATAAAATGAATGAATTTTGCATGTAAGGACCTGGAATTCAAGGATGTAAGAGTGTAATCCTGTGGTTTGAATGATTATGTGTCCTTCAAATTTCAGGTTGAATTCGAGCCTCCAGTGCGATATTGAAAGAATCATGGCTTGTGGAATTGGAACTCCTGTGGAAAGGCTCAGAGCTGAAAGCAATACTTTCTTGCCCATCTGCCAATCACTATGTGACAATACAACATCAAGATATTTTTGAGGTGAAGAATAACCCTTACCTGACACCATTGTTGCCACCTTCATCTTGTTCTTCCCGATCTGCAGAATTATAAGGAATTAATTTCCATTGCTTATGAACTACCACTTGAGAATATAAACTACCGAATCTTCAATATTTCATTATAACAGCACAAACAGCCTAACGACTTGCTTAAACTGTCTAAAGGGGTTCAATTTTGTTCATGTTTTCAAAAGACCATATTTAAGAGGAAGGGAAGTTAAGACAAAGGAAAGGTTTAAATTTTTGATTTTTATTTAAAAATCACCAAAGTCTGACTTTCCTGGTCAGATTTTTACTGAGTGAACTGCTGCTATGTTATTATTGTTTATTATTGTTGTTGTTGTTGTTACTATTATTAATTATTACTGGTGGTGGTAGTGGTGTGTGTGTGTGTGTGTGTGTGTGTGTGTGTGTGTGTGTGTATGAGAGAGAGAGAGAGAGAACAGATATGAACATACCACAGTGTGTGTGTGGCGCTCAGAAGACAGTAGGTTATCTCCTTCCACTGTGGGTTCAAGAAATAAATCTCAGGTTGCCAAGCTTTCACAGGAAGTTCTTTAACCAATAAGCCATCTTACTGTTCCCAAATTACTAAAATTTTAACAAGAGGTAAATAGAATGAAAAATTTAGCAATGGATTTATAGAAACCACAGCGAGCAAATTGCCAAACTTTTCAATCAGTTTGAGCAAATATCAATTGTAAAACATAAGATATAAAAAGTACATAACAACACAATATTGAAATAGGATCAGGTTCAATGGGAATCATAAGAGAAATTCATGATTTTTTTTAAGCTGTGAGTGCTGTCCTGGAAAATAGAAATATTGATTAAATTAGATTGTCCACTTGGGTACACATGTCTCTAAAATGATCAAAATAAATGTCTTAGGTCATAATCCCAATAAAAATGTATCTGTACATTCCCTTTCTGCCTGTCTTTAGTTTGGGGTTTAAGAAAGCAATAAGATAAGAACTGCTGCTCTATCTCTATGGTAACAGACAATACTGCCAGTGGAGCATGTTCAGCAATTATACCCATCTCCAGAGGCTCTGAGCACCTTGCTTATTCTTCCTAACAGAAGCTAAATGCTTCCTCCTTGTCCATCCCCACCTCTTCTTTTTAAGATTGATTTGAGGTTTGTTTACTCTTGTTATTGCACATCCAAGTAATATAGGCTGGTTAATGCTATGAATCTGAATTACCTAGAGAATCATTACCTAGAGAAAGCTCTGCCAGGGCAAATGTGCTAGACTGCACATACACTATCCCACAGGCCCTAAGGCCACCCACAGGAGATGAGGCCAAGGCAAGAATTTGTTCTGGCTTTCATTTTTATAAAGCTTTTCTCCTTCTACGTTCCTTTAACATACATACCCCATGATAATCAGATAAGATCTGTTTGTATTTTTTTTTTTTTAGGACACCATGCAGGGAAATCTCACATCTAACAGGTTCTTTCAAGTACTGACTCTGCCCTGGAAAGGAACTTTTTGCACTAAAAACTGTTGATGATTACTCTCAGGAGTTGAGCCTTCCCTTTTGCAGTGACTTATCATGCAGGATAGTAAGAAACTGCTATTTAAAATACAGATCTCCAAACAATAAGGGATTTAAAATGTCTCAATTGGCCATCTCTTGTCACCAAATGAAACCTCCAGTACCAGGACTGGGTTACATCCAACTTAGTTGTTGGCTAAAGAAGTCCCATGGAAATCCCCAAACAACCTAGGCTGTTAGCTCTAGCTTCATCTCCTAATTGTGTTCTTCTGGCCGGGACCTCCTCTTCATTTCCCCCAAAGCTATCATGTGCTTTGCACCAGACTGGGCCTCTCGTCACATCTGCTCACAAGACTTTCAGAATCGAGCGATTCCTGGCCAAGAAACAAAGGCACAATCATCCTATTCCTCAATGGATTTGGATGAAAACTGCCAACAAAATCAGGTACGGCTCCAAGAGAAGACACTGGAGGAGAACAAAGGTGGAGCTGTAAGGATTCATTCACACAATGAAAAGACTGAGGGTTTATACCAAATCATGGTCATCAATCGATCCTATCAGAAGCTTAGCATTTTTAACCTGGAGACTTGGTCATGTCTAAACTGGGGGTATGGTTTGTCCAGTAATAAAATGTAAAACATTTCAAAGGAAAAAAAAAGAAAGAAAATGAGAGCTTAGCTAGCCCGAGAATTATTGTAAAACCAAATACTACTGGTAACAATGAAACGACTCCTAATGATGTGCTATACTTATAGGTCAGTGCACTATTCATCAGAGAACCTTCTTCCTACAGCAGAAAGAAACACACACATAGATGCACAGCCAAATATTACACAGAGGGACCTTGGAACACATAGTTCTAAATGGGATGTCTCCATCAAATCCCATGCCTCAGAGCTCAGGGAAGCCTGTGGAAAAGGAAGAAGAAGAAGAAGAAGAAGAAGAAGAAGAAGAAGAAGAAGAAGA
>OU015745.1:102687425-102730605 GCA_907169655.1 Acomys percivali | reverse complement strand
GTGTGTGTGTGTGTGTGTGTGTGTGTGTGTGTGTTTGCATGATGGAGGTGGCTGTATATAAATGTCAGAGGACAGAGTTGGTTTTCTGCTGCCACCTGTCTGTGGGCCCCAATGATGTGACAGAGCACAGTTTGCCAGAGCTTGCTGGCAGGAGCAAGGACCTTGACCCAGAAAGTCATCTCATGGGGCCTGTCATAATATTATGAACAAAGAGCACAGAAATTCTGTTGGCCATTTGCAACTGGCAAATTTGGAAAATAAGGTTTTTAAAGTTCTACCTTTGTCTAAAGTGCTAGTTTCTTAGGATTTGCAAAACCTACTGTTAACATGAAATGCAGATTTGATTATACGTAAAATTACTATTTTTTTATTTTGTTAATTTTTCAAGTTAGCCCACAATGTAGTAGTAGAAGGGACCTATATTGAAGAGGTAGGAGTTAATCAGGAGGGTGCAAAAAGACAGGGGAAGGAGGATGAATAAGAACGACTTATCATGACCTAAATATTAATATATGCATAAAAATACAACCATAAAACTATTGTATTTTGCTATGACATTTTAAAACTCTTCTTATAAAAACTGGATGAATTTTTCAGGTATATGTCTGAGAAAAAAATTTGCCAAAGAATCCAGACAATAATGCTGTAATCAAAACACACTCCCTCTGAGTGCTCATCAGGCCTTTCCATGAGTCCTTATAGCCCTTAAACATCTAAGAAATCAAGATTAAGTCAATAAAATTGGTATGCGTTCACACAACAGCCATATATGGAGGATTTGTGCTGCCGTGTCAATCGACACTTTATTCAGAAGAGCTAACTTTTGCATCTGACTTCTGACATCTGATGTAGAATTTGATCACACACAATACTCAGAGTCTCAATGCTGTCTCTTGATTTCTCAGCTCCAGCAGATTTTTAAGGAGGAAAAAAAATTTTCTCTGCTCTCTGGAGAAGAATTGTAGTTTTTTTTTTTTTTAAGAGTTGTAGTTTTAGAGTAATACAAAAACAATTCAAGGAGCAGCAGGAAGGATTTCAAAAGCAGTGGACTGATAATGCCATCGGAGCAGGTGGCTTCTAATCTCCATCTGCCAAAACCTCACCGTGTGGCCTTTGGCTAAGCTCCATGCTTGTGGTCTGGTCATTTCTCTGTAAATAGAGATCTGGGATTCACTGTTTATTCATTGTAGTAGTTATTGTACAGTAGCCATAAGCATAACATTTTGCTAAACTTTCTAGAAGATGAGAGGAGTTGAAATGACTACTGTGATTCTATCAGGAATAGAGTTAGAAAGTGCTCAGTTCAGGTAAGTGTTACTTTGAAAACCCAGTGAATTCCTGATTGTTGTCTTATACACATTGTTTCAAGGATCACCCCCAGAGAGTTACAGATGCAAATAGTAACAAATAAGAATTGGTGTAAGAGAAGAGACTTGATACCCTATGAGCATATGCAGGGGGAGGAAATCCCCCTCAGGAACAGTCATAGGGGAGGGGAATAAGGGGAAAATGGGAGGGAGGGGAGAATGGGAGGATACAAGGGATGGGATAACCATTGAGATGTAACAAGAATAAATTAATAAAAATAAAAAAAAGAATTGGTGTAAAGTTTGCTCATTAGTAATTGCAATAATAAGTAAAATTATTGTCTACTATTTGTCAAGACTCATTCAAAACATTCAACATGTATTATATCTGATCTTAAAAGTAGACCTAAAAAGTAACACTGACAAAAAAGAACTAAAAGAGAAAAAAAGAAAAAATGAGCAAAATAGACAAGTGGCATGTCTCAAATTGAGCCCAGAATTTGAATACAAGGACTATGTTACACGCTTCAGTGTATAAAGACACATAATTTGTTCCATAATTAAATTTCAAAAGTTGACCTATTGAAGATACCTTAGTCCTTGCTATCCAACCTAAGAAATTAAACATTTTTCCTTAGTAGGAAGTACCACATGTAAAACTGATGCTCATAGCCCAAGCAAATGCTGCTAACCTTGGGCATGCCTCAGGCAGTAAGCATAGGTAAGTCTTCTGGAAAAGACCAGTAACATCAGTGTCACTTTAGTTTTCTTTGAATTTCTCATACTGTTAAAATAATAGGATCCCTATTCTCTGTGATCAACTTGCATCACATGTGTAGAATGGTGACAGAATTCTCTACTGTGATCTTTAGGAAATCTCTTTTCCTACATTTTGGTAGAAATGACCAACACATGCCTATGGTTTGTGCATCTTTATGAGTGTGAATTCTCTATAATATAGAATATAAATATGAGGGGAAAATGAATCTTTACAACTGTTTCTTCAGCAAACAGAAGAGTTTAAATTCATCTATTAAAGATGGACATAGGACCTGTGGATTACATGAAGAAATGGAATTTTAAAAGTTAGCTAGGTTTGAAATGGTCTCTGGCTTAATTATCACATCCCCTATAGTCATAGAGGTTGTGAACACTGAAAAGAATATACAAGGCTAGAGAAAGAAGAGCTGCCCTGAGACCATAATTCTGCACAGTTATCCTAAAAATCCAAAACAATAACTATCTGATTCAATGCATCTGTCACCCACTTATCAAATATGACTCTGTGAACAGACTGATGTACACAAGAAGAGAAACACAGAAGTGGGAGAGAAAAATGAAAATCATTCTTATATATATTGGTAAGAAGGTCACTCCAAGAGATTTTCTATTTGAATTTTTTATTCCTAACAATAGGGAGAAAATATTATCCCTATTCCCATACTTGAAATTATACCCAATATCTATAAATATCTTAACACAAAACCTATATGTTCATAACAGGAGCCAGCACACATTCTACCCATAATTGCTGACACAGGACTGATATTAATTTCAACCCAGACTGTGTTTAAACCAATAGAAGCTTATTTTAAAAAAACAAACTTGTTTTTTATTCCGAATCTTCTTTCACTAATAAATTCAACATAACTAATTACAACAAGTAAAACTGATTTATCCAAACATGCTAACCCCTTTACTGCTTGTACACCATGTTCTTCCAGAGTTTGTGGAAACCGACTGACTCAACTCAAGACAGAAACTTCGTGGCTTTAAGGCTATCCTTTCTAAGTCCCACAACAAGACAGATTGTTTTTGAAGAAAAGGGGGAATGAAAAATGTCTACTCACTTAGTTTCATTTTATTGCCCTGGGATAGACCCTCTATGTCTAAAACTAAAATGTCCCAATTTGAATTGACTTTGGTATTTCCTCTAGATGAATTCTCAGTCAGTTACTTTAGAAGTATCTCTTATGGGGCTCCTGAACCCTCTGTGTCCCTCCATTCCCCCACTCTTCCAAATCACTCTCAGCGCTCTGCCCAGAGTCCAGCCTAGAGTCTCAGCATCTGTCCTGATCCCCCACTGGGTAGAGTCTCTCAGAGAACATCTATGTTGGGCTAATATCTACATATAAGTGAGTACATACCATCTGTGGTTTTCTGGGTCTGGGTTACCTTACTAGGATGATCTTTTCTAGCTCCATCTGTGTGCCTGCAAATCTCAAGATTTCCTAGTTTTTAATAGCTGATGGGTATTTCATTGTGTAGATGTACCATAGTTTCTTTATCCATTCTTCAGTTGAGGGACATCTAAGTTGTTTCCAGATTCTGGGTATTACAAATATAGCTGCTATGAACATAGTTGAGCAAATGCTGATGTTATATGGTAGAGCATCTTTCAGTTATATGCCCAGGAGTGGTATAGCTGGGTCTTGAGGTAGCACTATTCCCAGTGTTCTGAGAAAGCACTAGTTTCACTTCCAAAGTACAAGTTTACACTCCCCCAGCATTGGAGGAGTGTTCCTCTTTCTCCACATCCTCACCAGCATGTGCTGTCACTTGAGTTTTTTATCTTAAGACATTTTGATAGGTGTAAGGTAGAATCTCAGATTCGCTAATATTTGCATATCTCTGATGACTAATGACATTTAGCATTTCTTTAAATGTTTCTCAGCCATTCGATATTCCTTAGTTGAGAATTCTCTGTTTAGTTCTGTACCCTGATTTTTAATTGGATAATTTGGTTTGGTGATTTTTAATTTCTTGAGTTCTTTATATATTTTGGATATGAGCCCTTTGTCGGTTGTAGTGTTGGTGAAGATCTTTCTTTAATCTGTAGGGAGTACCTTTGTTCTATTGACAGTGTCCTTTGCCTTACAGAAGCTTTTCAGTTTCATGAGGTCTCATTTATTAATTGTTTATCTTAGGGCCTGAACTATTGTTGTTCTGTTCAGTAAGTTGTCTCCTGTGGCAATGAGTTCAAGGCTCTTGCCCACTTTTTCTTCTAACAGATTTAGTGTGTCTGGTTTTATGTTGAGGTCTTTAATCCACTTGGACTTGAATTTTGTGCAGGATGATAAATATGTATCTATTTGCATTTTTCTACATGTAGACATCCAGTTAGACCAGCACCATTTGTTGAAGATGATATCTTTTTCCATTATATGAATTTGGCTTCTTTGTCAAAAATCAAGTGTCCATAGGTGTGTGGGTTTTGTTTTGGATCTTCAATTCAATTCGATTGATCAATCAGCCTATTTCCATGCCAGTACCATTCTGTTTTTATTACTATTGCTATATAGTAAAGCTTGATATCAGGGATGGAGATTCCTCTGGAAGATCTTTGATTGTACAGGATTGTTTAGCTATTTTGGTTTTTTGTTTCTCCATATGAAGTTGAGATTTTATCTTTCAAGTTCTGTAAAGAATTTTGTGGGTATATTGATAGGGATTGCATTGAATTTGTTGATCGCTTTTGGTAGGATGGCCATTTTTACTGTGTTGTTCCTCCTGATCCAAGAGTGTGGGAGAGCTTTCCATCTTCTGATATCTTCAATTTTTTTCTTCAGAAACTTGAACTTTTTTTTCATCCAAATCTTTCACTTGCTTGGTTAATGTTACAACAAATATTTTATATTATTTGTGACTCTCGTGAAGGGCGTAGTTTCCCTAATATCTTTCTCAGCCCTGGAAAGACTATAGATACAGGTTCATACCTAAAACACTTTAGGGAAAATAGTAAGATACAAACTTAACACATTGCACATACACACACACACACACACACCACCACCACCACCACCACCACCACCACCACCAACTACAACAATGAAACAAACAAAAAAAGTAGTTCTCTTATATACAAATGACAAACACACTGAGAATGAAATCAAGGAAATAACACCTTTCACAATAGCCTCAAATAATATAAACTATCTTGGGGTAACTATATTCAAGCAAGTGAAAGTCTTGTATGATAAAAACTTTAAGACATTGCAGAAAGAATTTGATGAACATATTACAAGATGTTCATGAATCAGTAGCATTAATAGAGTAAAAGTGGACATCATACCAAAAGCAATCTACAGAGTCAATGCCATCCCCATGAAATTTCCACAAGTATGAGACAAACCAACTAAAGACCTATTTGTGTATTTATTTAAAAAATTACAAAAATTGATGAATAAACAAATTTTGGCATAGTGACATCATGAAATATTTGTTAGCATTATAAAGAAATGTACTATTTCAATACACAAAAACATTGGTTAATGTGTTAGGTGTAGAAAGCAACATTAACCTTGTCACCTAGTGAGAAATGTTAGATAAAGAGGGAGGAAAGGAGGCCTTTCATGGCACAAAAAGAGACCTTGGAAAGTAAGAGATATGTTTATTGTCATAATGGTTTCCAGGTTGATGATAATTCCCCCTTTACCTGTCATGGTACTGCTTTCATGGGTCTCTATAGAGTAAGAATGCATCATCGTATACACATGTAGTTTGAGGAATATGAAAATGATTTCAATATAATTACAATATTCTCAGATTGTATTTACTGATCTCCTTTCTTCCAGATGTCATCAAGTAAGGGTTGAGAATATATAAAAAAAAAACATATTCAATCTGTATGCAAGTCAAGAGATTTGATTTTGAGAGAAATCCAAACAGAAGCGTTCAAAGAAGAATGTCAGCATAGAGGCTGAGAGGTGAGTAGATGTTACTTCAAAGGTCTCCCTACGTTCTCTGTTAAGTGTTTCCTTTTCCTTGATGAAATAGGAAGCTATATTCTTACCTGAAATTGTAACTGGAGGACAAGATTTTTAGGAGTAAGGTGAGAGGACAAAATAGCAGTGTGAGAAAGTCCATAGTGGTCCTGGGAGGTACAGAATGGCTTCCAGAGAGTACTCAAGTATCTTTAATGTTCACTTCTCTGAATCTGAAGTGTGACCATGTTCAGATGTTTCTTCCTAGTCAGTGGACAACTCATGGACAGTGGAATGGACAAAGAAATATTTTTACTAGAATTATGACTTTTTCTCCATGTTAAGTCTAATGATGAAGAAAACAAGCAAAACAATAGAGCATTCATACCAGAAGTATCCATAATGGTTGACAACAGAACTCAAGCCTAATGTTATAGTTTGAATGCAAATTACCCATTGTGGGTCCACATGTCTGAACACTTGATCCCTAGGTGGTGGTACTGTTTTAGGAAATCCATCACTGAAAGAAGTGGGCAGAGGGGACAGGCTTGAGTTTTACAGACCATCTCTGTTTCCTGTACTTTCATTGCCTCCTGATCTCCAGAGGTGTGAGCAAGCAGTTGCCACAGTGTGCCACTGCCACAGAAGTGCCTGCCATAACTCCCACAGACAGAGACTGTATCTCTTCAAACCATGAGCCAAAACAAGGTTCCTCCTCCTCTCTTAACATTTTTGGGAGGTCGGGTATTTCATCACATCAATATAGAAGTAACTGATGTACCTATCCACAAGTGAAGCATATGAAATCAGTATTGAAATAATTGTGAGTATCTGCAAAGAAAAGTCTTAGCTAGTACCTTTTAAGTAAGATTTGAAATTGGGTTAAAAAAATGGCTAGATGACAGTAGTAAACAGATAATAGAATAGAAGCTGAGCTCACATAGAAGTCAGGAGTGATGGTGGTAAAAGCGTCAAATAGTTAGGTGCTAAAATCTTTGAAAAAAATACTGTAGCAATACAGAAGTTGAGGTGACAGCAAAATGACAGAATGTGAGTGACATAAACATAGAACATAAAATTCCTCTCCTGTTCCAGAAATACATGCTATATGAGAGAGAAAACTATTAATAGTGCAAAGAGTCAAAGGGAAAGGGGAAGGGCGATGGGCAGGTTTCTACTGGGTAGGAGGAGGTGGTTTGAACCTTTCTGCAGGATGGTCACATATAAAATAGGTTCTGATATTTAATCATAATTTCTAGAAAGCACAATGAAGATATTTAGGAAGCCAGACCCTGGCAGTCTGGTTCTTCCCGCCATGTGTGGAAAATTATAATTAGACGGTGTAGAACCTACCTGGATGGGTTCGGGGTAGATGGTATTGGTGATAATGTGAGTTCAGAGATAAGGAATAGGTGTCTGGAACTTTCCCTTGACCATTTTATATGGGATCAATGAGGTGTCTCTATGTGCAGCCCAGGGTATATGGAAAATTCCTTGGTGAGGCAAGGTTGTAATTGCAATGCACAAGTTCAGTTGTGTCCCATTAGAGTAAGATATGGGCTTGGGCTCTGTGCCTGAGCATCCTTTACTATGTGGGTACTTCAGTGCACCTAGGGATGCCACGGGCAGGGAAATGATCACCCCTAGACTGCACCCCGTCTAGATTCCCATCCTTTCTTCACAACATCTGAAAGCCCAACCTCACTATATTTCTGAAGAGTTTAGGAAAGGTGTGAGTCAGTGTCAGAGATGGAGTAAAAGCCTTTGTGAACATTGCCTGGTATTTCTGAAAGTAATATAAAATACAAGGTTTGGTTTTGTCTTTAGCACGTTAGGGTATGCCAAAATCTCTGTGACTATGTTGTATTTGACATAGTCATTTTCTAGCCTTCCAATCCATTCTTGTTCGCTCTATCAGTTAACTGTTGACTACTCAGATTTCCCAAATTCATAGTATATTTTCAGGGCTCACCTCTGTTCTTCCCTTTGCCTGATGTGCTATTACTTAAACTCTCCTTGAAAGCCTTTCCCTGATGAGTCAGATAAAAGGTTTTATTCTTAGTGTGCAGCAGGTTCACATGCATGATTCTGTCAGAACTCAAATAACACCATGAGTGCTTACACACTTGGGTTTCCTGGTAGACAGCAAGTTCCACGGGTTCAGAAAACCCTCTTTAACTTTATAACATGAGAGGCTCAGGTGCTAGGTTGTGTTTAATTAAGTTGAATACAAGGTATTCATTAAGTAGTCCTGAGTATATGATTATTAATACCTAGATTCATGTAAGGCTTATCCAATTTTGAAAGTATGTGATTGAAATATACTTTCAATTTACCAAGAAATGTCTTGTTCTCATTATAATATTTCTAAAATGTCATAAGGAACAAAGCTTAAGAAGTGAACAAAATTAAAGTATTTATTTTCTTTTACATAGTTTAGTCATCCCAGCAATATAGCTTGGGTTAAAGGTCTCAAAATTTCTTCTCAAGTATAGCTAGTTACGTTGAAAAATTAAAAGAAAACTACACTCTATCGACAAGGTGATATAGCACTACCCATTTAGACATCAGAGGAAAAGCAGAAGGTTAACTAAAACCAAAATTCCATTTTAGTAAACAAAATAAGTTTTTAATAAAACTGTGGAGTTTTGAGTTAAATGCTATAATAAATGTGTTACCATGTGAGACCACAGTTTGTAAACGTATGATAGATTAAGTGAGTGTTATTAGAACACCAACAGTTTTGCTGAGTATAGCAACATAGCCAGCTATAGCACAGAAACAATCCTGTAGGATACAATTTACAGCATGATCCGGAAGCTTGCCAGCCATGAAGTGAAAGGCTGAGCCACAAGCAATTCATCCAACAGGATTAATTGCATCTCCAGTGCTAGCTCAAGCCAGTGCAAGTATGAGGGCATCTCCGGAGGTCACTTTAGATTTAAAAACTTAACCGAAATCAGGGCAAAGTTTCATGTAATCAAATGGTCATTGAAAGACAATAAATATAAGCCTTCCTGGGGTTTAATTTTTAACTATAAGGTCTTATTTGAAAGTTCTCATTCAATCATGTACTTTGCCGTCATGTTACCAGAAAGTTAATGCATAATAATGTCAATAATTTGTTCGAAAGTCAGCAGAAAGAATTACAAGCTGTCAACACCTCCAAGAGCTTCTGCCAGTCAGACTGACAGAGGCAATTCACAGGCTTCTTTCGTGGACACTCACAGGATGTCCAGAATTGACATGCTAGGAAATTCTATTTTCTCGGAACTTATAGTTTATCTCTGAAAATTGGTGTTTCCTATCACTGGGATGAGCAAAAGCTGCAATTCCTCCACACATATTTCTCACCTGAAGCACGTGACATCGATGGTTTCTTCTTCTTGAAGAAGGCTTCAGGGAGGAATGAGAGAATGCTAGTGACTCTGCTTAAATATGAGGAAACAAGTTTAATTTTTTTCTCAGCTTTCTTTTTCCAGAGAAAAGCAGCCACCTAATGAGTTGCTTCAACAGCCCCGAATTTCCTACAAACGCAAATTTTTGAATATTCCTTCAGTCCATTTGGAAAGCTAAGACTTCTCCCAAGGCTGATCAACATCAGCATTAAGTGGCATGTATGAAGTCCTAGATTTGCATAACTATGTGTGGAAAAATTATAATTAAAATCTAAAGGCAATTCTCCCTAGAATTACATTTACATAGTATTTTTTAAACTATGGGAGAAATCATATAGAGATGATTATCCACAGTTGTGGAATCACGGGAGTAGCAATAGCCATGAATACATAGTGCAACCAAACTGCCAAGAATTCAGTTGAATCAAATTTATGCTAAAGAGTGAGAGATAGTAATGGGCTTCCATTTGTCTATAGTATGTTTTTTGATGTAGCAACTAGAAGATACCAAAGTTTAAGTTCAGAACATGTCAGAAGAGAGCAAGATCTTAAACCTCAGCCACTGCTCCCACCTCTTCCATTTCAGTTCAGTACAATAGTGACATTAATGCCTATTAATCACGTGTGATTAATAATTCTGACAAAAACTGATTATTGTTTTTACAATTCATCCCTGGGGAGCATGCCAGTTTCCACAGCTATGCATAGTCAGGAAGACAGAGTATGAAGAATAGATGTGAAGCCAGGCATGGATGTGACTCCCTGTAACTCCAGCACGCTGGAGGCAGCGGCCTGGGCTACAATACCTATATACTATGCAATCAATCAATCAATCAATCATCAGTCAATCAATGTAATTTTTTTAATTAAGAAAAAAAATTTCGCATCATTATAGCACACTGATTCTCTTTTTAAATAATCTTTTTACTTATTATTTGAAATTATCGTACACATATATGAAATATTTTGATCATTTCTATTCTGACCAACCCTCTCAAAATGCCCTAGTCCTTTTACACATTCCCCCACAAATTCAAGTCCTCTTATTATTTTTTAATTACCCACTATATCCAGTCTATGGCCTACTAACTGTGACTGAGAGTTCCTAAACCCTGAAGTGTATAATTTTTCATAACTAAGAACTTTACTCAGTTTGTCAAGAACCTTGGTGAATTTGAACCCCTTGATATTAAATATATTATGGCAGAAAGATGGGCAATGTATAAAATGCAATTTCAACTGTTTCAGTTTGTTATGGGAGATGCTGAAAAATTAAAATTTTTCCATGCAGAAATCTCATAGCAGTAGAAAATCTTCCTGAGGAAAAAGCAAGTAGCTTCCCATGCTACATTTATTACCATACAAGGGCCCCTTTCTGCTAAATCTAGAAATAGTAGGTTTGAATTCAGTTATCCTGCAGTAAATATGTTGCTTTAATCGCATTCTTAAAAGTCTTATTAACATTTTATTGTAACACAGGTTGAACCTCATTCATATAAATATCTCATAATAAAAACGGTCTTGTGTAACTTCTCTTTTCTCCCTTGTAGCAATTGGTAAATTGAGTTCAACGTGTTCAACTCTCTAGCAATTAATTCTGCTGCTGATTGCCATGGCGACAATGACAGAGGTGGGGGGGTGGGGAGGGAAGCTGGAACATATGAATAACAGCCAGATATACCATGGAGAGTGTTTGAGTCATTAACCTCTAAACTTATCACTTTCAAAAAGTTTCCTTCAGAAGCATAATGACACAAATGAAGCTTCAGAAGCCACTGACAACTTACAAACCAGAAGTGAGGGAGTGTTTAGTTCAATTCAAAACCCATACTGAGAACATTCACACAATCACTTTGAGCCATGTAGCTGGGGCACCAAAGAGGGGCCTGTATGCCTCAACGAGCTACCAGAAATGACTGCATTACAAGGTCCCAGTGACCTTAATCAATTTGAGAGGCATTAAAGTGAGAGGCCTCGTATTTTGTCACAAAAAAATATTGTGAAATATTTGACACTCAGAATCAAATTTAGCAAATTTTTTCCGATTTGTTTAAATGGTCATTTATCTTTCAGAAATAAACATGACAAGTAGATTCCTTATTTTTCATGTAAATTTGAGAGGAATGGTAGTTGGTTTTGTTTGGTTTTTGTCAAGGATCATTTAGCTCTTGTATTTGACCCATTTCTTTTCTATATTTCCTGGCACTTTGTCTCACCCATGTTTTTCATTTTAATCTAGCTAAATATAGTTACATATCCAAATATATTTTTGACATTTATACTTCAAAATATTGTAAAATACTTTAACATTGGTATACCTAGATTTAGTAAGTTAACTAAATTTTCAGAATAAAATATTACATACAGAGTAATATTATAAAAGCCCCCAAACACTAATAACAACATAATCTATTATAATTTGATTTCTCTGCATTCTAAGCTTCTAAAACTTCATCAGCTAAGAACTTTAAAATGTTGGTGTTAGCTAACTCAAAGGAAACAACATTTCTAAGTTTTCCAGATACAATTTGGCTCCAAGATTAGTATAATCCTAAGAAATGGCCATCAACCTGCCCGAGGAGCAAAGACTTCGGTCCAATCACTCTGCCCCAGTGTTGACTGAATGACTAGCAGGTCACAGGGTCTCTCTGCTTTCTATTCTTTCACTTTCAAGGACATTGTGTATCATGAGTCTAAAGGTTGTGTTAGTAAATAAAATCAGGCAGCAGGAAAGAAAATCATTCAAAGATCCTTTATCTTTGAATGACCAAAATACCCTACATAATACTAAATACTAAATATATTTTAGGAAATAGTAACCCTGTGTTCCTCCCTAGTCAGAAAAGAGACTCAAGTTTGAAATTTTTCAAAAGCCATGGGGTTGAATTAAATACTCATATTTCATATTGATATATTTAAAGTTCTGAGAAGTTATGCATTCACAATATTTGTTGAGCATGGTTTAATTGCCCCTAAGCACCAGGCTCATGTGACTCTTCAAAAATGTTAAAAAGCACTTTATAAATTTCAGCCTCAGCTCTGATCCCACCCTGGTTGTCTCCTGTAGTATATATATCATGACATCATGCATTCTGTACCAAAAACTTTATCATGCATGAACTGGTCCTAGGCCCCCATACATGTATGTAGCCAATGGGCAGTCTGGTCTTCATGTGGGTCCCCTAGTAATGGGAGCAGGGGCTGTCTCTGACACAGACTCTGTTGCCTGCTTTTGATCACTCCCCTCTGGCAGGACAGATTTGTCTGGCTTCAGTGAAAGAGGAAGTGTTCAGCCTTGCTGTGAGTTAATGTGCTGCGCTGGGTGGGTAAGGGGAGGTCCCATTTTCTGAGGAATAGGGCAGGGGGAAGTGGGAAGGAGGGTGGGGCCTGGAAGAGAGGAGGGAGGGGCCTATGATTGGGATTTTAAGCGAATAAATAAATAGGGTAAAAACAAAAATTTTCAAACATACTATTCCTCTCACATTAGACAATCCAATACAAAATACTGTTAATTTTACAAAAAAATAATAATTTCTGTACATTTTTTCTATTTTTTTGTCTCTTCTATGCTTGTTTATATTACCATGGTTAATTGTCATGAATGCACCTATGGTCCTAAATCCAGGACTCTCTCATCTCTGTTTCAGTCTATATTTATTTAGTTAAGCTGATCTAAGAAAATACCATAAACTTGGGGGCTTAAAGAACAGAAATTTATTTGCCTATATTTCTAAAAGGTAGAAAATGATCAAGGTGGTGCTGGCCAATTTGTTTTCTGGGGAGGCCACTAGTCCTGACTCTGTGGAAGTACCCTCACATGCCCCATTCTCTGTGCATGAGGGGGTGGGCGGGGAGAGCACTTCTCATGGCTCTCTGTCTACTAATACAGAACCAGGCCAGTACATTAATTTCTTTCCATTAATTTTTACTGCCATTTGACAGTCTTTGTCTCCACACACTGTCACACTGGAAGCTAGGGCTTCAGCATATAAATTTTGGGCGACATAACTCAGTCCATACATCCCTTCCTAATCTAATTCTATATTGCTACCAAAATGTTCCCTTGTAAATCTGACAACAGAGAATGATCAAAGCTGCACTTAGACAATAGCAATGATTAAAAGAACGATGCCACTGTCCTTCAAAAATGTTCTTACTGAAACTATTGGTTTTCAGCTGTTCTATCATCTGCTTTCCTCACCAACTGACTGGCACATGTGCTTCCACTGGATTTACATTTCTTTGGCTTCCTCCAACATCATCCTATCAACACATCTTCTGTCCTTATGAAGGAGCCTCATTCCTGCATTGCTCTGTCTTCCTTCTTCTAGGAAGACTTCTCTAGCCACAAGTCCTCCAAGACCACTTACAAGCTTCCCAAAACATTCTATAATAATGTGCTATATTTTATGTTCAGTATGGCATATTCATGTAATCCATTTGATTATATTTTTGTTGTCCTCACAAGGCCATAAGCAACATGAAGACAGTAGCCATAACCAGTCTGCCCTACATTTATTTATAGCATCTTATATCTTGCCTACCAGATATTAGATAAAGAGTATTTGTTCAGTATATAGATACTGTCAGAATTCTCCTAATTTACTTGAAAAGGATTTATCAGTAAAGTATAAAACACACTTCAGGATAAATGAGAATACTCTAAGCTTCCTTGGTATAAGAAGGAAAATGATTTCATAGAATTTTTTACTCAAATCTGTGAACCAAAAGGTCATATATCTGTGAAAAGGATGAACACAACAAAGGATTCTGATAAGGAGAAAATTGAATAGATCCTTAAACTTTTTAGATAGGCTCAGAAGGAACCTTTCCTTTTCTTTTATATCAATTGGCAACTCTGGTCAGACTCTATATCTGAGGGAGAGGGACCCACATGTATATGAGCCCAGCTTTGATATGATGTATGTCTTTCACTATAATAATAAATTTTTTCTTGTCTGCTTTTCGTAGATGTATATGTGTGAGTTTGTTGGTAATGAAAGAGCAAGGGACTCTACATATGAAAAACTACTCTTAATGTACCAGGAAAGTTTTCTTCTTTTATTTTTCTAAAAATTGTGATGATAAAATAAGCCAATTGTGTTTGGGAGCTGTCCTTATGAGTACTGCCAATACCAGGAAACTATGATTTATTCTCTTCTTAATTGATTAACCAAAAAATTAATATCCAGGGGTAGAAAGGTGGCTCAGAGGTTAAAAGCATTGCCTGCTCTTCCAGAGGACCTGGGTTCAATTTCCAGCGCCCACAGAGTGACTCACAACTATCTATAACTCCATTCCAGGCTATTGAACAATTTCTTTGGGCCTCTGTGGGCACTGTATGCATTTATTGACCAGATGTGCATATAGCAAGACAGCATAGCCATAAAATAAAAATAAATAAACATCAAAAATAAACCTAAATAAAAGTTAATATCCCAAAATTAAATTTTACCTGATGATCTGAAAGTAATCTCTTGAAGGATGCCTTTGGGGACCGAAGATACTACAAGATCTACTTATGTATGTTCAAAGAAGATAAATGTTGGCCATTCACTCTAGAATACTTTTTCCTTGTCTGTTTTTCACAGATGTATATGTGTTAGGCTGTTAGTAACAGGAGATCCAGGGACACCCCATATAAAATACTGCTTTTAGAGAAGAAGAGTTGCCTGGTTGTCTGATTCCCAAATGCTAATAAATCTCATCTTTTGCAATTTTCTCAGGGATTAAGTTTAGAGAAAAAATGATGACTACATCAAGACTAAGAATTAGTGTGTACGAAACCATTCATACCAACTCACGAAGTCTTAGTGTCCCTTTCTGGATGATATGACAATGTAGTCTGGAACTCAAGACCATAAACTTTCACATATCTGTCCCTTTGTATTCAGCACAGTGTATATTCATTTGATTAAATAGTTTGACTTTATATAAGGACTTAATAAGCAAATTAACATCATATGCGAGATATAATGTTTATCTTTCTTAGGTTAAACTGTTCAAGTACATAAAATCATTTGCATATGAGCAATTAATATGCTCAATATAAGAGATGCTTATGTGTCATTAGAATAATTCCTAGGATACAACACCTACTTAGCAAGGATGTGGGTGCAATTAAACATAAATTAAGTTTTATATATAGATGACTTAATACAAACATTTAGAAAACTTGATAATTAACCACATAACAATGGATTGTTTCATTATCTCTAACATGTATCAATACTCCTACAAAGATTTAGGTATACTAAAAATCAAGTGAAATACAATATGTTTTGTGTGTTTCTGAAAGATAAATTTCAAGTTTCTCTAAACGTCCTCTAGTTCAAATTTTCAGAAAAATTTTAGTCAGATTTTCCTTACCTGTTTTGAACTAGTATGACAATGATTGTTGCCTTCAGAGGCATAGGGGAGAAAGGAGGACTTACAGAAATGGCCTAAGATGAAATGAGCCCTGACTCACCAACATTCACCCAAGTCTCTGCCAGCCAGTGATGAATCTAACAGCACTAAGTGGGTCTCATCATCAGGGACAGCTGATGTCCACAGAAAAGGCCATCTATCATGTTTCAAAAGGCAGACTATGGATGCTTAGAATAACTAAACTTTAACGACAAATCCAAAAGGTTCTCTAAATGTGGGAGAGAAACGACAAGCATGTAGAGATGAGGTGAAGGTTGAAAGGAATCAGAAGAGCTAGAAAGCAAGAGAGAAAGTGGATGCTATTGAGCTTTGCTATTTTAGCCCTGCGTTTTGACAAATTAAGTGAGATGTCAACTCCAAAGAACTCGACACACAATGCCTGACATATTTAGTTGTTCAAAAACCATTTCTTCACAGGTATTAACTCGGAGTAAGTTTTCTAGGAAATAAAAATACTACGCTTATTATTCTCCCCACCTTGTTTTCTTCTTTGTTTCCTCAAAGATATATAGTCCTAAAATGCAAACTTTCCTGAGGGGTGTGTGTGTGTGTGTGTGTGTGTGTGTGTGTGTGTCTGTGTGTCTGTGTTAAATTAAAGCCCAAAAAGATGAGATTTTATGTCAGAAAAGATTAAATAGACTCAACAAAAAGATGTATCAAAAATATAATTTGTGGTTCTAAGACAAGTTCTAAATGCAAGCATATTTCTTTTCTCATCCAGAGGGCATTCAATAAATGTTTGCTGATGGAGAATTCCTAAGTGTTGACTAAACTTCTAATGTCTTTCCTGTCATTTATCAGATGCCATGGGGCATTCTGTATAATACTTAATTAGTACAGTCAGTGTTCATCAAGAAATCAATTAAAATGCAAGCTGCCTGCAGGCCAACTAGTTCCCTTGATGATGAGGACAGCATATTCTCTTCTGACCAAACAGATCTGTTTTGATTAAGCAATTCTCTGAAGATATCATTTGCACCTGCTTCCGAACCCCAAGTACATCTTCAAAGCAGAGTCATAAATCAACTCCTGCACAGCTTCCCATCACTTCCTCTTCCCATGGACCATATTGGATTAGCAATGATAATATTAGTCTCTTAAGTGAAAAAGGTGTTTTTCAACTAAAGAATTAGAAGCCAGTAGCTATACAGAGAAAATATCTATATAAAAAGAAAGCATATTTGCAACTCAGTCAGAATGTCTCCTGCATAAATAAATGACAAAACAGTAAAGGTTACTGTGGCATACAAGTGCTCTGATGAGCTGCCACTTCATAGACCTCACTCAACTTGTGTTTGTGTAGACACTTACAGAACCTCACATTTCATATCAATACAAATCTATGAAGTTGGATTATACTTTTCTTACCAATTTATAGACAAGGAAAAAAATAGAAACTGAACCAGGACAGTGAACTTGTTCAAGTTCATAGCATCAAAAAGAGGCACACTGGGCTCAAAACTAGTCCTATCAGGATAAACTCTTGTGTCCATCCATTCAAATTGTCTCTGTGCATTTCCATGAAATATGTGAGCTGCTGGATGATTTCAGGCTTTGTAGAAGTTCACTGCCTGCTGAACTCCAGATTGTGATTTTGAAACAGGTTTACTCAGCAAACAAACATCTGCAGTAAGGGATTTCCTTTGGGCTAAGCTCCTACAAATAAAAATATAACAATATAAATCTTAGTCAGAACTCAAAACACTTGGGTTCTAAATTTTTCTTTTTTATTGAATTTTTTCATAGTTTGACCATATGTTCCTGTTCCATGAGTGCTCCTAGATCCTTCTGCCTTCCTACCTACCCAACTTTATGTTATTTTTCTCTTTCTTCAAAGAAAAAAAAACCACAAAAAATTCCACCAAAAATAGCAAAATGAAAGAGGCTACAAAAATACAATGAAGTTCATTTTTTGCTGGCTGCCTACTCTTGTGAATGGGGCCAGCCCTGAAGTGTGGTTAATATACCCAGTATTGTACAATTACAGAAACTGCTGGGTTAAAAGTGGGAGCCTGTGTCCACTTACTCCTCTCTCAGTGCTGCAACCCTATCTACTTTGAACCCATGCAAGCCTTGGGCATGCTGCTACAGTCTCTGAAAGTTCTGTGTGCATCAGTCTCATTGGTTCTTGAGGCTGCAGTTTCCTTGGAGTCATCCCTCACCTCTGGCTCTTAGAATCTACCTGCCTCCTCTTATGTGTAGATCACTGAGCCTTGAGGTTAGGACTTTAATGAAGACATCCTGTTTAGAACTGAGACTTCCAAAGTCTCTCACTATCCTCACATTATCCAGTTTTGGGTCTCTGTGTTAGTTGTGATCTGTTTCAAGAAGAAGCCTATATGATTATGGTTGGCCCAATGTGTAGTAGAAGGAATAATTTTATTGCTATGTTCCCTGTAGCAGAATAATGTTATTGTATTTCTACTCTCAGGGTCATGGCCATTTTAGCAGTGTCAGTTATGGGTCCATCTGATGGAGTATGTCTTAAATCCAGTAAGAAAGTAGTTGGATACACCCATATCATTTGTGACATTATTGCATCAGTATATCTTATAGGCAAGTCAGTGCTGTAGGTCTCATGTTTTGTAGCTGAGAGATACTACTGACTACTTTTCTCCTCAGCACCATGCAGAATAATAAAAGTAACATTCTAGTACCATGAATGTTAACCAGCAGGGATGCAACTTCTAGGTAGACAATAGCTTGACTTCTCTAGGCTTCAGGAGATAGCTAAGTATTGTCTTCAGCAATAGGTCCTTACCATATGCTTCTAGAGAGTAACCAGTAGCCTTGGAAATATCCTGTAATGTTGGAGATTTCCATGGGGACCCTTTGACCAACAACCTAAGATGTAACTGATTCCTGGCAATGGGTTTACTTGGTGTCATATGATGTCTAGTTGGGGCATTGTTTCTTTGATTATATGGTGACTCTGTTTATATTCCTTCCATATATGTATATATTTTAAAAAGCTTCTCACTAGTAGGTTTCCATATGTTTTCAAATGCCTTCTAGTGTCAGTTTTATCTCTCAATATTCCTTCCTTAAGCGTTCTCCTCTATCCCCTCTTCTATTTAATCTTTCTCTTCTACTTTCCTCTTTGTTACTCTGTAACAATATCTTATACTTCCCCCTCCTAGAGAGATTTTCTCTACCCCACCCTCAACTCCTGCAGCAATTATTATTGTAGCACATATACTGAAGGCTTGAACAAATAAATACATATAAAAGAAAACACACAATATTTGTCTTTTTTAGTCTGAGTTACCTCACTAAGGACTATTGTCGGTCCAAGCTCGCTTCTTCCCTCAGAGCATCCGGGCACTGTTGTGCACAGATGCTGTACATGGAGGCGTGAACCTTAGCCAGGCAGGTGGGTTATCAGGATCTGGATTCAGCAGTGAATGGGGGCAGTGGGAGAGAGGAAGAGAAAGCCTTCGCCAAAATTGTTTTCAGTGAAACATCTTTCTTTATGGGGGCGCTATATATATATACCTTGGGGAAGAGGGTAGGGGTTTCCAGAGTGACTGTACATCACTGGCTGGGGCTGAGATGCTGGGAAGCTTCATTTCAATGAAGAAGAATTCCAGATGCCAGCTGGACATGTCATTATAAGGAAAAAGAAAGTTTTAAGCTGAAACTTGGCCATCAGGCCACCTTAAGGGTGGTAGAGGAGGAGGATCTGAAAACTACAAACTCTCCCTGGGACATGCAGGCCCAGAACACAAAGGGAGGAATCATTACTCCTGCTGGTCTCAAGATGGGATTTTTTTCAGGGTCTGGCCATATCTTGACTCCATTCTTGCTCCAGGATGGTTCCCTGGTCCCATAGCTCACTTGCCCCACAGACTATTCTTTTTCTAGCTCCATTTATTTACCTGTAACTTTCATTTTTCTTAACAGCTGAAAAATAATCCATTGCATGAATACACCACATTTTCCTTATCAATATATCAGTTCATAGGCATTAAGGATGTTTCCAGTTTCTGAATAGTATGAATAAAGCAGCTATGAATATGAATGAGCAAGTATCTTTGTATTGGGGTATAGAGTTTTTTTTTGGGTGGGGTATTGCCCGAGTGATATAGTTAGATACAGACCCATCCCATCATTCTGAAGAACCATCACCTCACTTTCATGGAGACTGTACAAGTTACACTTCCACCAGAGTGTATAAGTGTTCTACCTTATTCTACATCTCACCAATATTAACTGTCACTTGTTTTATTGGTCTTGGACATTCTGACAGGTATAAAATGAAGTCTCAAAATAGTTTTGATTTTCATTTCCCTGATGACTACAACATTGAACATTTCTGTAAGTGTTTCTCAGCACTTGTATTTTACCTTTTGATAACTCTCCCCTTGGTTAGGCACCCCGTTTTAAATGGGTTATTCATTTTCCTGAAGTTCAGATTTATAGTTCTTTACATATTTTATATACTAACCCTCTATCTGATATATAATTGGCAGACCTGGATTGGCAGATAGAAATTGCTTAAATTTCATTTTAATGTGATATATTTTTCTTTCTCCATTGATTGCAATGGAGTATGGTATCCTTGTCTGGCATCTATGATCTCTGAGTTTGTAGAACATCCATTCAGGCTTTTCTGGCTTTCTTCCAGAGTCTCCACAAGAAGTCAGCTGTTATTATAGTGGGCTTGCCTTTATATGTTACCTCACCTTTTTCCCTTACAGCTTTTTATATCCTGTCTTATTCATTGACTTGGTCTTTTCATAATTTCCCAAATATCCTGAAGGTTTTGTGCCTAGATTTTTTTCCAGATATTTTGTTGTTGTTGTTGACTGAGCTATCCATTTCTTCAACACCTAAGGCTTTTTCTTCTTCTTCCAAGTCCCATAATGTGTTGGTGGGGCTTATATCTTAGTTTTTTATTGACATCCCAAATTTTTATTTCCAGTTTTACTTAAGTTTGTGTTTTCTTTAGTGATTGTATTTCTTTGTTAGATTCTACTTTTGTGTCTTGAATCATTTTCATTATTTTATTCAACTGTTTGTGTTTTCACGGGCTTCATTAAAGGATTTATCCATATCCTTTTATGGTCCTTAAACATATTCATAATTACTATTTTAAAGTCTTTTTCCTATGGTACATATATATTAAATTTTTCCAGGCCCTGCTGCAACAGGATTGCTGGTTTCAGATGAAGGCACTTTGTCTTGGTCATTCATGTTTGGTTATTGTGCTGTGGTCTGCTATCTGAAGTTATGATTTTTGAGGTATTTCTTTGCGTCTATATTTTGTCTAGTCTTTTTTGGGTAGGTGCTGTCAGGTTTTTTGTCTGCTGTTGCCTCCTCTGGGTCCTAAGTTATGGCATCCCTGGTTGAGAGGTACTTCTGCTAGTCAGTAATTGGCAGAAAGAAATGGTGATGGGCTAGGAAGAAAAGCTTAGATGGGAAATGAGAGAAAGTTAGGATGTTTGGGATCCCCACCGAGACTCAGAATCCCCAGGGAATGGAGGTGGTGGTAGAAGGATAAACTCTTGCAGGAAAGTTGTATTAGGACAAGAAATAAGTCCAGAGAAAGGAAAGAACTCTAGGCTCAATTTTCTTAGCAAATATATTTTATTATGAACGTAGTAACTGAGAGTACCTCACTTATAACCTGACTAGCCTAAACAATAGGAAAAGGAGATTAAAGAATACAATAATGAAACCATAAGGATATCAGTTCCAAGGAACGATTCTCCTAACGTAATCAGCAGGATTTCTCCTCCCGGAACCTGGAGCAACCAGAACACGGAACCTCAGCCAGAGTCCAGAGCCCTGAAGCCTTCCCTCAAGTGGTTCTCTCTAGGAGCTTCACAAAGTGGAGCGATGAACAGCCAAAACTATGCCAAGTCTCCGAAAGGCCCCGCCTCTTGTTTTTGGCTCACATTTACACCTCCTCTCAGAACTTGTTGAAGGATGTTTTTTAGCTGGTTAACAACCAATCTCCCCAACACAGTGGTTTGACTCCTAAGGGGATAAATATCACCTGCTCTCTCACATCTCTTTTTCTCATTCCCCACTTGTGATCTAAACAAAAAACATGTTTATCTGTCCTTCAAAGAATGGGCAAGGGGACACTGTGTTCACACTAAGAGGTGGGGCGGGAGCTTTTAAAACCAACAATGTTCTGATCTTCAAAGTCTGCCACAATTTCAAACCTCAACACAGAATTGTAGGCCCTACTCAATCAACATTAACTTACAACTGCATTCTTACAAGGTCTAGGGTGACTCTTGTGCACACTAGAGTTCAAGAAACATGACTTTGGCCTCACTGAAATTTGAAATTTTGGTGGTTCCAGGGTCATTGTGCACACACCTCTGGCTTTAGCTTAATTATCTCATGCTCATGTAAATGTCAGTACACTACCTTTATACAGAAAGAGGAGAGCACAGTGGTCCACAGAGCAAACAGGAATCTAGCAGAGCTCAAAATTGATAATTTAATTTTCTGCCACATAATATTGCAGAAATCATTAGATACAAGACCATATTCTAATGAATTGGAAGTATTTTTTTTTCAGAAACAATTGTTTGAGTCCCTCATGAACAAAAGACTGAGGGGCTACGTGTTTCTTCGGTCATACATAGTCATGAATATATATGAGTACCAACATCTACTGTCCAAGTCATCTACAACTTTGATGCATGTGCCTAATTCTGCTCTATCCATCTGTCTGAAATATGTTTTTCAAATGATGCATATTGTTCTCAAATAATAACTTGCTTGGGGAAGATAAATGCAAGCATCCTGGATCAAAGCAGTAGCTTTGAACTTTTTTTTCAGATGCATGTGGAGTTGGGAGTGAAAGAAATGTCACACATAGTCAGGAATCCATGAAAAGGCAAGCAGAGCAGAGAGATCATCAAATTCAGGTCAGCGTGTTTGAGAATGGATAAGATCTAGTGCCAGCATTAAACTGATCGCCGATGAACTGGAAGGTCAAACAGAAAAAAAATTCCAGCTGAGGTGCTATGGCTGTGACGCTAGACCCCTACTGAAGTGCCACCTGGCATCTCAGCTCTTCTGATTAGCAACTACTGTGGTCCATTCTAACTAAAATGAGTTGCTGTGTAAACAGTATGGTCTCAATACAGCAAAAGTATCGATACACTATAAAAGAACATCTCTTTTTTAAAAAATTCAAGCCAGGATGAAGAAATAGCAAAGTCCCAGGCATAAATCTTGATTGATGACAGGCAACTCATAAATAACGAGTCCATAGGTGCTAAGGGGATAGTCAGTGACTCCACAGAGGCAATAGTCACCACCACTGGCAGTTGGCTCCTCTCAGTGTTCTCTTGACTGCTCAAACATTGAGAATGTTTGGCTTTGGTGTGTGACTCCTTTTCACGGAAGCAGTGAGATGCCAATAACATGGAAATCGTGCTTTCTCACAACCATTTCTGCTGGAATGGATCTCATCCGCAGAACACATGAAATAGGAAATAAAGTTGCCACTAGTTTTAGTGAGCTGGAGGGGAATCTGCAATGCAGAAAATTGAAAAGTAAATTTATAATTGTCACAAAACTTCCAACAGTGCGGCAAAGCTTGTGCCCTTGAAAGGGAGTAGCAATGAGTTTTCTGTAATTGAAAAAAGGATTGTGAGCCAAGACACAGAAACAGGATTTTTATGTGGCAGGGAGAGAGATATGGATGGAATAACCATCTTGTCAGGCTATATCCACACAGCTGCCAACTTTGCCAGCTATGATATCACCTTAGAAAATATGAGATGCATATTACCCTAGATACATCCACTTCAAAACTATGTGAATATTCCAAGAGCTTGCATAAAAATAAAGATTATGAAATTATAATATCAAAAATATTTACTAAGTACCTGCTGAGTATAAACCCTTCCGGAATATCAGGACAGAAGTCAAGTGCCTGCATTAGCTGCAGAAGCAACCAAACTCATGAGATATTTTTTTATACTCTACTGAGATCAGCTGTGGAATTACATCATGTGAGAGAAAATGACCTCACCACCATCTACACTTCTCTACATGAACCCAGTCAGCAGCCACAGGAAAATAATTAGTATGTTTTCTAAAATTACTATAGTGCTTTGTAGAAAGATAGCAGACTTCATGTGTTCTAGAAAAACAAATTAGCAAAATAAAGTCTCTTGTTGAAACCTCCAGGATATGAGGATATGACACTGCAGAAAGAATGGCCTGTGGTAAGAGGCTTGAGTGGAAAATGCGAAGCAAAGCTGACCTGCTTTCCCAGAACAAAAGGTACTAGGTGTTTCCATATTCTGATGCAGAATGATTGTGTAGGCAATAAATTATAATAAAATCTGTAGCCTCGGTGCTACAGTTCAGTAACAGCATAAAGAATTCCCAAATTAGAGCAAGAACATGATGCATCTAGGGCAGTGTTCAGACTCTTAAAGTGGTAGCTACTAAGTGCATAAGTGGCTCAGCCCCACACCCAAGGTTGTACATTGAGTATTTACCTCAAGTAGCAGATGCTATGGATGCTAGAGTTTATCCTCAGTCCATAGTCCTAAAGTCACATCCCAAAACCCTGACAAACTTTTTTATTAAGAAAAGTATAAATCTACTGATCAAAGGTACAGAAAATACACAAAACAATACCCATAAAAATATATCTGTTTCATGTAGCAGGCTTCTTATAAATTCATGAATCAAAAAGAGGGAAGGAAAAATAGACAGCTAGAGGGAGAAAAAAGGAGGAGTCAAAGATTTTCTAGTCTCCCCTGAATTTCTAAACTAAATTTAAAGGTAAGTGTTGAAGTAAAAAAAAATAATAAC
The DNA here is from genome assembly GCA_907169655.1 of Acomys percivali. Lineage (NCBI taxonomy): Eukaryota > Metazoa > Chordata > Mammalia > Rodentia > Muridae > Acomys > Acomys percivali. Next base: position 102,705,969 of record OU015745.1, on the reverse strand, counting down.
TGTCAGCTAAAGTAATTTTTTACAAATATGAAATCATCCCTATTAAACAGCATGCATATTTTTTCTGACTTTAATTCTGCCTCTCAGAAGTATGCCATAGAAGACATGAACCTGAGATGAAAATGAAATAATGCCTTTCTGAGACATGCAAAGATGACACGCAGAAGGTGACATTACTGACAGGAAAAAACTTTGAAGTGATGAGGAAAAGTGAAAGGGGGAGTAGAATGGGACTGTACAGAATGGAGTAGGAAATTAAAATTAAATGTAAAAGAGTGACAGTGGCTTTGATCCTGCCAGGCTGAGGTATTTTGGTGGCAGCCAGTAATAGGAGAATTATAAGCAATTTGCAAACCACAGGTCTGCAGGTCTGCCCATTTCCCCCTTGTGATGGCTAATCAAGCATTTTTCAAGGGGAAAAAAAAAACAAATTCCAAAATATCAGTTTCATGATTTCCTGCCAAAACCAAGAGCAGCTTGCTCCTTGCCAATCTGCCAATGAAAGACCCCTGTGAACCAGATAAAAACCATACAATGATTCCTCTGTTGTTAACAGGACCCCCAAGCCCCACCCTATACATACTTTTCTGAGAGCCTCACTCTTGGACAGATACAGCCTTCTCCTTTTCCCAGGCTGTCTCTCTGATTCAGGTACTGTCCTTGGCTGCTTCAGCACAGCGGCTGAGCTTCCACATTGCCTGCCACTGTCCTCTCTCAGGATGCCCGCATCCCTGCCAGCATCCCTCGCCACTCTGTCCCTCTCCTTCTCTACGTCCACATGGACAGCAGTACCCAAACACCTCCTCTACACTAACGCTCAGTAACTTATAGCCCTCGCTGTGTACTGGTGATGCATACATATACTGTTACATGTAACATATTTTATGCTTAACTCAGATAATTAATTATATTCCTTCTCGAGTCTCTGATGGGGCTGAAGACCAGATAGTTTAGTTTTACAATTAAACTTAGTCGTTTTAGGGTTTAGATGTTTTTAGGTCTAGATAGATGTTTTTAAGTTGATAATAACAAGATATGATAGATATTGATTTACATTCAGAATTTTAGACTCAGTAAGATAAGAAAGATGTTTTCCTCAAGGCTCCCAAATAAAAATAACCAAAACACTATGAATGTATCACACACACACACACACACACACACACACACACACACACACACACCTGATTGTTTCATGGTTCTTCTTGCTGTTGGTAGTTTATTGTATATATGTGTAATAATATAAATGTGAATGTAAAAAAAAATAAAAAATATATATTTTATCCTTAAAACCACCCCTATGCATTTCTTACTGTTACCAACTCACATTCAGGCCAAGAAAAGCCTGAGTTCAGAAAGAAGCACATTAGCCCAATCACACAAGAACTAAGTGTCTAACTTAGGCAAGTCTGACCCACTCTGTCTTTTAACCATGCCACTGCATAAGACTACACAGTATTGTGCAGTAATTATTGTAATATTGCTTCTGCTGTTTTCAGGTGCTTGTCACTGGGCGCGGTACTAGGGAGTGAACTGGTGACTTTTTATAAAAGATACGGTATTTGGGGGGGAGGTGTCTGACTCAACCCGGGTTATACAACATGAAGGTGACTGACTTCATCCATAAAATATTACAGTATTTCTGTGTTTTCCCCTGTGTGTTTGAAGTTTGAAGTCTACTTATTTTGCTTAAACTTCTAAACCTGCTTACAAATATGCACTAATTAAAATATTAGCATCCTCTTGGCCGTTATCTTTACTTCCCTTCACAGTCTCTCCAGGAGCCTGCAGGGCATTTCACACCAGACATTAATGACTCTGCCATTGGTACTGCTCAGTTTACTCAGCTTCATCTCATCACCTTTGCACTAAGAAGGGTTCCCTGGAGAAATGGCACCTATAGATTGCATTGTATCATGAAAATAGCTCTACTGGGTAGGGTCACACCATATGAGGAGAATATTCCAAAACTGTCTTTTTGTACACTGAAAAGGCTAAGAACACGGTAACTTCTTCATCCATGAAGCAAGCGGCAGGAGCAACAGCAGCAACAGAACAGATGTGCTCACTAGCAAGTGACAAAGGTGGCCAGGCCAAAGGAGCCCTGCTTTCCCTAGACCACTTTATATCTGGCCTACCACAAAAAGATGACATTTAATCTAGGGGACAGTGTCCTCCTCAGTCACTCCTTCCCAGAAATGATGTCCCAAGCATACCCATACACTTCTCTTAGTTGAGTCAAGATCCAATTGAGGTGACAATCAAGATTAAAAACACACTTTAAGAGATTTGAAGGCCAGGCAGATTACAATTCCATTTCTTATAAGGCATGACTCTGGTAGCTTTTCTCTCTGTGCTCTCAGAGCCTCCCATCCACCAAAGGCATGCATATCTTCCGTGGGATCAAGAGTCACCAGGGTCATGATGAGAGACAAATGCGAGGCAGGTACGGTGTGTCCTGCATCAAAATAGTAAGCCCTCACTATTAAGTAAAATGTATGTTTCCTGGGGAATAAATTCTCTCCCAAAAAAAGGCCCTTGGTTCCCCTAGAGAGAAACAACTAGAAGGCCTGCCAACAGAGGAGTCATGTTCATTGGCCACTATCTTATTGTGACATAAGCTGAGATATTCCCCAACTCCTCACTTACCCAACCAAACACGATGATGAAAGTCTTAGAAAATTTAGACCAGGAGGGATCAAATAATTTACAGATTTGAAAAAATAATTTTTTTTGGATGTAACTAGATCTTTATAGTGGCTTGTACAAGTGTCACTAAAGCCACTACCAGAGAGCTTTGCCCTTAGTGGCATGACTGTGCTTTTGGTCTATTTGCTCTGGAACAAATAGAATCATCAGCTCCGGATGAGGTAAATAATCTGAATGACCAAATAGAATCCGCACTTAAGTTACCCTCCCCAGGTAGACTTTGCCTTACTAAGTGACTCCTTCTGGCCCTAAACTTGTGTCAACAGTTCTGTCGCAGCCTTCTGAGTGCTAGAATTACAGTTGTGTGGCCATCGTGCACAAGCCCTCTTTTTTTAATCCTATCTCTATAGGGTAGAATTTAGGTTGTGGGGCAGATAGGCAATCTAGGATAAATCATACACTGAAGCTTAAAATTTTTTATAGTATCTGGTAGAGAAATTGGAGTTTTTCTATAACCTTAGTAGAATCTAACTTCAAAATTGGGGTTGTTATTTACCCTTCAGAATTAGCTAATGAGTTTATTGTGTGCATCTGCCCTTTGAAGCTCCAGGTGCTTTAGTATGAGTGGCATGGTAACACTATCAACATTTGTTTAATTGGGGGGGGGGGAGTGGGAGACCTCTGCCATGAAAACAGCATCCCAATGTGCAATCGGCAGCATTGCCCTCTGACAAATTCACAGTCCTGCAGGCATCAATCTAACCTGCATCAGACTATCCTTTTGCCTTCAGCCATATCCTCTGACCTCGTAACACCTCACCTTACCCATCTGAAAAATGGAGAGAAATACATGACTCAAAGTTTCATTGTAGGGATCAACACGATAGTAAAAGCAATCAACCGTGATAATAAAATTGATTTTCTTGTTGGTTTGATTGAACGCTTTTAATTCATTGACATTTATATCTGGAATCACTATACCATTTTTCTCCAGGGTTCCAATAATGCCTGTCAAAGGTTCCCTTCCATCAGTGCACAAGCTCCTCACAGATCTCTCTGCTCACTGTTACACTGTGTTTTCATGTGGGGTTAAGGTTGTCTAATATCTTATTGAAACGTCCCCTCTTTTGTAGCCAGTCACATGACACTACCTACCGCAAATAGAATAACTTGAAGAAGGGGGGGGGGCGTGTCTTTGGAGCTCCATCTGAGTTTCAGCGGCACTGAGAGGACACAAGAAGATACCTTGTTAGTTAAGTGGTCACAGTACCCAGTGCTAAGGTCATCATTCTCTTTCTCTCAGCTGCACTTTCCATGTCGAATGCTGACTGCCTGTCAGTATTACCTCACACTGTTGCTATGTGTAGGTTCCTGGGCCTCTCCTTATATGAGGTCTTGACTAGGAGACAAGATGAGGCTGAAACCATTCCTTTCTGCCTTAGCACGAGCCTCACCTGGATCTATTATTAGTGGTTGCCTTTAAATTCTGTGCTGCAGTTTCTATCTTAACCCAGCTAACACCCAAACAATTGAAACTGGACGATGTTATTTATTTAATAAGCTTTACGGGAAAACACTGGGCGGTTGTTACCCTGTTCTAATCCTCTAGGCTAGTCTGGCTTCCTCCCAGAAGAAATCCCCAAGATACTTGCACTTTATGGCGTTCTCTGCTCAGCTGCTCTTTTTCATGGTGTCTCCCTCCTCTCTCTCTCTCTCTCTCTCTCTCTCTCTCTCTCTCTCTCTCTCTCTCTCTCTCTCTCTCTCTCCCTCTCTCCCCCTGGCTGTGAGGAAGCTGAACTCTGTTCTCTATCCTGCGCACTGATTGGCAATTAAGCTGCTTTATTGGCATATTAGGGAACAATTGGGGAGCAATATTGAGACTGGAGATTCTCAGAACAAGAACTGCAATCAGATATGGAGGCCAGAGAAGTCAGCATTTGAATCTTTACACAGCATTTGAATCTTTACAATAACATTATGCCTACAACACACCACACAAACAGGTGCATTGTAACACTGCCCAAGTCACATCTACAATCAAGTGTTTTCCCAATACATGGGAAACCACGTATCTTTACTAAACATAGAGGATAAAGCAGAGCCCCTGTCATTCTCACAGCCCCATCATTTTCCAGTCACAGAACTATCAACTAACATATCAGCTCAGGGGCTCAGCAGTGTGCTGGAAGGAAGAGTTTACCAGGTGTAGACCCTTCAGACAAGACAGGGGCCAGGCCTCCACTGTTAATGCTACCAGGACGGACCGAATCACCAGAATTTGTATGTTGAATGAATTTTTAAGCACCAGAGTGATGAAATTAAAAAGCAGGGCCCTGGGGAAGTGATTAGCTGTCATAAGCATGGGTTTATGGTTTGGAAATATTCCTTTATTTAAGTAGTCTCTGAGTGCTTTCTCAGCATTTTCCTACTATGTATGGATATAAAGAAAAGTCAACAAGTAAAAGAGGATTCTTACCAATACCAAACAAACCAGTACCCCAATCTCAGAACCCCAGCTTCTAGACATATAAGAAACCATTTCCCATCATTTATAAGCTATATGGAGCATGTATCATGCGTTGTGATAGCATCTCAAACTGAGGCACATACCAAGCCCAACAACACAAAACTTCCCTCATGGTATCTCAACCTGCTTGAGATCGGTACCCAAATCCTTCAATCCAAGACCTTACAATCACTGTAAAACCTGGCCTGGACCTCCACCCATATTTAGCCACGCCACGCCAACTACGTTCTATCTACCAAATATTCCAAGTTATTCTAGAGTAATAACACAAAAACACTAATGGAGGAGAGGGCGCATATTGTCTGAGCTAGGAAGAAAACCAAAAGAAACTAGCAGAAGCAAGGGAGGAGGGCCTCGAAAGAGGCAAGAGAACCAGCACTTCTAAAAGAAAGCCCAAGAACTGGTCTTTAAACGGACCAGCTTAGGAGTCTGCTGACCTTGAATAGGACTGTGGCGAAGAGTGGAGGTTCTACTGTGATATCATAAAGGTTAATGGGAGATGGAGAATTAAATGCTCTTTACGATCATTAGACTCCATAATAGACAGTATTTATTAGCACTTAAATTATTTTGGTTTAAAGTGGCCTCACTCTTTGCCAGGCACTGTGCTTTAAAAGTTCTGTCTCAAGTCCTAACACACACACACACACACACACACACACACACACACACAGAAGCCATTTCGTAAGAGAACTGAAATTTGGAGAGGTTCAGAGAGGTTCAGTGACTTCTCCTAAGACACAGGTAGGAAGCTGAAGTAGACTGAAAACTGAACCCTCAGATGCAGTCAGGGTTCAGTGCCTAGAACTTGGAACGTTAATGTCTGTGGCAAAGGGAACTTCCTAGGGACTAGGTGAAGGATCTTGAAGAGATGTTAACTAAGGTTATTTAGAATGCTAAACATGATCAAATCATCCCTAGCGATGGCCAGTGGGAAATGTGACATGGAAGGCCGATGTTACTGTATTCTCAACGAGAAAGACCTTTCAGGATGGTCCAGAGCTGGCTTTGAAGTGGGAAGTGGGGAGTGAACGAACGCCAGGAGAGGGTATTCCCACAAATTCTGAGGTCCTCCTGAAATGCATAGAGCAGTGGTTCCCAACCTTCCTAATGCTGCAGTCCTTTAACACCGTTCCCCATGTTATGGTAACTCCCAACCACAAAAAAAAATTATTTTGTTGCGACTTCATAACTGAAATTTCACTACTGTTATGCATTGTTATGTAAATATATGTATTTTCTGAAGGTCATTCAAACCCCACATGGGGTCGAGACCTACAGGTTGAGAACCTCTTGTATAGAGGGACTACGACCCTGCAACTGAGGAGTTGTCACACTTCTGACCTCTTAAACTATAGGAGAGGAGGCGTGTGCTGCCCAAAGCTGTGTAGCTGGCGGCCATTTGTTATGAGTGACTGGAGGGGAGGACAAAAGCAACTATGATTCTATCTCTAATATAAGTCCACCACAAATGGAATTGCCACACATACGGGAAACACAGAGCAGTCAGTCAGTCAAAGAAAGAGGGAAGGAAGAAGGGAGCTGAAGGAAGAAGGAAAGAAGAGAAAATGAACAACAACAACAACAACAACAAGAGTTGGTAGAGGAGATGAAGAAAGAGAGGAGAAAAATAAAGGACCCCAAGCATTCTTAAGATCCATGGCAACTTTGCTGTGGAACCTATCGTCCCCATGTGAGTCAGCGTAGGTTGGCAGGAGCCCTTAAGCGAATGCTGGCACTAGGGCTCAGGAGCGCTAAATCTTGAGAAGTCATAGCTGGAGGGAAAGCAGATTGATGTTGTGGTAGTTCGGAGGTCAGCTGGCTCTGGAACTGCTGGAAACAGCCAACAGTTAAAGACACAAGCATTAAGTGCTTAGACATGAAGCTCAAAAATATGTGTGAATAGCTAAGGCCTTAATTTGAGTTTAAAACATTTTATTATATTTATGTGTGTGCGCGCGCAGGCATGTGTATACATGCATGTGCCGCAGTGTGAGGGGACAACCTGCAGGAATTGCAGCCTCCTTCTACCACGTGACCCCAGGAAGAGACTTCAGGTCCTTAGGTTTGGCAGGGAGTGCCTCTACCCAGTGAGCCATCTCACCGGCACCCTGATTCACTTTTTAATATATAGTCTATAATAATATATTTTTAATGTTAATGTAATAATCTTATTGCTCCTTATTACTGATTATAACTTGCTGCAGTACAGTATTTTCACTTAAATCTTAGGGTTAATTTTCAAGAAGCACCTTTTTTTTTCTTTTTTTGCAAATGTACTTTTAGTGTTCTAATTTTATGTAAATTACCAAAGCTTCAATTTATGCTTGCATCCAATGGTTAATCAGAGAAAACATAAATTAAACAGGAAAACAAATGAGTGTGTCTAACACAAGCACTTAAACAACATGACGTGCACCACAACATTTATCCTCCAGGCCGGAGCATGAATCTGCAAGTCTTTTTGCTGGTTAAAGTTAGCGTTAACATCATTTTCCCTAAAGAAATTAGAGACGACATTTTGAGTTCTCTGGGGCTTGGAAGCGATTGAGAAAGAAACATTTGGAGTCCGTATATTGCACCCAAAGTACAGAAAATTTGATTTTCTAAATTTTCTAACAAACAACCCTCATTCGACAGATGAAAAGCAATATTTCGAGGGGACAATTTAGAGTGTGAGAGGATAAAAGGTGAGCTGCCTTGGTGGGATGAACGACATTTAATTCAGTCACTTCTGCTCAAAACCAGAAAGGGAAATAGCAACCAAATACCACAAAATACGGAGTGTCTGTTTTTCGATAAAAAATGCCAGGTGAAAAGGTCTTATTTAAATCCACAAAGACAGTATATTAGCCACCTCTCCTGAAGTTGGTTTTCCCCTTGGCACAAAAGGGCCACCACAGCTTTGCTTCCCTAAGGCAAAGCCCTGAGTAACAGCGCCATCTAGTGGATTTTAGTGACATAGGCAACACCACTGCCTGCCAGTACAATCAAGCCCAGGCCATAGATATTACTCTGGGTCAGTATTTAGCACCTGGGAAAGTCTCTGCACAGACCGGGAGGAGAAGGCTGTAATTGAACCCCAAGACCTCTGTTTTGGAATTGGAAATATACCAGTATTACTGAGAAGTTTTTACTTGTAGAAGTATCATCCATCTTACTACAAGAATTATAATGCTTTTTGGACAGGACAAAGCCCACTAAATGTTTCCAAATGCCAACCTAAAATCTCTATCCAAAAGCATTAAATTTCACAATATTGTCCCTTTTATTGCTACACAATTTCTACTGTCTGCAGAAAAGCCACCCCAGGCCACTCAAGCAGTTCAAACTAGGCCACTTAGCCCTTCGTGTTGGATCTACCAACTACCCAGGCCTGGCCTCTGCCACCTCCGGTGGCAGCAGCGCATCCCTTTGTCTGGTTGCCAGGTCAGGAATCTCTTGGCAGCTGCCTCTTCCACCGCTGCCCTCCTCCCGCTCCATCAAGAAATTTAATTCGAAGCTGGCAGGCAGTAGGTCAGAAATCTTTGAAAGCCTGAACATCTACCGCCTCCTCTTGGGTCTCACCTCTGCACAGACTGCCAAATGCCAGCTGATTTCCTCCCCGCCCCCTTTCCATAGTATCCTGTGTCTCCAATGTCCAAGTTGTCACCTGAATCTTGCCCTCACAGCTGCTTTCTCCCTCGACCTCTGCAGCAGGCCTGTCCTTGATTAGTAACGTCCTGCTTCAGCTGTCCCCAAAGGCTCTGCATGCCTTGTCATCCATCTGACGAGCAGCAGCCTCTTCTGAGCTTTTGCCTTCATCTCAGTCGTCCAGACATGAGGGCTGACGTGGAGCTCTGGGGAATCAAGAACCACAGGGCCCCTCAAGTCTACATGATCATATCTTGGAAAAGTGGGCCGTGTTAAGGTCAAGGACTCCATGGTAACATGACAGAAAAGACAAAGGACAAAGATCAAACTCGGGCTGAATAGGTGACAGTTTTCTTTCATTATACATTTTAAGATGACATGTTCAGGGCAAATTTAGAACCGCCGTTTGAAAGAAAAGTCTTTCCAGCGTCTTCACAATTTTGTGCCCACTATAAAAGAGACTTTTTAAAAATACGTGAGGTCGGGATTTAAAAGCATTTTTAGGAGACCATATCAATGCTCAGTTCTGAAGAGACAGATTGCACAGAAATTATATTCTACAGGAAGTAAGATATTCTCCTCGGTCGATCTTAACCTCTTCTACAAAGCTGCTGCGATCCTTCAGTCATTTAGCCTCCCCGATTGCAGGGTCAGAGCTACCTCATAAAAAAACAACAAGGAAAAAGAGCAGTGGGAAAATTTTTGGAAATTAATAAGATTATAACTATTAGCTATCATACAAATACAGATGAGACAAGAGATGCAGGGGGTGGGCTGCAAAGCTCTAGAAACCAGAAAGCGAAATCACCAGCCGGGAGAAGCAAAGTTATCTGCTCTTTGGGGAAACACTTCCTTCAGTCTTGCTGAGTTGCGTTAACAGTGTTAAGAAAATGTAGTTGAAATGCAGCTATATGAAGACTATTCATTTCTTACTCACTATTTAGCATAAGATGTGAAACAGAAGTTGGATGATTAAATTGCATTTCCCCCAATAAAGGAACCATATAGTGTACGTTTCTGTTCCCTGATGCAGGTTTACATGTTACAGCTATGCGCATTTTTAAAATATAAACCATAATAATTCTTTGGCAACTGCACCAATTTACTACATGCATTTAGCACTGAAAGGATAAATTTATTTGTAGTTTTGTCACTCTTTAAGTCAGATGCCAGTACCAGGATTTCAAATCTACAGCTTCCCCGGCTATGGCTGCAGAATTAGCTACTTATAAATATATCCACTGTGTTAATATGTCTGTTGGTGTCATCTTTGTTCAGGTCATGTTTAGACAGCCATATTAGCATGACTTTATGCATGTAGCTGGCTGCTGACCCCAATAGATAGGCCAAAGCGAATGGGGGACAGGCCAAGAGGCCTCATCCCAACATAAAGAGCTACAAGCAACTAAGGAATGCTGAAAGCGGGAGAAATAGTCCTCCAGAGGGAAGAGCGCACCAATTGGTTATCCAACACCAAATGCTCAGCCCTGAAAACAAACAGCATTATACAGACTGAGCAGGTTGTACTTCTGTATTCAGGAACACACACACTCACACACACACTCACACTTACACACACACACACTCACACTTATACACACACACACACTCACACACACACAATTTGTATGTAACAACAATTAAAGAAAAAAGGAGGTCATGAATTTAAAAGTGAGCAAGCAGGAGCCAGCTACAGAGGAAGATCTGCATGGGAGAGGGGAAATTATGTAATAACTTTATAATCCCCCAAAATAAAATAATTGCATGTTTATTTATTTATATTCATGAGAGAGTGACTTGGGAAGGATGGATGCACACAGGATAAAGGTTCGTGTGACTCCCTGGGGTGAGTGATGAATGTGTTCTCGGGGAATCTTTGCAGAGCACGAATTCCCTTTCCTAAGAGAACGAAACCCAGTTGTCAAGTAATCTTGAGGCACCATGGGAAGAAGCAATGAATTCTCTGCTTGTTTCTTCCACTCAATTTTCTCTACAGACCTTGGGTCTCAGAGCCTGACAGGCAAAGTTAGGGAACAGAGGATTGCCTATGAACAATGTTTTCTTTCAAAACCAAATGCTACACATCCTCTCTTTGGCCTCACCGCTTCTCCTGTGAGCTCCCAGGGACTACTAAAGTATGTGGCACAATCCTTTCTGGGCCTTAAAGTGTGATTGCCTGCAATGGCTTCTCTGATCATACCAGGTGACACGAGTTCAAATCCAGACTTTAGTTACCTGCTCTCAGTATCTCCTCAAGGACCATGACATCATCCTGGGAACTTCTCAGCCTCCAGGGTCCCAGCCCTGGGCCCCAGGAAATCTGTTTCTCTCAGATGAAAGCTCACATCTGCCTTTCCAATTGACATACCGGATTCCTGTTTCTAATCTGAAGAACACCTCCAATCCTGCCCAGGGATTCATTCACAGACATCCCACCCACGTCTATCTCCAACCCCCTAGGCATCCACCTTCCCGAATTCTATTACTCTGGGTTTTACAATAGAAAATTGCTTTCAGCAGCGATGCAGTCATTCAGGCACCACCGTGATGGAGGATTTGTTCTCTCATGGTTCCTCTGCGGCTGAGCAGTAGCCATATATATAGGCAGAGATTAAGTCTGTTGCTTCTGTGCATCAAACCACCTTGTGGAGATGAAGCTTGATTTGAACATGATCTCTGGATTTTAAAACCCCAGTGACACTGGCTAAACAAAGGTTTAGGGGCTTGAACTGTTTCCATGCAAAGAGCCTCACCCACAGAAATATCCACTGATGAATACATTGTATTTCTTAAACAGCTTCTTTAACAGATGATAGCAAATCAGCAGCTGTCAAGTACTCCAGCAACTGCATAGAGGCTTATCACAGCTACTGTCATTTGTATTTAACTTGAATTTTTCACGATTATTTCTACATGCTTACATGTGTACACATTTCTATTCTTGCATGCTTACACATGCACATAAGCATATTCCGCTTCTATGGTGTTTGTAATAGCAGAACTATCTAAGTATCTCCTAAAACAAAGATTAATTAGGATAGAAGTGGTTAGTGGAGAAGTGTTAACTATATTTCTACTATTTCATGAGGCATAATTCTGATTCGATACCAAAGAACAGCTGCAGATCTAGCCTATTTCAATGCTGTGCATGTAGATTCTTTCTATCACTTCATATAAGGTGTTACTACTTGGCTATTGGGCCTCAAAGCGCCAGGTGGTGAACACTTGGAGAATTCAAGATGCTGTTACCATGGGGATAAGATGCTGGTCTTTCTTGATGCAATCAACACACTTCCTCTTTCAAAAAAAAAAAAAAGCCCTCTCCACTTGAAAATAAATTAGCTTAGAAATAGATTTTTATTTTTCTTTTTACGTGAATGACTATTTTCTTCTAACTCCGTATTTAACAGTGACAGCTGAGGTGGGCAAATGAAAGAGATGTGGAAAGAAGGTCTGTTTTGCTTCTGCTTCCTGCTCTCCACACTGGCTGGTCTCAGGTAAAGAAATAACTCTGCACTCTCCCCCGTAGCACTGTTCAAGTGCACAGCCTGTATGGTAGATTACAAATCATCCCACTTCTCTGTGTTCTCTTGCCCTTCGCTCTCTAGCTCCTGCCATCTAAAGATAAAACTTATTTCCTTGCCCCTTGAATGTGGGCTGACATTGTACCTTGCCTAGCCAAAAAACTATGACAGAACTGTGTCAGAGCCACACCCAGGTCCAAACCCAAGGTCTCTTCCTTGGAATCTTTCCCAGCCTTCATGAGAGTAACTGAGCTGGCCTGCAGGAGGATGAGAAATGCTTTCCAAATCATTCTCATCTTTGTTCAGCCTACCCCTGCCCATACCTCAGACACAGATCTACTGACTGCTAAGGGGCTGATGGCAGAAAGTGATCAATAAAAATCACAAACTAAATAAACAAAAAGTTAGAGCTGCAAAGTTTCTTTGTGGCTCATTATGTAACAAATGACAAATATAATGTCACATTTCAAACCAACTCTGTTCACCTTAAAGGACATGTTCACAAATATGCAGTTAGGTTCTTAAAACTAAAACGCTGGTTGGGATGACATGAATGCCTATTGAAAACCACAGAAAGTTATGTGCGAGCTAAAACACATTCACTTGTCTCAACGTTGGCAAAAAAAAAAAAAAAAAAAAAAAAGGTGGACAACAGTTTTGTTTCATCTCATTCACAAATTCAAATTTTATGTCAGAATCTGTCAAGTTAGACAGAAAAGCTTGACAACAAACAGTCCCAGTGCACCTGTTGTGTATTTATTGAATGTGCCCCTTTGATCTTCTCCAGGACAAGCCTAGTGGTGAAAACACACAACTGGCAGGGAAAGCACACCATACACATACATGTAATGTAAGAGAAAACTGCACTGATAGCATGAGAAGGAGAACATGATCTTTTATTTGCTATTTTATTTTAGTTTGTTTTGTTTTCTTCCCAAGTTGTCTTTTTCACTGTAGAGCCCAGGCTAGCCCTTAGTTTGAGATCTTCCTGCCTTAGCATCCTGAGTACTATGATTACTGACAAATGACATTCTTTTTTTTATTGACCAATAGGAAATGAGTTCTTACAGAGTAGATAGTACAGTTAAAATATCTGTTCCTCCCCCCACCCAAAAAAAAAGACTTTTTTTTTCTTTTCTTCAACTTTCATTGGAAGCTGTGTGTTGAGATGGTAACAACAGAATCCAAAAAAAATCTAACCGAGTTGTTTTGATTTGCATTTCCCTGATGACTAAGGAGGTTGAGCATTTCTTTAAGTGTTTCTCAGCCATTTGATATTCCTCTGCTGAGAATTCTCTGTTTAGTTCCAAGCCCCATTTCTCAATTGGGTTATTTGGTTTGGTGGTGTTTAATTTCTTGAGTTCTTTATATATTTTGGATATTAGACCTTTGTCAGATGTAGGGTTGGTGAAGATCTTTTCCCAGTCTGTGGGCTGTCGCTTTGTTCTCTTGACAGTGTCTCCAGCCATATACAGGGGGAGGTAATCCCTCTCAGGAACAGTCATAGGGGAGGGGAATAAAGGGAAAATGGGAGGGAGAGAAGAATGGGAGGATACAAGGGATGGGATAACCATAGAGATGTAACAAGAATAAATTAATAAAATAAATTTTAAAAATTTAAAAAAAAAGAAAAAAAAGAAAAATAAATAAATAAATAAAAAACATGCCATTGCAAAAAAAAAAAACAAAAACAAAAACAAAAAAAAACAAATCTAACCGAGTTACCAGGCACACATCTGATATGTGAGCCAGGGTGGAATCCTTGTTGTGTACACAAGGATTAGGGGTAACTAACTACAGTGCTCCACATCCTATTCTAGTAAAGCTTAGTGCATAAGGTATGCTGATAGGAATGGTCCTACAGACAGGATGGGAAATACATGGGGAACAACTGCAGGAGCCATTTCATTCAGTAGAAGACAAGTAGACATGTCATTTTAGATAGACCATGTGTATGACTCATCCTTTCTCATGACAAGACAAAGACTATGAGGAAAAGAAGTGGGAAAGCACATAGGCTTGGTGGAAGGAATACCATTTAGCTCTTTTGTCATTCCTCCTGGTTTATCTTGGGAGAAAGAACCCATCCACTGGCTGAAAATGCACTTATATCTGGACACTAGCCCAAGGGTATGTCCCATGAAAGTCTTCACTTACCAGGAAAGTGAGACAGAGGGGTGGACATCCTATTGGGACTCTAGGTGAGAGAAGCATGGGAGAATGGGGAAATATAAGGATCCAGAGGGTCCTAGAAACCTACAAGAAGAACATTATGATGGGAAGATCTGGGCCCAGGAGTCCTACTCAAACTATGGCACCAGCTAAGGACAATACGTGCAGTAAACTTCGAACCCCTACCCAGATCTAGCCAATGGACAGGACATTCTCCACAGTTGAGTGGAGGGTGGAGTCTGACTTTCACACGAACTCTGGTGCCCCATATTTGACCACGTCCCCTGGATGGGGAGGAAGGATAGCAGGCTACCAAGAAGAGATTTGGTACCCTATGAGCATATAAAGGGGGAGGAGGTCTCCCTCAGTCATAGTTATGGGGGAGGGGAGTAAGGGGAAAATGGGGGGAGGGAGGAATGGGAGGATACAAGGGACAGGCTAAAAATTTAAATGTAATATGAATAAATTAATAAAATATATTTTTAAAATGCAGAGGCCATAAGAAAGCTGAAGACAAAGGAGGAGGGAACCTTCTCAGAGAAAAGGAAAGTGAATAGAGAAATGTTGGAAATTAAATCATCTTGCAGGGACTCATCAAGGTCATTTCCTTGAATATGTTTAGCTACATAACCAAAGACTTTTTCAAATAGAGTTAGTCTATGCTACATAATGAGTTTTAGCACAGTCTGTGATGTATTCTGAAATGATAGATATATAGATAGGTAGATAGATAGATAATAGATGATAGATAGGTAGGTAGAGATAGATGATAGATAGATAGATAGATAGACAGACATGATAGATAGATAGATAGATAGATAGATAGATAGATAGATAGATAGATAGATAGACAGACAGACAGACAAGATATATAGGTAGGTAGATGATAGATAAACAGATATAGATAATAGACAGATCCTTCCTTTGCATGTTGTTAACATGAAAGCCATAGAATTTTCATTTGCAAATGAGATATGAAATGAACTGTCCTTGTGATACTAAAGTTATATGTAACCGGGTTAGAAGTCTTGACAGGCAAGATTTAAAACACTTAATAGGGAGATAAAAAGGCTAGAACAATAAGGTGGTGAAGAAAGGTGTGACTGCTTTGTCAGACCATGAAACAGAACTGTGAAGGAGGAATGAAGACTAGGGTTATGCTGAAGTCTGTTATGGTTGATATAACAAAACTCCATAGACTGGATGACATAACAAAAGAAAATGTGTTTTCTTAAATTACAGAGGCTAGAAATTCTTGACCAAGCTGCCAGTGGGGTTGGCTTCTTTCTTTCCCTTTCCATGGCTTACACAGGGTTATCATCTTCTGATATAGCAACTCCTCTCTCTTGTTTTCTTCCTTCATTTTCTATAAAAAAAAAAAAAAAAAAAAAAAAACAACATACAAGACTAGCAGCACTGTGATTTGGTTTTTCCTTAAGAGGGCATTGTAAGTGTCAGAGCTTAGGGTTAAGGAGGAAAGAATTCCACTCATAACCAAGAGGTGCCCATGGACAAGAGGTGCATGAGATGCTCAGAATTGAGGTTCAGAAAGTAGACGCTGGAAACATGAACAACATAATGCATTTCAAAGCTGAATTAAAAAAAAAAAAGACTTGAGCATTTGGTAATGAAGAAGTCAAGAATGAGATTGTCCTTGGAGATGCTGAATACACCAAAGTGCATCAAAAAGCCACAACATTAAAAAAAAAAAAAAAAAACTTGGTAAATACTCAGATCTTTCCATCCCTGTGGTCCAGAAGGAAGAGAGAGTGAACAGAATGGCTGCACTAGGAAGGGCACCAGATGATGCAGGAAGGAGGCCTGCCTTTTAAACAATCTGAGAAGATCCTGGGTGATGTGAGGACATTGAAGGAAAAACCTTATACCTAACAGGAAGCAATGAGCAAAGCAGCTTGCCTGTAAGTCCAGAATGACATGGAAGGCAGGAGGGTGAAAGAGTGAGCAGGTTTAAAGTAAATTCAGTTAAAAGTTTATGTTCACGGCAAGTAGTCTTTTTCATTCTAAATTCTAAGGAAAGAATACCCCCCAAAATATTTAAATTATACTGAGAAATTTAGACTACCTACATACTCAGAAGATACTAGCAATTGTGTGATCCTAATCCTACAGTTTGGGCTGGAAACCAGTCCCTGATGAAGTCCAACCCCCCCCCACCTTCCAGGAGGAAACTGGAATGTATATTTGGGTTTATCTTTTGACCATCACAGATAATAAAAACTGGCACTATTGGCACCCAGTACCAAGACAAGGAGCAGAGCAAAAGGAACCACCTGTGTTCACAGGGACACCTGGGATGTTTCACTTAGTTTTAACTTTCCCAGGATGTCTATTCCTGAACAATCAGCTGTTTGATGGCATATTGGAGAGCCCTTTTCTCAGTACTGCTAATATGCAGTATCTGCCGTAGTCTTAATGAGGACAACTATTAGTTGACTACTGAATTCGAGGATACTGAATGTATACTGAAATATGCATATACCTACAAACTAGGCCACTCTTTTCTCTCCATTGCTTCAGAAAGTCTGTTTGAGCATCTGTTATGTCACAGATTGTGCTGGATAGCTTTGTATCAAGTTGACACATGCTCAAGTCATTTTGGAAGAGAGAGCATCAATTGAGACAGTGCCCTCAAAAAATTGGCCTGTAGGTCATTTTCCTGATTGATGATTGACATGGGAGGTCCCAGCCCACTGTGGCGAGTGGGCTGGTGGTCCTGGGGTGAATAAGAAAACAAACTGAGCAAGGCATGAGGAACAAGCCAGTAAGCAGCACTCCTCCATGATTGCTGCATTACCCACTGTCTCCAGATTACTGCCCTGTTTGAGTTCCTGTCCTGAATTCCCTCTGTGATTAACTGTGGCTTGGAACTATAAACTGAAATAAACCCTTTCCTCCCCAAGTTGTTTTTGCTTATGGTATTTTATCATAGCAATAGAAACCCTATGTAAGACACAAATTGTACATGTTATAAGGCCTGAGACTATAAAAATAAGAAAACATTGCACTAGTTCACTAAAGTTTCCAAAATGAAGCGTCACAAATTGAGCATCTAAAACCACAGAAGTTTATGTTCTGACCATTATAGAAGCCTAAGGTCAAGATGTCCACAGTAATGTGTCCTTTTATAGGTCACAGGAAAAGGACCTAAGCAAGTCCTCCCTCCTTGGCTTGCTGCTGATTTTGATGTTGCTGTTTTAGTTGTTTTTCTCCTGTCCGTGACAAAAGCATCCTACGGAAGGGTTCTGGCTCACAGTTCCAAAGTGCACAGTCCATTATGTCTAGAAAGTTATAGCATCAGGAGCTTAAGGCAGCTGGTCACATGGCATCCCCAATCAGAAAGCTTAGAGGAGTGAATGCTTTGCCTCAGCTCAATCTTTCTTTTCAGTGTATCACAGGAGTGCAGCTCATAAAACTGGTACTGCCCACATATAGAATGGCTCTTCCCACCTCATCTTCATCAAAACCATCTCTCACTGACATGCCTATAGATTTGTCTCCACAGAGATTTTAGATTTTCAAGTTGATGATCACACTGTAATGTGACATTGTTTTGTAGTATGTAGGCTTTGAACTCTTTCAAAACTACTTTATTTGGGGTTCTTTAATGCTTATACCTCCCTTCCAAGCCACCTACACTAGATAGGAGAGAAAAGAGGTTAATGGGAAAAGGAGAAGTAGACCTTTTTAGACTTAGTTCCTTGGAGCGATTTCACACTTTGTAGTCAGAATTTCAGCAGACCCATTAAACAGGAAACCAGCAATTCAGCAAAAGCAACTGCAACCACAGCAGCTGGAACCTAGAGCAAATAAGTGGAAACTGGAACCTGGAACCTCAGGAAGCCTTCTCTGAAGTGTTTCTCTCTAGGAGCATCTCAAAGCAGAGTGATGAACACCCAAATAGGAAATAATGCCAAAACCAAAAAGCTAAGCTAAGCCTATAGTTTTTGATATCTCTCTCTATATATATATATACACACACACACACACACACACACACACACACACACACACACACACA
>OU015745.1:102650069-102687415 GCA_907169655.1 Acomys percivali | reverse complement strand
ACACACACACACACACACACACACACACACACACACACACACACACATCACTACTAGGATATGTATCAGTTGACAAAGACCATGCCCACACAAGAGACAGTTCTTCCTCTAGTGGAAAAACACCACATTTTCTCTCACAAGACTGTTCCACATCCCACACTTGGGCTCAAAACAAAAACATGTTTACATCCACTGCAGTAGTACTGTACAAATGTCCTCTTGTCAAAAAGCTAAAAGCATACTGGCATGTAGGACTCCCTGATGGTAGGTTTTATAGTATTTTAATTATACCTACAATAATCTTCATCTCCAAATACAATCAAATATAAGTGTTAGTATTTCACCAAATAAAGCTGCAGGTAACAACACAGTTCATCATAGAGCAGACGTATTTCCTGTTTCAGAGTGTTTATACTTGATGGCTCATTAATATGCCCCCAGAAGGACTGAGAAGGCAGAAATGCTGGGGCTTCCAGGACTTCCCTGATTCCTAGCTTCTAGTCAGGAGGCCATATTTTATACTTAGGCTGCATCCACAATAGATGCTCTGTGGTGAGATTTCTAAATTCTCGATAGCCCCCCAGCCAAAGAATTATAGAAAGACATGGAATGTGTCAAAAATTCTGTAGAATGAGAAATCCATATGGGTAAATTTTGCTAAAAGATGCATCACATATATGTGTGAGAAAATAATCTTAGTGAAGTAACCAGGTAGGCCTGTTTCTGAGAACAAAGTAGCTAGTTAATTGTGTGTTGTTTACAATCCTATTGGATCTCAATAATTCTCACACAAGTAGCTCATCCCTTAAAGCACTCTGTTCTCTGTCTGTCTCTAATCTCAGTTAAGTTCTCATGGCCTAGACTGAGAACAGGAAGCCTCTATGTAAATACAAATCTTCTGCTGAAATAATATTATTAAATATTAACTAAGAAACACAGCATCATAAAGCAAGCTGTTCACAGTATACTAATTCAATGAATATTTACAGTGTTATCAAGGGCTATTCAACTATCTGAAACTCGCTTGTACGTGGCATTCCACTTAAGGCAAGTTCACTTGATGCAGATCAGTTGCTCATAAAATTTAGGGTCATTTTTTAATGTATTTATTATATGTATGTGTGCGCTCATGAGTTTCTATGCATCAAATTTGTGCAGTTGACCATAGAGGCAAGAGAAGACACCAGTCAGATCCCTCAGAACTGGAATTGTAGCCTGTCATTAGGTTACAAGACCTAGGTCCTTACTGCAAGATCATATGAGCTCTTATCCACGGAATCAACTCTCAGATCCTAACTGTCAACTTATGACTTCTTCCAGAACAATGTCAACAAGCTAATGGAGAAAACCTAGAGTCTGAGCAAATAAATCGGCCCCATTCTTATGTTTACAGATGCATTATAGTTAAATATCTCTTTAATATATAATTACAAAGGCTGCTGAGCCTTTTTACCATGCTTTTGCCCACAAACCTTAAATTTCAATATTTTCTGATGAACAAGTAAGGTATGTAGCTGCAAGAGAACACTGTTTTGTGGTCATCTTATATTCAGCATGTCACCTAAGCAAAACAAATTAGCCACTTTTCCTTTTCTCCAACACTTTGAGTCTCCTGAGTATCTTTGTCCAGTCCATAAATCCAAGTTCTTTCCAGATATCCTCTTAAACACAAGGGACATGGCTTAGATCCACCTTCTACTATTTCTCCTCTTTACATTTCATATCAACTCAGCTCTCCAGTTCTTCTCATCCTATCATGTTCGTTTAACTTGGCTAGTTGCTATGGTAGCCAGGAACTGAAGAGATCATTGAAGAAATAACAACAAACAAAGAAAGGTCTGATAGTCTATTTTGAAAAGAATGCCAATTATCAACCAGAGGAATGGAAGCTATGTTAGAACTAGATTCTGTTTGTGGAACTCGGAAGCAACATTCCTGAGGAAAGTTTGGGAGAGCAGAAGAATTAAGGGCTGAGGTGAAGCAGGTGAAGAGAACCTGCAAAAGAAAACACAGGAAGCTGTGCAGTAAAAACTGGACAAGAGCCAAACAGCAAGACACTGTACATGAAGGATTTACAAGATATAAAGCCATAGAACAAAACAGGGACCAGGTCATGAAGGATGTGGTGTGTAAACCTAGGGATGATTCATTAAAGGCATCTAAGTGCTGACACCATCAGATGTCTTTCCTAGAAAGCCAGCCCTTACTGCATCTGGTAGATTAGATTGAGTGGATACATGCAGGAATACTGTGGGAGGAAAGTCAGATCGACACTCTTGGGTAAATACGGAAGAAAGACAACACTACCTTTGTGGCCTCCATTCTCCCTAACATCAACTGTAAATAAGGATGAAAAATGTGAAGGACGATTTCAAATCAGAAAATAAACACATAAACTTTGATGCTCAGAGACTCTTCCAATCAAGGCATTGCAGGTATTGCCAAAACAGACTGAAACACTAAGCTGAGAACTAAGAGCACTAAGAAGGACTGTTAAGAGCTCCTTGCAAAGCGTAATAATTAAAATATGAACTTCAGCATAAAGCACATCTTTACATAACCTTAGAAATACAGATCGATATAAATCATGTTGCCAAACCACACTGAGCCTCAGTTTCCCCATGAAGTATCAAGCTAATAACCATTCCCATTCCATCCCTCCTCTCTGATCAATATGACACTCAACCCTAATCAGAAAAGCTTCTATTTGCAGTAGGTGGTGATTAATATAGAAACCCACAACCGGCCAAGATGCAGAGAAAGAGAGGCTGTGGAATGCTCATTCTTAAACGGCTCTATACTGCACCGTCTCTTCCCAGGGCTTGGGATCATTACAGAAGAGGGGGGCAGAGTATAAGAGCAAGGAATGTGGACTGTTATAAGGAAGCATTACTTTCCAGACCTAACAGGACACTTGAACATACGAACTCAGAGTAGTTGCGACAGCATGCACAACACCTGTGCAAGCTCACGCCAGACCAAATTTCACCATGGAGATGGCAGAGGTACACTCTCCCACCTGTAGCTAAGGAGCTTTTGGCAATTAATAGGCACTAGGAGAGGGAGAATCCATTTTAATTAAGGGTGCAGCCTCTGCTAAGTGGATAGCACTCCAGTGGAAGGCCACACATCCAAGAATGTTTGAGTGATAAAAAATAGACTTGATGCATTAAGAAAAAAAAAAGGAACAAAGTTGGGCAGATAAGAAGGAGTGGATCTGAGAAGAGTTGGAGGTGAAAATGATGAAACCATTACACACAAAATTTACAAGGAACTAATAAAATATATATTAATAAATGATTCATAAGTGTGTCTTCCTCTTACAATATAATAAGGAATGGGTGTGATAACTTATACTCCTAGCACAGTATCTAGCATAAATGGGAGCACCTATAAAGATCAGGTGTAATTGGCTGTAAATATCAGTGTGTAATTGTTTGCCTCTGTAAGAAACCATGAGAAGAACGCAGAATTTTAGAGCTAGTTCTTGTTGGTTGTTATTTTGTTTGGGGTTTAGTTGCTTACTTTTAAATGTTTCTTTACATCTGTGAATGTTCATTTCCTTTCATCAATGGAAACAAAAATGTTGTTCTACTAATGCAATAAGATATTTTTGATATGAGATAACATTTATAAGAGAAGCTTTAATAATCTAAAATGATGTATATATACAAGGAAAAATGAAAGTCTGGCCTTACAGTAGTGCATTCTAGGCATCTCTGACTGCACAGAGATGAATATGATCTACAGTATGATCACACAAAAAGAACTCTGGGCTCATAAGGAAAACCTGGACTCCAAACCCAGAACTGATACCCACCTGTCACCCAGTACTAGCTCTTTACATGCCTGGAGTCTACACTCCTTCTGCAGTTTAAGAGAGCAGGTTCTATGCCCTTTCAAGCCTTCCACTGCAGCCTTTGTAATATGAATCCCTTGCCTGAAGGACACCTCAAATGTTTAACTTTCACAAACTAGGTCACCAGTTTCTTAAACTGTAACTTACAATCCTACAGGAGAACATGTTACTCAAAGTGAGGATGATAGAAAAATTGGCAGGAATAAAAGGTTTCTGAATGTGTGACCACTGAGAACTAATTCAACATCAAGTGCATAATGACAGCAAGATGTTCCTGGCAGCACTTAGTCCCGTGCATCCCCGTGCATCATGCAGCTCGTTTCTGAGCAGACGACATGGGTCACATGCACCATTGCTTTAAGTAGCTCCAGCTGATAGTACCTGAAACACCCCAGCTGAGGTTCGAGAATATTAAAAGGTATGAAATCCAGTGTCTGCACTGTACATTCAAATTTCTCTGCTCTTATGGAGACATAACAGTTTGATTTTGGAAAATGAAGACTTCTAATAGTTTTCTATTGCTGCTTCTCAAAACATAAACATCAAATCAGTGTGTCTTTAGGCTGCACTGTTAGGTTGTTTGATTATCACAGTTACGGACTGAGATGCTGACTTGTATTTTATATGATAATTGTTAAATGAGTTTTGGTCATGTTGTTAGGAAAGAACTTCCAACAGTCAGAAATGGTCTTTCTTATATTTCTGCCACTTTGTATTTACATGAAATGATATTCCCTACATTGACAATTAAAAAAAAATAGGTCAATGCTGAAAATCACTGAAGATTCTGCATATGCTACAATAGATAATATTCACCCAGAATTTAATTCTTTATGTAAAATTAAATAAGTACATTAATTCTATTAATATGAAATCTGATATCTTCTTTCATAAATGAAAATTTCTATGTATATACACATATACACATATATACATATATATATCAAAGACCTATTTTAATCAAATTTCTTAATGAGTCTTCATTAATTAATGGTTGATTTGTATACTTATTTTATATCTATATACTCAATGTCCAAAAAATATTTCTTAGGCACAAAGGGCTCACAAGCGGAAAGCCTTAAGATGCCTGCTCAAAGCCAATAAACTTCACTGAAATGAAGCAAGGACAAGATTTACTACGGGTCAAGAGTATTTCTCCCCCAGAGTCAATCCAGTCTCACATTATTTAATTTTTCACATGCCTTAATCTTTGATGGCATTCATAAATGAGCAGATTAAATGCAATTAGCCCATCAGAATTCATCCATCAGGCTTTACCCCAAAAGAGATTTATGAAGCACCTTATAACCAAAAAAAGGGCAAACCTAGAAAGAGTCCAGTCAGAACCAGAGAAAACGTAGCTAGCAGGGAAACTCAGCAAAAGAAAGTGAACCCGGAAATAGCTACTTTTTTCATGATTCCCCCATTAAATATAACACAGTTCTTGGCTGTTATTCTCTATTCTTTGAGTTCATCAGAATGCAGTATATTGGGGGATTTTTCAATATCATCAGGAAGGTTAAAAAGAGGAAAGAACTGGGAATAGATAATGCAATGAGAAAATTACTGTTAGGGTGAACCAGCAAGTCACCAAATTCTCCCACTCTGCTCCAAGGCTCAAAGGTCTGAACTGTAAACCCAGTAGTAAATTAAACAAGATCTTACCACTGTTGGTACTATTCCTTAAGATGTTTCTCTAAACAAAAGCCACTGTTCCTCAAGGAACTAGTAACAAAACATTATTTTTGACTTAGTGTTCCTCGATTTTGGTACTATTTCATTTTGGGTCAGATGATCTTTGCTGGGTGGCAATGGTACTGCTCTGAAAAGCAGATAGTGGTTAGCAGCATTCCTGGCCTGCAGTTGGACATACACAACTACCCCAACATGACAGCTAGAACATTCCCAAACATCCAAGATGTCACTCAGGGTGGCAAAACTATTTGTGAAGGAAGCATTGGGTTAAGGAAAGCCAAGTCAGAAGGGATTGTCCTATACGTCCTTTGAGAATGCTTCTGATGCAGTTATATGAAATAAATTATCCTTGATAAAGAGAACTTTTTAACATGACAAGTCCCAAGGACAGGTGAACAGTCCACAAGGACAATAGCCAAACCCCCTAGTATTACATGAATTATTATTCATAAAAATTAGCAGAGGGATATAAAGATCAGAAGGAACTCTGGGTTTCTCACTAGCACCATCGCCACAGCACAAGGATGGTCCTCTCCCTATGGATCAGGACCCTTGTTATCTGGAGCTCAGGTACATTGACCAGCAGAAATTTCTATTATTATTAATTTCTGAGTCTCACTTCCCTAAATAGAGCTAGCCTTCCTCCTTTCTTTCCTCTTTTCTAGCTTACCCATTTCTAGAATTTAATTCACTGTCTTTCCCCCCTTCTTCTTGTTAGAGTTTGTTGAGTGAGTCTCATATTAAGATGACTAGTTTTTACTTTTGTCTCAAAAAAAAAAAAAAAGGAAGCAGACTGGAAATAGGGCTAAAACATAACTGTAACTCCAGCACTTGGGAGGCAGAGGCAGAGGCAGAAGCATCATCCCGAGTGCAAGGCATCCTGTTGTCCAGCTAAGGCTATAGAGTAACAAAGTATCTTCGTGAAACACAACTGAAACAAAAGCCACTGTTCCTCAAGGAACCAATAACAAAACATTATTTTTGACTTAGTGTTCCTCGATTTTGGTACTATCTCATTTTGGGTCAGATGATCCTTGCTGGGTGGCAACGGTACTGCTCTGAAAAGCAGATAGTGGCACAGATGTTTGTCTCCAGGAGCCAGTGTGCTGCTAGAGTACAGAGTGAGTTCCCCACAAGCATCACGCTGCGCTCATCTGTTTGCAAGCATTACTCATCTGTACTTACTTCAGTGTTGTGATGAAAACTTACAAGGTGTTTTTACCGCCATATCATCAACATAATACAGGGCACAGATTTCTTATTCAGTAAATGTCAATGACTTAACTCAAGATAGCATTGGTTCAATTTTTGGTTCATAAAGGGGGCAAGGTAGGCCACAGCACAGATGGAGACATCTCAAGGGTGAGTCTTACCGTAATGATCTGTAATGTCCTAGCTGCCTCCCTCTCTGTATGTGCTACTCCGAGGTATGATTCAACGGCTAGACTTCCGGTTTTAATTATAATGCTTAGATTTGGCGTGTAGAACAGCAGCTGAAATATGATTGCTCAGACAAGAGAAATGGCTCAGCGAGTAAAAGTATATGCTGCCAACCTTGATTTGACAACCTGAATTCAAACCCGAGAAGCCACATGTTGGGAGGAGGGAGCCAGCTCCCACAAACTGTCTTCTGAGTTCCACATGAGCAACATCGCATGCACGCGCTCGTACATACATGTACATGCACACATCCCATAATAGGTAAAGATGCAATTTTTAAGAGAAATCATATTACTCTGCATGTAAGTAATACGCACCAAGAAATGAGCAGAGTTGAGCGGTGGAGCCATTGGTTAAAGCATCGCGCCAAGATGAAAGTAACTGGTGAACAGTTATGAGCATGAGGTCAACTTGATCAGAGTGTTGACTCTCTCACTATTCATGTCTCCAGTGGTTCCGTTCTAAGTATCGCCCATGAGGTTGAGCTCAGGTCATCCAAACAAAAGGCTCCTGGGGGTCTCATGAGCCAAGGAAGCTTGGCAAGCAATCAGTAAGAACTCCTTGGAATCAAAAAGATTTAAGTACTGGGTCAAGGTATAAAAAGTATCGTCAAGGTTTCTTCTTTTCCCGGATAGGGACAACTCAGAAGATATGCCTACAAAAGACTTTTGAAGATCCAATAATTAGGGACCTGGACCCGGAATCCAGATTTGTAGAACACGACAAGCCAGAAGTCCCTGACTGCCACATCCTCCACAGATTGCAATGCCCCGGCTTGGGTAAGGAGGGCAGTTTTTCGCTTGATGCCTGCCATGAAGTCTTGAACAACTCGTGTTCAAGCTGGAAAAGCCACACACGGGGTTTTGGCCAAAAGCTGGACTAACCATTCACTGATAAGTAGAAAGTGGATGGAAATCATAGCCACCCACAGGACACTCGGTTATACAGCCTTGAGAGCCCTGGTCTCCTGAAGAGACCCGGGAAGAAATTCAGGATGCTGAAAAAATCCTTTCTAGGCACATGCCTCCTAATTTCTGTCCTGTCTGAAGAAATGAAGCCTGGGTGGTCACTGCACATATACCCAGGGACAAACCTGAAGCAAAGGGACAAATTCTGGGCATATGAAACTATCTATGAGGCAGAAGTTTTCAGATGGAAAACTGGCACTGTTGTGGTGGTCGCACTAAATTAGAATTAAGCAAAGCTTAAATCTTCTTCATTATTCTAATTACCATTTAATTCATGGTATATATAGGTATCAAATATTATATACTCAAACACATATACCTTCAAAGTTATGACTTCTGTTCTAAAGTATTTCAGAATCCACAAATATGCTGATGGAGAGTCCGTAGAAAATGCACTGGACAATGGCTAAAATAAAGATAATCTCATGTAACAGTGCAATTGCTTTAAGGACTCATTAGATATTATAATGCTATAAAATATACACAGTGTTTGGGTGAGAGAACCTTAGTTCTTGCTCAGTTCCTCTGAAAAGAAAGGTAGGGGTGGTTTAAAAATGTCTGCCTTGAAGAATGATTCAGTACACTGCATTGGATACATGAGACCATAAATCAACTCTTAATGGGATCTGTAATGAAAATGCCATGGAAGGATATTAGTCTAAGGATCCCTGTCAACCTGTGTAACTACAGTAGTAATTGCCAGGGGTTATTTCCAGAGCCACTGTCCTGCCAAAGAATGGCATGTGGAAAGAAGTGTTCCATCCCAGTACTATCCTTGGTAGTAGGCTGGCATTCCACACATGTGCCTGGCAGCGGAAAGAGCAAATTGCATAAATATTTAGATAGGGAAGAAAGGAGGGGGCAGCATTCCAGTGCCTAAGCTGCTCTTTCCTGTCAGCTCTGTGAAAGCAAATGCTTTGGCTCTGCTGCCTTGTCCAAATACCTCGTCGATGCTCAGAGTTGGGGGAAAAGAAGTAAGAAAAAGTGGAACATTTTTTGAAAAGGTTAAAAAAAAAAAAAAAAAAAAGAAAAGAAAGAAACATGGCCTCGAAAATGACTAGCACATAAGTCACATACGTTTGGCTTGCCCAGAAAGATTTTTCTAAAGGTTTTTCTCTGTTTTTAACCAATGAAAATTTTATTTTTCTGACAGTTTTATGGGCACTGTTTTCTGCAAATATCATCTCTAGCCGTGGCTTATATCTTATATTCACTGGAAGCCAATTCCACTTCATTTCACGGTCATCCACAAATGAATGATGTCTTGGGCTCCGCAGCAGTGCTGTGTGCTTTGGGATAACAGCAAGGCTGTTATCTCTGAGGACGCCGGCAGAATGGGTGAGCTCTCAGTGAGTATCAAGTAGTATCTCATTACGTCAAGGAAGCCAATAAGCATATGAGCCCTAAAACCCCATGCTGCGAGCCTCACTGAGAGATCATTTCCCACTTTAACAAAAGCCCTAAGTATTTGATACTCTGACTATTTATTTCAATGCCCTTTCTCCAGATTCCTTTGCTGGCAGAGGGTTGTCTTTCATTTCCTAGCACTGGAAAATATACTCTGATTAAAATATACCTTATTTAAGTAAATATTTGGGGTGTCTTAACATACGATCAGAGTCTAAATCCCATTTCATCTTCTTATGAAGCTGACATCTGCAATATTTATTTTAAATTTGTCACAGGTCTATCTTAAGCTCAACTGTACATTTTAAAACCACAATCCTGCACAGCAAATAGGATACATATTTAGTCATCAGAATACAAAGTCAGCAATTGTTTTGAGAGGAGTGCATAGCATGCCTCCGTGCTAAAGGAAGAAAGTACCAACCAGGTTGAGAAGCTCAGCACGATCTCACGGAGGACATAAATTTGAGATGGGATTCGCAATCGGATGCAATTTCAATGCAGTGCTCTCCAGTCATCTCATTTTAAACTTTCACATCATATAAATATTCAAACATTCTATCAAAATCTACATGCTAGGATTGCAAAAAATTCACAGCTTTTTACTTGCCCCTTGCACACATACAGCCCTCATTAAAATTGTGCACAGTTCAAAAATGAATGCAAGGCTGGTGGATAGCTCAGGGGTTCGATGTGCACTCAGCACGCAGGAGGTCCTGGGTTCTACCTTCAGCATAAAAACAAAAGGAAGAAAAACAATGTGTGCAATTGCTTCTGCTTTTTCGCATGACAATATTATAAAGTAGCATAGTTTTTAAATGTTTGTAATTGCTTGGAAACAAACACTGAAAGAAAAAAAAAAACTCTTTTCCCAAATAAGTGGATTCACTCTTTTAGCTGACTTGTTAGTTTTCAAAGAATCTCTGCTAATCTTTTATTGATTCCATGATTCACCTAAGTAGAAATCTCTGCCTGAAAGTGCATCTCACTGGAATAAACCTGAAAAAGAGAGACTTGCTCGGATAGCTTCATAAACACGTGCCAGCTAGCCCCAGGCAGAAGGAGATCCACCATGGTAACGTGGCTTCCACTTGTGCCTGCTTCCCACCCACGCAAAATCCCAAAGTCACTGACAACAGCATCTCACTTATTCAAGCACACTTAGCACTCCCTTTGAGCTACTGTAAGTTAGAGGTGCTGTGTTTGATATAAACAAAATACACTAAGAATGTATGTACCTTATCCCAGAACATTGTATTTGTTTTCATTCTAATTCCTTAGGGTACTTAAGAAGAAATAATTGGAAGTGAGGGGATGGCATTTGTGACTGATGACTTATCTTTCCTACCTTTTAGCTAACCCATCTTCATCCATCCATTCATTCATTCATTCAGCAAAAAATATAACTCTTAAGCACTGTACCTCTTTTAGACACAGGGATACAGTGTGAGGCCTGGGAACAAAACAATTCCCTTTTGAATTTTCATCTCAGTCATGGAAAGAGATACTAATCAATGCTTATTCGTAAAATATCTAGCACAGCAGAAGGAATTAAATGCTACAGAAAAAAAAATAGAAAACAACACAAATGATTGGCGAGGCATGGTATTACTTAGGCTACCGATGAAGGAAGATCTTATTCCCTATTTGCCTGCACGAATGAAAATAAGCTAGGGGCTGAGAAAGAGACAGATCCTGTGGAAATGTTGCCCTACCCCCAGCTGGAGCCTCTTGAAGTGTTTGTAGAGCTAGGAGAAGGGATGTGAAGAAGGGTACCAGGAGAAGATGAAGCCAAGAGGAAGAAACAGACAGCACTTCCCACTTTCATTTTTCTCATTCACACTCACTGGTCTCGCATTCTTTCAGCCCTTTCTACCTCTTTCTTTGTTCTCCTCACTGAGTTCAAAATTCAATTAATCATCCATAAAAATGAAAGAGTTTCAGCTTTCCCAGTGTTGAGGCAGAACGGATGATGACTTGCACAGCCTCTACTGATTCGGTGGGGTTGTCTTCGTCTTTGTCATCATGTTGGTTTTGGTTTGGCTTTGGCTCTGGACTGCTACCTTTTCCACAGCCCCTTTCATGTCCCCACTGCCAGAACCTCCTGATGCCTCCTTGTCCTGCCATCCCTTAGTTCGGCAATACAAAAAGGGCATGCCCTTCAATTGTGGTGGCCATCGCCATAGGTATTTAGAAGACAGACAGAATGACCAATAGAGGACTTGGGGAAAAAAGAAAATTTTGGTCTTGCATGGCAAAGAAAGAGTCACTGGCTCAGAACAAAATGAAGAAGGGCTTCTCAAGAGTCATATTGATGATGATGATGATGTTGTCTTAGAGCCACTGCACAGAAGTTAGTTTCTGCCTCTTCTGTTCTTCTTTCAGGGGGAGGGGCTCTGTTCCATCTGTGAGTATCTAGGCAGTGAGAAAGAAGGATGAAGATGATAGAGACAATAGTCAGAAATCTACCTGCTGGAAATGCTGCAGATTCTCTATTTAAATAAAATATAGAAGATCTAGAAGTAGAATGAACATGGGTAGAAGTCATAGTGTCGTTTCCTGTTTGATTTGTACTAAAGAAGGAAAATCTCATTATGTTAATGCTATATGCAAAAAATTTTTGGCAGAATCTAATACTCATTTAGTATCAATCCACTTGCCACACCATCAATAGAGAAGGCTCTTCATTATTAAAAACAAAAAGCATCTTCAAAACACTTATAGTTAACGGCATACCTAGTGGTGAGAAATGCAAAACGTTCCTACCAAGGCCAGATGAAAAGCAAGTGTGTCACCACTTTGGAAATCTATCTGGTGCTATCTCAGAAAACTGGGAATAGGGCTTCCTCAAGATCCAGCTATTCCACTCCTTGGAATATACCCAGAAGATACACCAGCACACAGCAAGAAAATTTGCTCAACCATGTTCATAGCAGCCTTATTCATAATAGCCAGATCATGGAAACAGCCTAAATGTCCCTCAGTAGAAGAATGGTTAAAGAAACTGTGGTACATATACACTATGGAATACTACTCAGCTATTAAAAACAAGGAATTCCCGAAATTTGTGGACAAATGGATTGAGCTAGAGATGATCATAATGAGTGAGTTAACCCAGAAGCAGAAAGACTCAAATGGTATATACTCACTTATATCTGCATACTAGCCCAATGGACATGTCCCATGAAAGCCTTCCCTTACCAGGAAACTGGGACAGAGGGGAGGACATCCTATTGGGACTCTAGATGAGAGAACAATGGGTGAATAGCAATGTAGAAGGATCCAGTGGGTTCTAGAAACCTACAAGTAGAACATTATGATAGGCAGATTTGGGTCATGGGGTCCCGCTCAAACTAAGGCCCTAGCCAAGAACAATACAGGCCGAATAATTTAAACCCCTACCCTGATCTAGCCCATGGACAAGACAGTCTTCACACTTGAGTGGAGAGAGGGATTTGACTTTCTCAAGTACTCTGGTGCCTCACATCTGACTATGTCCCCTGGCGGGGGAGACCTAGTGGCACTCAGAGGAAGGACAGCAGGTCACTGAGAAGAGACTTGATACCCTATGAGCATATACAGAGGGAGGTAATCCCTCTGAGGAACAGTCATAGGGGAGGGGAATAAGGGGAAAATGGGAGGGAGGGGAGATTGGGAGGATACAAGGGATGGGATAACCATAGAAATGTAACAAGAATAAATTAATTAAAAAAATAAATTAAAAAATAAAAAAAAAAAAAAAAAAAAGAAAAGCAAGTGTGTCTGTCTTCACCTGAGTGCTTTCCAATGTCTTAGAAATTCCATCAACATAATCAGGACCACAAAGAAAAAATTGGGAGGGAGACACAAAATCATCCTGTTTTTACAAGACATGACTGTTTATGTAGAAAACCAACAAACATTTAAAAAAGACCCCTAGAAATAAAAATAAATATAACAAGATTTCAAGACACAAGGTGAATTTAACATACTTATATTTGGACTGAATGAATATAATCAAAACTAAACACACCACAGCATTTACATAAACATCTCCAAAAATGAAATCATAAGGTATAAATCAAGTATGTACAAGAGCTATATGAGAAATATATGAATACATGAACAATTTTTTATAACTAAATAGTGTCAGGGAAATGGCTTATATTAATGAGTAATAGCAACACAAAAATGAGAACATGAGTTCAGAGGGAACCCTGGGACCAGTCTAATCAAATCAACAAGCTCCCAGTTGAGTGACTAACCTTAAAGAATACATTTGATATCAACTTCTTCTCTTCAAAGCATACATACACATGGAGAAAGACAGAGAGACAGAGATTGGTAAAGAAGCCTGGAGAACTATATAAAGGGAAAGATATTTAAATTTCATGGATAAAAAGACTCATTGTCAAGATGCTCATTTCCTTCAAACTGACCCGTAGATTCAAAGCAAGTTTAAGTAAAATTCCATTAAGCTACTTTTGATATCAGCAAATTGGTTCCGTGGCTGATACAGAGAAACAAAAGAATCAGAACAGCCAACAATGTTTAGGAAAAAATAAAGTAGGAACGTTGATACTTGATGATTTACTATGAAGCTACAGTCAACAAAATGCTGTAGTACTGATTGTGAAAATGGTCAAATAGATCAATGCAAGAAAATAAAAAAGATAAGGATTAGACCCACACAAACACATCAACTGATCTTTGATAAAGAAACAAGACAATCTTTTCATCAAATGGTGCTGGAACAATGGATGCTCACACACAAAAGGTTGACTCTAGACACAAATCTATGACTTCTGTGGAAATTAGCTCCAAAATTTTCCATAGACTATAACATAAGAGAAAACCTAGGTAACCTTGGGCATGGCAATAACTTTAAATACAAAGCCAGAGTTAGTATTCATGAAAGTAATTACTAATAAACTATATTTCATTACAATTAAAATATTCTCATATGTAAAATAAAATATCAAGAAAATAAGAGACTAAAAAGATATACCACACACAGAGAAATGATATTTACCCAAGACATATACAATAAAGGGGTATTATACAAAAATACACACTTAAAAGTAACATTAAAAAGCCAACTCTCCAATTTTTAAAAAGTGGGTCAAAGACCTTAGAATGGAACCCACTAAAGAAAATATACAGATATCAAATAAGAATATAAGCCAAAAAATCCACTTGATATGTCATGAGGAAAATGAAAAAAACAAATCTACACCACCACAAATATACTAGGTTTCTCAAACTACAGAACAGGGCATAGTTGTGTTGGCAAGCATGTGGAATAACAAGAATGGTCATGTGATGTTCAGAGTGGAAGAAAATTTGGTCATTTTTTATAAAGTTGCACATTCATAGCACAGGTTCCAGGAAAAGATTACAGTGTGTGTGTGCATGCTGAGGCTTACCTAGATTTCTCCATTTTATTCAGCACTGGAGAATAGTGCTACTCTTGTTGGGAGGGTATTCCCACCTCAATTAATTTAATTAAGGTAATCCCTCACAGGAATGGCAAGGGGATTGTCTCCCAGGTGATTGTAGATTCTGTCACATTGACAACATGAACCATCTCAATTACTAACACATGCCAACTGATATTAATCACATGATGTCTAAATCTAAGACAATGACACATAGCATTAGTGCCTTCCAGGGGTTGGTGTGGGGCCAATAAAGCACACAGATACTTTAGGCAGTGAAAAGGCTCCATCTGATGTTATGAGGATGCCCATGTGACATTAGACATTTGCCAAAATCCATAAAATGCATAGCACCAAGAGTCAATCCAAGTCTACCTAGAGACTTTGAATGGCATGTGTTGTAGACTCATCAGTTTCCGCAAACTTCCCACTAAAGGCCCCTAATCAAATATGACTTCAATCCCCTAAAGAGAAGGAGGCACTAGAGTGACTTCACAAAGAGAAACCGCATGCACGAGAACAAGAGCAGTCTCAGAAGAAACCAGACCTGTCACTCCCTGACCTTAGCTTTCAAACATTCAGAGTTATGAGGAAAGCCATGAAGTCCATGGGGGTTTGTTATGGTGGCCCTGACAAATTAACACGAGTTGCATAAAAAATGTAATAAAAAATAATTAGTTCCTGTGGTAGTTTGAATAAAAATGGTCCTTATAGGCTCATAGGGAGTAGCATTATTAGGAGAAAGTCTTATAGGAGGAAGTGTGTCACTGGGGGTGGGCTTTGAGGTTTCAGAAGCTCAGTCCAGGCCTAGTAGCTAACTCTTATTTCCATCTGCCTCCCAATCCAGATATAGAACTCTCAGCTACCTCTCCAGCACCATGCCACCATGCTTCCAGACATGACATTAATGAGATAAGCCTCTGACCTGTCAGTCCAAATTAAATGTTTTCTTTTTCTTTTACTTTTTTTTTGGGGGGGGGGAGATAGTTTGGTTTGGTTTGGTTTAGTTTTTTGAGACAGGGTTTCTCTGTGTAGCCTTGGCTACCCTGGACTCTCTCTCTATAGACCAATCTGACCTCCAGCTCACAGAGATCTGTCACCTCTGCCTCCACAAGTCTTGGCATTACAGGTGTGTGTCACCATGCCCAGGTAAATGTTTTCCTTTTTTTTTTTTTTTTTTCTTTTTGAGAGTAGCCATTGTCATTGTGTCTCCTCACAGCAGTAGCAACTCTAACAAGACAGTTTCTTTTCCATCCTCACCATAAACAGTTACTCATAAGAGAGCAAGTTTCCATTTCTCAGCTTAAAAGGTGAATAGTTTCAGATGACAATTGGATCACATTTTGCTGTTGACGCTATGAAGTTATTGACTAAGATCTTGTGACAGATCCACTTTCCCTACTGTCTGAGGGCCCTGCTTGTACCCTAGGCCTCTGATCAGATGCCATGTCACTCAACCAGCCTGGAGAGCGAGAACTGAGACTTAGGTTTGATTTGAGATTAAAAGAATTGATCATCTGTGTCTCCTCTTCCCCTCGCATTTCCCATCTGTAAATGGCTGCTTTTTTACAATGAGAAATAAGAGGAAAACATCAGGGTTGAAAAAAGTCACAAAGAGCTATAGATCAGAGTCCAGAGGGGCAAAACATCCCTGGTTGACTAAAAGGAAGTGGTGCTAGTTGGAATTCTTAAACGCTGGAACAAATCAGCCTTGAAATCTGGGATGATTGTGGTGCAATAAAGGGGCAAGTGGCCTGAGATAGTATCCTGTATTCCCCATGACCTATGTGTCAGGCAAGCAATCCCTAAGTGCCCTGTCCCACAGTGACTATCTGGACAGCATCCTGGCAGCTGGCTGCCTCACTAAGGCTAAAGGAGTAGTAGCCAAACCTCTGACACTTGTGTTATGAGCACAACAGAGATGAAGAAGGAAGAAGTCACAAGAGCAAGTGCTGCCTGTGCTTAGAAGATGTGAATGCCATAAAAGCAGCCAGGCTGAGGGCTAAGCCCAGAGAGGAGAAGATGCACGCACTGGTCCACAGGAGGACAGAGAGCAGACCAGAACATCTTCCACCTGCCAGGTTCTAATTCCCACCAGTCACAGGGACCATCCATTAGCCTCCTCTTGCAGCCACCCTCGGAAGGACAGGGTGGCACACTGCAAGACTGAAGCACTGTTTGTAAGAAAAGCAACAGCCAAAACGAGGAGTGTAAACTTTGGCCAGATCAAATGTTAATCCAAGAAGCTGTTTTAGTCAGAAGAGATTTAATTATCTGTAACTGTCAAGTCGACGTTTTCACTCCATTAGCACAAAAGGGGTCACTGTGCAAGAAAGAAAATCAGGTAACATTCAAAACTCCTTTTGTTCCTGCATGAATTGTGTTATATATACTTACTATTTCTTATATTTCTCTAAATATAGGAAACACCAATGCACATGACCCACTAAGTGGCCTAACAGAAGTGTCAGTGAATGGAATGGCAAATGTGTGTATCCCACTGGGATCAGGCGTACACGGGAGCTGCATGAGACCCACTTGGTTATTCAGTGGAGGATCGCTAGTATATGTGTTAACTGAAATTAAGGAAAAAAAACCCCAACCCACTTATGTTAACAATTCTAAAGATTGGCTAATTACTACTTCATATTGCAACTTCAGAGCCAAAATTACCTTAGGGTGGCTTTATCTCCTTCAATAACCATTTGTTGTTCACTTCTGTGTTTAACTTAACATCTTTTTAAGTATTAGTTAAAATTTTTAGAGCTGTATTAATTTAGTAGACCTAAACTTCTAACAATCCAAAACCAAGACTGTCAACAGATAGTATCTGAGACTCATAGCAGAGATTTCCCCACTTGGCTATAACCTGGCTACCAGATATCCCTGCCAAGGTACTTGAAAATGCCTCATAGCTACCTTCTGCTGTGTATGCATAAATACTTCATGAACTTGCCTCCACATTGAAATACAGTATCGGCTAAATCAGACCCAGGGGAGGAGAATAGGGTGAAAGTGGGAGGGAAGGAGGAATGGGGGGCGGGGATACAAGTGATGGCATAACAATTTAATTGTAATCTGAATAAATTAATTAAATAAAATATCTGGGACAACTTGAATCCACATTCCCAGATCATAGCACTCAAATCTGACTCAAGAGGAAGCTCATATTCTCCTTGAGGTAAGAGTTATGTTTTGTACTGCCATGTGTGGTGAGTCCATCCCTACAGAGCATCACTTCCTGCAGAGACTAAGTATGGAAGGCCATGGCAGGGGCAGACAGGAAGCAAGGATATTCACGTCCGAGCCGAGTCATGACTTCTGTATCACCATTGACACACATTCGCCTGCTTTGTCGGCTGCTTTATAGACTGAGGTGCAGGACATCATTTTTAAGGAGGGGGCCATTAGAAAAATGTCACACTTTCTAATTAAAATAACTACATATCTTTAATGCGCCCTTCAATACTCCAAGGATAACTGAGCATATTGCTTGATTTGCACGCTCCTGGTTTCCATTTGTGTAGATCATTATTGCAATAAGTAGATGCAGATGCTGAAGTTAATTTTATTGTTAATGCTTCAGGACATTTCTTAGGAAAAGTGCACAAAGCTTTTAAAAATCCAATAAATTATATTGGGTCTTAATTTACTTCATGTTATACCTTCAATTGAGGAAGGACACAGAAGTGCTCTTGAATTTAGATCTTGATTTTATTAACAATTGGGTAAGTATTTGAATTACTAGAATGGGCAAGACACACTCTCAGAATGTTACTTATGTGTTAACAATCCCTCATTAGCTGGATAAAGAATTACATCTTGACTAAAATGGGTAAGAAGCTTATAAACTATCTTATTAATTCACAAATAATGACAACTTGAAGGCATACATTATGCCAGCCTCATGTCAACAGAAATGAAAGCTTTTCCCAAATCATTCTATAAAAATGCTGATTACCCACCGCACCCTCCAGCCACAGAATCTTGATGCAATTGTCAACAGAAATACCTTTGGTTCAGTTAATTATGTGTGATAACATCTGGGAGGGATTAAATAAGTGCTTTATACAGAAAAACAAAATGGGGAATAATTACATGTGCACCATAGGATGTGGAATATTGATTGTTCATACCTTAAAATTCAATTTATTCATCTATAATCTGGGGAGGCATGCCTCACTGATTTCCCTTCTCTCCTTCCAGAAGTGCCTTGAAGTCAGATTCGAAATGGCTTGTGTCAGGCACACATGCACGTGCATGTGCACACAAGCAAACACACCTACCAATTAAGTTTTGAAAAGTTGGAGGAATGTGCCCCCAAATTATTAAACCTAGCTTGGAAAAATAGACCACTGCAACACTGGTACACAGCCATAGCGTGTTCAAAGAGCTTGAGAGGACGGAAGGGTTCTTTTAGTTATTCTAATTACACTTATTTACTTCCTGCGTGTATGTGCACCTGTATTTTGTGTGCACAGGTTTGTCGGTGCACACATGTGGAGATGAGAGAACGACTTCAGGATTCAGTGCTTACCTTTTACCATGTGGGTCCTAGGGATCAAAGTTGGGTTAGTAAGCCTGGTAGCAAGGCATTTTACTGCTGAACCAGGCCAGCAGTGCAAGAAGATGGTAAAGACAAAATTCAAGGAGAATTGCATCTAACATTTTGAATTGTTGTTTTCCACAACAACTCATAACAAAAAGTGGCACAAGGACAGAGTTAAACACAGGGTTTGCTGGGCAGATTGCATAAGATGGCAACAGCTCCTGCACACTGTTGTTGTGTGGCCATCCTTGTGTTACTATGACTTACCTGGCAACCAGGGGGGGAAGGGCCATGCCCTCATAAGCTCCCAGATCTATGTACATTTTTGTATTAGCGTTTTCCCAAGCACCTCCATTTTGATTTCGGTAGCTTCTGCATCTCCTTCACGGCCGGAAGCATTAATGATGTCATTGTTGTAGGGCCCCCACGTGGAAATGGGTGTTCCAACGCATCCCACTCACCACAGGGCCAGAAACACTCTCCACTCTTTTTTTTTTTTCCTCACACAAGTGATAACTTCTGCATTTGTTGCCCAGAATTGTCTCTATGTACGCCCTGTTCCCAGAACAAACATTCTCATACTCTCAATCCACTTCTCTTCGCATTAGCCTCCTCGGGATCCATTCTACTTCCCCCAAACACAGGCGCCACCTTGAAGGCGCCATCTTGAAGTCCCTATCAGAGTATGTCTCCCCTCTCTAGACCTACTTCCTCTTCAAAAGGAGAGATTTATTTAGTTGTGTGAGTGTGTGTGTGTGTGTGTGTGTGTGTGTGTGTGTGTGTAAGTTAGAGGTTAACTCTCAGTAGTCAATTTTCTCCTGTCACTTTGTGGGATCCGGGGAAAGAATTCAAGTCATCAGGCATGCATACAAGCACCTCTGTCTTCACAGCCGTCTCACTGGTCCCAAAGGAGATTTTAAAAAAACAAAACAAAACAATGTTTTGCTACTAATACAGACATTTAAGCTTATATCACCCTTAGACAGACTTACTCTTTCAGTCACTCGTCTATAGAACATTCTAGTCTTGGCCCTGAGGTTGGCACTCAGCTCCCTGTTCCCTGTTATAAGGGAAACAAAGGAAATGACTCCATCTTATACCAAGTTGGCACCAGGTTTGGTTAATAATCTACTTCTTTGTAATCCTCAGGCCTTGTCTGTATCCAACACTGACTATATCATCCACAAGGACGTATTAAGATGATCATCTCTTTATAGCAGTATTTTCTATGCAATTCACAAACACATTCATTTTTTTTATAATAAATGTTAAAATGTATGATTTCAACATCTGCTCCCCCAACTGCATGTCTTTTTTAATGTTTTTATTCTTCTCTCATGTACTACATCCCTACTATAGTTTCCCCTCTCCCCCTTCCCCTCAGCCTCCCCTGTCCCACCTCCCCTTGATGGGTATTTTATTTCAAAATATCTAGGAAAAATCCTAGCTGCAAGTGTTTATAACCTGAAAAAAATTCCTCTGAGCCCAGTGGCCTGTTTTTAGACCCTGCTGTGTGCCAGCCCTTATCCTCTGTAAGACACGCGGCACAACTACTCCAGCAGAAAGTCCAGTTACCTTCATAGAGAAAACAAAGTTCCTTTCATGAGCTGAGCTCGCGCAGAGGTTCTATTTGCTGGCATTAACTAATCCTCACTAACAATGATCTAAGGTTTAACCTTTAGCTGTTTCATCCTGTTTTCTGGAACACGGTAGCTGGACAAATAACAATATTCTTGGGCCTTCTACCAGACTTGGTCACCACCCCCCCAATATTCAGCACTGTCTTAATTTTATACAAAGAAAGGATATACACAATGGAGCTTCAATAATATAGAAAAATATTGGCACTTGTCAAATGTAGTATCGTCAATATTGTAACTTGGCTAGCAAAAGTTATTATGTACTTTGAAACTAATGGGCATAAACGAAACATTCTAAAACAATATGTTTAGGCATTTCCCCAAATTAACTAATAGTCTAACATTATTATAGTATTGAGTCACTGGCTTCCGCCAGCATTCACAACAGCTGGAGATCTTCAAGCTCCTGAGCCTTCTATGCTGAAAGACCTAAACAAAAACAGCTGACAATCAGAAGTTCATCTGATTTTTCAGTCTTTTAGGGAGGCAGGCTAAGCTCTGTGTCTCTGAGTACTCCTTCATTTCTATAATTCACAAATCTTTTCACTACCAACATCCTCCACCATTAAAGCTCAACCATTCAAAATTGGGGGAGGTGGGAGGATTATGGGACAATTGAAATTGTATATGATTCCCAAATCTGTGATTGTCCATTCATGCTATTAAAGCAACATGTCCAAGTCTGTATAATTTATAGATATCAGGAATTTATTTTCTAGAGTTCTGGCAAAGTCAAGATGAAAAAGACTGAATATTCTTTAGACACTCTCTTTTGTTTACAAAGTGGCAGATTCTTGTTGTTCCCCACCAATACAAAACATAACAAAAACAAACCAACAAACAAAAAAACAAAAACCAGAGTATAACACTGCTTCTTCACATTGTGGACAAAATGGAAGGGATAAGCAGGAGTCTGAGGCCTCTCCTACAGAGGGAGCAGAACTGTCACAACTTAATTCCTTCACCAAAGCCCGAGCCTTAAGGCCATCACCTCGTCACCTATGCTCCAGTGTGTGGATTTCCAAGGGACCCACAATTCGGACCACACCAGCACTGTGTGTGTGTGATTTTGGACTGTTTCATTTCAAGCACGTCTCAAGATAGAGATATTCCAACAGACCCCGAAGCTCTTTTTTTTTTCCTCAGGATTTTTTTTTATTAATTTATTCTTGTTACATCTCAATGGTTATCCCATTCCTTGTATCCTCCCATTCTTCCCTCCCTCCCAGTTTCCCCTTATTCCCCTCCTCTATGACTGTTCCTGATATTACCTCCCTCTGTATATGCTCATAGGGTATCAAGTCTCTTTTCGGTGACCTGCTGTCCTTCCTCTGAGTGCCACCAGGTCTCCCCCTCCAGGGGACATGGTCAAATGTGAGGCACCAGAGTACGTGAGAAAGTCATATCCCACTCTCCACTCAAGTGTGGAGACTGTTCTGACCATTGGCTAGATCTGGGTACGCCATGCAGTTTTCCCAGTCAAAAGAGGTGTCCTGTGAAAACAGAGTGGCTGTAACTCTTCCTTTGCTGCCCACATGGTGCTCCGAAGTATGGAGAGTTACAGATATGCAAATGTGT
This sequence comes from Acomys percivali, assembly GCA_907169655.1. Classification (NCBI taxonomy): domain Eukaryota; kingdom Metazoa; phylum Chordata; class Mammalia; order Rodentia; family Muridae; genus Acomys; species Acomys percivali. The sequence goes on along the minus strand of OU015745.1, from coordinate 102,664,862 downwards.
CCTAAGCTGAATGAGAGGAGTGGGAAACATTCTCTTTATGGTGGCCCTTGAGGCCCATCTGCAACGTGAACCTCAGTGAATTCTTTGTCCCAAATCCTTTTTGTTATCATCATTGTCAGTTTGGAATCTGGAGAGGTCAGTAAGGTGTACTGGTTCAGCCAGGCTTGTGGGGCAGAGGTATCAGAACAGAGCACCACAGCACGTTCCACTCATCCGCTTATTAGATCTTGTCGTCAGCCGGCTAAAGGGAGCACCAGGAGTAGACATAAGCCTGAACTTCCCTTTCCTTTCTCAGGATCCTAACACCCCTAACCCAAAGAAGAAAGGGGATTATTGCATACAGGTTTGTATATATCCGAGTTTGTACAACTAAGTGGAATCTTGTTAGGAATTTGTAGGAATTAAATAGTGTGTTGGTAACATAACTCATTCATGGAACAATTGTCCCACCTGTGCAAGTTGTGGGTTCGGCCCCTAGAGCTGGAAGGGGAAAATGCAAAGACATCAATTAGTGAAGCTATTAAACATTGTATCAGCCCCTTTGCTTTCTGTTTCTACTTCAATTGGTTGAGTTAATAGCGTATGCTAATTTTTGCACAGTCTGATCATACAAGCATTAACAAAACTAAATCAAGTAGATAATGTCAGGCTTACAAGACACGGTGTTTTAGTCTGTCTTCAGGTCATTTCCACAAAAGATGGCAGGTGCAATCATAATCCAAGGTAATAAAAGTAAAAAGCAAGGGCATGTTTTTCATTAATAGGAAAAATAGCCTTTCTCGCAGGTCTGGATCACATAGAAACAACATTTTGGGGTCATTTTCTTTATGACAGTATCACGTTCAGTAAGAAAAGTATCATCATATACAAGTTAGGAAAATAACAAAGAACATTTTTAAAGGAAGAAAATTTAAAGCAACTCCAACTGCGATCATCAAGAATTTTGAATCTACACAGTTCTAGGCTGAAATCCTGACTTTGTTGAACCATATACAAGTGCCTGCATGCCTCTGTGTGTGTGTGTGAGTGTGTGTGTGTGTGTGTGTGTGTGTGTCTGTGTGTGTCTGTGTGTGTCTGTGAAAGTTATAGTGGTCTCTGTACTCTATTGTATCCCCATGTAAAATGGAGTTATTAGGCAATTTTCAGGAGCTTTCTTTTTTTACATACACTGTTGTTTTGCCTGCATGTGTGTCTGTATGATAGTGTCAGATCCCCTGAAACAGGAGACACAGACAGTTGGCAGCTGCCATGTGACTGCTGAGAATCAAATGCAAGGCCTCTGAAAGAGCAGCCAGTGCTTTTAACCACTGAGCCATCTCTCTGGCCCCTGGAGGTTATTCTTTTTTCCATTAATTTATTTGTTTACTCACTTTACCATCTGATCAAAGCCACCCTCTCCTCCCAAGCCCCTCACACACACACCCTTCTCCTCACTGTTCCTTGTCCATCTCAGAGAAGGGGAGGGTTCCCCCAATGGGTACCAACAAGCCCTGGCACATTAGTAAAGAATCAAACCCTCTGTTGTAAGCAGTTTTCCTTCACTTGCATGCCTTTGTCTGTGATACCCTAGGATGAGGCTTAGGGGAAAGCAGCCTAATGTAAACACTTTGTTGCTGAATTCCTAAGCTGATAAGGAAGACTTGCCCACAGCAGCAATTCCACTGATGGCTTGAGCCTTCAGATAACATCGGGCATCCAGGAGGAGGCAATAAATGGGGAAGCAATGGCAAAAGCTGACCATAGAAACCTTGAGCTCCCAATATGGGAGTGCTTTAGCTGCCCATGGCAGCCAGTAGCCGCTAGAGTTCCTTGAGAACTAAGCTCTGTAGCTACAACTCAAGCTTTATCAAAGAGGCTGCTCTCTTTGGATGGCACACACAAGTCTATTTTCTGAGAGCAGATTAACATATTTGGGGACAGATATTCTACTCAGGATTATAGAGGGAACGAGTTCTCATTGCACAGTCTAATGTCTGGACCTCCTTGTCCAGCCTCTATTTTAAGAAGCTTTCTTGTAGCACTTACTACCTCTGAAGAAACACGTTCTTAAAAGGAACTGCATTTGACTTACATGCATAGCACCTTCCAACATGCAACCAAATTATGTCTGCATAATTTACCTGTGTCTCTCAGCTTCGTGGTAACCTGAAGCTATGCACTCAAAAAAAGTGCCTTGTGAGGAACGACTGCCCTAAGACCCTCAAAGTACCTGTCTCTCAGGCTGGCATGCAGTGTGAACGGAACACACAAGAATAACACAGAACACATGGTAGGGGGTACAATTTTTTTGGCATACTGACTAATGCCTCCTCATCTGTTTATTTTTACAGAAAAAAAAAATGTTCTTGTGTGTGCTGGGAGACATCCAGGGATTTATTGTTATCAGCTGTGCTTTTTCTTACTTTAGAAAAAATGACTGGTATTTTTAAATCGTTTTTGTAATTTGTCTCAGTTAACTTGGAATATTAGTACACACCAGGTCTCCTAGCACTAGGGAGGCAGAGGCATAAGTACTGTGAGCTCTAAGCCAGTCTGTAGTGCCTAGAACGATGCTATATATAAGAAAGGAAAAGAACAAAAGCATCTAAGTGTGTGACTGAAAAGGTAACTATTTCTCCACATGATATTATGGGGAGTTTTGGTAGTTTCAGATTGCTTTTATAAGTAATGCTTTACTAAACATTTATTTTAACCTCATTTGCATACTCGCTGCTTTATCTCTGAGTATTTTCTTTCAAGTTCTACTTTAAAAATATATTTAATTTGCAGGATTTTCAAAAACACACAATACCAAAGAAATAGAAAATGCAAGGTCATGTGCTATATTTTTTGGAAGTCTGTAAATAATTGCTTTTTAATTAACGTAAGTAAATTTTCCAACTGAAAAATTGATGTCTAAAAACTTTAACTACATGACATGCAGAAAAAGAAATGTCCAGTTTAATAAGGCTTTTGTTCAAGTTAGATGGTGATTTCGTGTGGCATTAATTTAAGCTAGAATGTACATCATGCAGTAAACAATGCAAATAATCTTTTTCTATCATGTCATAAGTCAGATCCATTGCCATTATTTGGAGAAGCGGTCAAGTCCATAGAACGCTCCTCATAAGACTCACATATTTACTTATATATCACTTCTTATACTGTTCTTGTTGGCAGATTAAAACCAGCCTGATGCAGTCCATTGCCCCAGGCCTATACTAGCAAGAAGACCCTGTAACTTGCACACAGTGTGCTTCTTATTATCCGTAGGCCTTCTTATTGATTAGATCACAGGCAAGATAAATGCATGACCTTACCCTCTTCTGACAACCGTCATGGACTCGGTAGAAGAAAGGAAGAAAATAAAAAACAATCTATAAACATTTCTGAAAAGAAAATGTTTTGAACATGTCAAAACTTAAATTCTAGACTCTTTGAAAATGCTAAAGTGTATGACAAAGATATGAAAACAATCACCAACCATTTATCCAAAGAAGGTGTAAGTATATTACATGCAATCTAAAGAAAGTAATTGAATTTAAAAGTTTCTGAGTGGCCTTAAGAAAGAAATCTGCGAAGAAGAACAAAAACATGAAGAAGAAAAGACAATGCTTATATTTGTCATTCTGTGGAAAAAATAAAATTATAATAATGAACTACTAAATATAGTCTGAGTGGGAAATGGTTCATTGTCTTCCAAGCTTTATGAACACATAAGCACCTCTACTACTTCAGAGGTTTTAAGTTTGGTCAGAAAAAGCTGTTACAGAATTCTATTCAAATACTTTATCCCTGGAAATATGCCAAAATCATCCAAATTAAGGACTTTAGTTATAAATCAGGATAGAATGTCAAAAGTAGAAACAATTCACTCAAATGTGTGTGTACATATATTTTTTCCATACGACAATTACTGAGAACCTAATATATGTGCCTAACAAGATGCCTGACATTACAATTTCAAGGAACTTCAAATTATTTTATGATTAACACAATTGTACATTTGATCACTATAGTTTGTAAAGACATGATTCATGAGATTAGTTTTAGACAAAAATCTTTCAAAAGGATTGGAATATGAATTCTTCCGTAACTTCCTAGAGATTCATCTGGATGACGTCATGGATGAGGCAGCTCATGCTTTAGAACATCAATGCACTAGAGAAAACTTCCAGTTATCTAGTCTTCGGCAATGATTACAGTCAAGGTGGGTTAAAGGGGAATAAATATAAAACAAAGCAAAACGGGGCTCTTGATTACACTTTTTACAATTTTATCTAAGGTAATCTATAATTTGTAAGTACAATGGTTAAATTTGCTCGATTTTCAGTTTTTGTCAAATGCGAGATTCTCTTCTACTTGCTTTGTGGTTACACAATGCTAGAATATGAAGCTATTGAGAAAAGATTAAAAAAAAAAACAGCAGGGCATAAAGCAACAGAGAAGATACAACAAACAAGAAAGCAAATATATGCTACTTACTCTTAGGAAGTCTCCACCCTAGGGAAGCAGATGATGTACAGTTTAGCAAAGGGACAAAAGTTTGGGGAAAATAGCCAAAGAAATGTCACTCATGCTTAAAGGATGGGCCATATTTTGATAGAAGAAATGGCTGAGGAAAAAAAAAAAAAACCAGGTCAAAGAAATAGCATGAGAAATGCTTTCCCCCATTTCCCCCATAGAAATATACCAGTGTATTTCCAAGTCCCTTCAATTGCCACATCTCAGCAATTTTGTAAAAGAAAAGAAATCAAATGCCATTTCTCCAGATGTTTGTCGTGACTCAGGAAAACATAATATTTTGGTTAATAGCTAAAGAGTGAGATTAAAGTGACAGGATGGAGCTATTGAAGTCTTAGACTGCTATTAAACAGGTACAGATTTTTTTCTGTCATGTTAATTATGTTTCAACAAGTAGGCTTTAAGACTAAACTCAGTTCATTTAGTGAGACTAAAAAGAACCTGCAATTGATTGGAGCCACCAGATACTGAATAAAAACATTTACTTATGCTGATGAGACAGAGGATCTTAAATTCCAGGCCAGACTGGGCTAGAGAATGAGATTCTATTTCAAAAACCTAAGCATGCACAAGCAGACGCAGGAAAACATACACACACACACACACACACACACACACACACACACACACACTCAGTATAACTTCATGAAAAACTGGCATTCAAATGTTAAGTGTTCCCACTCCTTCATTGCTGGCGTGAGTGCAAACTTGTACAACCCCTTTGGAAATCAACCTGGCACTTTCTTAGAAAACTGGGAATAGGGCTACCTCAAGACCCAGATATTCCACTCCTGGGAATATACGCAAAAAGATGCCCCACCACACAACAAGGACATATGCTCAACCATGTTCATAGCAGCCTTATTCATAATAGCCAGAACCTGGAAGCAACCTAAGTGTCCCTCAGTCAAACAATGGATAAAGAAACTGTGGTACATTTACACTATGGAATACATCTATTAAAAACAAGGAAATCCTGAAATTTGTGGGCAAATGGATGGAACTAGAAATGATCACACCGAGTGAGTTAACCCAGACCCAGAAAGACTCACATGATATATACTCATTTATAATCGGACACTAGCCCAAAAGGGAAGTCCCATGAAAGTCTTCACTTACCAGGAGATTGGGATAGATGTGGGGACTTCCTATTGGGACTCTAAGTAAGAGAAGTATGGGAGAATGGAGAAATAGAAGGATCCAGAGGGTCCTAGAAACCTATAAGAAGGACATCATGACCATCAAGACTGGCAGATCTGTATCCAGGGGGCTCTGCTCAAACTACTGCACCAACCAAGCACAATATATGCAGTAAGCATTGAACCCCTATTCAGATCTAGCCAACGGACAGGGCATTACCCACAGCTGTGTGGAGAGCGGGGACTGACTCTGACATGAACTCTGGTGCCCCATATTTGACCACTTCCCCTTGGTGGGAAGGCCTGGTGGCATTCAGAGAAAGGATAAGCAGGCTACCAGGATGAGACTTGATAGGCTGTAACCATATGGTTGAGAAGGAAGTCCCCTTCTGTCACAGACCTAGGGGAGGGGAATAGGGGGAAAGAGGGAGGAAAAAAGGAATGGGAGGATACAAGTGAGGGGATAACAATTGAGATGTAAAATCTGAATAAATCAAATAAATAAATAAATAAATAAACAAGTGTTAAGTGTTCCCAAATGTGTCTGAAACTTAGCCTTCAGGATTAACATGTGGATATTTTTAAGCATGATAAAGCAATACAAACTAGCAAGGACTTATTTACTAATCTCTGGTGACCAATTAAATAAAATAATACAAATGTTTTCTCAGACTAGAGCAAAAAGACAGGAGTCAAGTTATAAGGGAAAACCCGAGAAATCTTAGCGCTTCATCTGGACTATACTACTTTTTGCTCCAAATCTTAAATAATGACAAAAGTGAAAATTGAGATTCAAATACTCAAATATTAAAGATAGATTGAATGCAGCCATCCACAGGTCACCAGAGACTGTAAATTCTATGATATTTAAAGACATAAGCCAATGACAAAATAGGTGATTGCACAATAGGCAGAGTTATTTAGGGCACCTTGGTCCCAACTGAACACAGATGTAAAAAAATGCGGCTGTTTCCAGTTTCTCTGAACATACTAGACCACTCAATATCACACCCTGGTGTGTTGTTTGCTTTTTTGATAGCCAAACAAGACAGGCTGATTGATTGATTCACTCACAGGTATTCATTCCTCTGACAAATATTTATTGAAGGATTCATAATCTCAAACACTGGGCTATAGGATTTTTCTCACATCACTTAATTGAAATTCAACCAGTATTCTCACGTTATAATGAGGATTAAGTTGGCTAATATTTACATGGCATTTAAAAGAGTCCATGGCACATAGTAAGTGCTATATAAATACGTGTTAAATAAATTATGCTGAAGTTTATTGTAATAGGGTCTCTGCATATGGTTGCTGTAGAACTTCTTTCTCTCTCAAAGGATTTTTCTTTTTTTTTTAATCACCAGAGGTCATGTGCATCCTGAAACATCCAGTGAAAACTGAGCATAAAAAACAAATACAAATATATTCCCATATTAAAATCACCTGTTGTCAGTTTCCCTGCTAAAATAAAAATCTCATAGGGCTGGCATAGAGGTCTTATCTCACCCTTTAGGCGTTTGTTTCTCATGTACTTATGAAATCCTAGACTAGATTCAAGCAAAGCAACTCATGTTCTTCTCACATTATGAGACTGTCATTTCTTCTAGGCCCTACCTAGGTCCAGGAATCATTCCAACCTTTGATCTCTGCCCTCGTCCACTGCCCTGAAGGAACTCATTGTCCCTAAAGGCATGTCAGCAAGTTGCAGGTGGCATGAAAGAGTAATTACCATTCAGGATGAGATACTGATTCTAGACTAGATGATCTAGAAGTGTGATGGGATCATTTTTTAAATTTATATATTTATTCACTTTACATCCCAATCATAGCCCCCTCTCAGTCCCATCCTCCCTCCCTCTTCCCCCTATCCCTCAGCTACTCTTCAGAAAAAGAGAGCCTCCCTTCCCCCCTTCCAACCCACTCCAACACACCAAGTTGCATCATAACTGAGAGCATCCTTTTCCGCTGTGGCCTGGGGAGGCAGCCCTGCCAGGGGAAAGTAATGAAAAGACGGCCCACAGAGGCCATGTCAGAGACAGCCTACCCTTTCTAGGAGACCCACATGAAGCCAAGCTGCCCATCGGCTACATCTGTGTAGAGGGCTAAGTCCAGTCCATCCATCCTCCTTGGTTGGTGTTTCAGTTTCTCCGAGCCACTCAGGGATTATTTTTGAAAGGTATCTTCGACTTGAGCCCCTCTTTAAGAAATACGGCAAAGAGCATTAAAAAGTATATCTCTTCCTTCGTCGACATCATAATTAACTCTGGAAGACAATGAGTAACTTTTCTGTCTTGAAGAGAAAGATTCAGAAAGATCCATCTCTGCGCACCCATATTCCAAGCTACAACAGGATGTTATCCCAATTCCTCCCACAATTCATCTCTGTCCTGTGACTAAAATAAAGGAGTTGGGAGAGACGCAGGGGCTTCACGACAACGCATACAAACAGATCCTGCCAACTGTGGCGCCGCCCTTAGACGAACACATCCAGTCCCGGGACTCTGACATGGGTAAGAGCTACTGGGTTAGAGTCGCTAAACAGAGAAACCTCAGTATGTTTTCACTCAAAGGCTCACAGTGGACAGCGGCTCCTCAGGCCTGATGCTCAGCCAAGCGTTTCTATCAATCATGATGATCTGGTGCCCCCCTCTGGCCTCACTGCAGCAATGTCCTTTAGCTCCATCAAGAAACTAAAGGTTTTTTTTTTTTTTTTGAACCAAAGTCTAGGATGAAATCACCAAAATCTACATGCAAGAGAAATCTAGCTTTGTCTGAGCTTACATTATTATTCTAATTCTTCCAGGCAAAGCAAAACTTGGCAGGCTAGCTGCCTGCTCTTAGACTCCGTGTACTTAAAGGGATGTAATTTTGCTTAGTATGTTTAAGCATTCCCCATAGAGAGTTAGTACTCATCACCTCTTTACAGTTAAGATGAGTAACCTACCTAGGTGCTGATCAGGGGAGTAAGATAGTTTACTCAAGAGACCCATTGTGCAAGACTCAAAAGGACTTAGAAAACTGTGCAGATAAAGTCTGTATTGAGAAATCAAGTTAAACATTATTACAAATTGCAAAAACTACAATTACAAAACAAATTACAAATACTGCAATCACAAAACTATCGTTTCAATTTATTCACCTGTTTTTCTTGTTTTGTTTTGTTTTGTTTTGTTTTGTTTTGTTTTTTTGACAAAAAGAGATAGCGGTTGAACACCGTTCCAGAAAGCTTCCAATATCCCGCAGTGATTTTTCTTTCCGTATCTAAGGTCTCTCGCACTGTGGTCCCTCCCTCTGATGTGACTTCTAAGGCTGCAGTATTGCCTGATCCCTGTTGTGACAGCACATAGAAGAGTTACCAGCTTGTGTCCTGAAATGGTTGGGCAAGTATATATAATACATGCTCCAAGTTACTGAGAGATGGGGGTGAATCAGAGAAAACAGGCTCTGTAGGGTTCCTACAGCAACACTAAGGGTATCAGATCGTAAAAGAGCAAGATGCCAAACTGAAGGTCAGAGGGTGAGGAGCCAAAGACGATCCTCATGGGTTAGAGGCAGGTATCAACGGAGGAAATCTGTGCATGGCTTTTAGACTGTATCTTAATGCCACAGGTATGCACAGGGCAAACACAAGCCACATAGGAAAGTGTGTGAGGCACCCTGGTTTCTCCTTTATCAGCCTGTCAGAGTTCTGAAACTCAGGGGCCTCCTGGATTGGAATATAGAACTGATTCTTACTTTTTGTTTTAACTTTATATTGGTTCTTTGTGAACTGCACATCATGAACCTCAGTGCCACTCATCTCCTTATCCTTCCATATCTGCCCTCTACACGTACAACCTCTCTCCAAAAGAAAACTGTTACTATTATTATTATTATTATTATTATTATTATTATTATTATTACAAATAAAAACATCTCACCATGGAAGCTGTAGTATGTTACGGTGTGTCACACAGTATTCCCTTTTATCCAAGAGCTTTACTTGCAAATATTTATTGCAATGAGTCTTTGGTCTGGTTTGAGGCCTCTGATTTCTGCTACACCAGATCCTCACTGGGAACCCCTCCCTGCATCATTGCCCTGTGTCATTACTTTTGAGTGGTGAAAAACGCTTAAAAACAACCTCCAAGACAAAGAAAATCAGCTTTGAGATAAAAAGCAAGTAAAGGACATGGCTATTTTCAGAAAACCTTAGAAGTAACTCAGTTTGTATCCAGTTAATATTTTCATGGGGCAAGGGAGAGCTCTAATGCGGTTGCTGATGGCGAAGACTTGCATTGGTAGAAAGTCCCACGGAAATCAATTTTCTAGTCCTTCAATGAGAGACTGGAATGCACAACTGGTAGAGGACACTAAACGCCATGAATATCAGAGTCTGTGAGTCCAAGGCACCCTACTAAAACATGCTTATTATCCCTGAATATCGTCTGTTTGGGCAATACTAGTAAAATTATCTACGTAAGTGACAGCTTGATAAATAGCAATTTCCAGTGGTGCGGTAAGGTGACATTTCCTCATGCATAAATATTTTCTTTGGCAGATGAAATGAACTGCATCAGAAACCAGCTGACACTGAAACCACAGAACAGAATTCTCTATCACAGCACTTATCGCATTGGCCAGAGTTGTCTGGTAAGTGTCTTTGCTTCTCTGTATGGTCTAACATTCGCCTTTTTCTCCCCATTTCCCGGCATGGCATTTGACACAGAACAGAAGTTTTTGAATCCAATTGAGTGGTCCCTTTAAGGCCATTTTGCTCTCTAGTTTCATAGAACAGTAAAAGCCTGTGAGTTCTGATCTTTCCTAGTCAAGTGAAGTAGACGTTTTGGTTTCTTTGAAGACTCAGTTGTGTCATGTGAGTGTGTTTGTTTGTTTGTTTGTTCTTGTTCTTGTTTTGGTCCCAAGTATGGGATGTGGGAGTGTTTTCCACTACCAAAGACAACCTCATGACCTTTGTTAGCTGATAACAGAATTTTGCTGTTTCTACTGCATAGAGTCTTTGCTACTGATTTATGTTGCTGTTTGGTGTTTGCTACTTGACTGGACTGCTGGTATCCTGACAACACAGACTGGAATCACCCTTAGGAACTACATCTAAAAAGGGCCACATCCTTTGACCCTACTAACCTTCATCCTCTCCTACTTTGGGTCAGTGGGTTGAAAAGGAGGTAGAAGCATTTAAAAACACTAAATAAAGTAGGGGTTTGCACATGTTAAGCCTCCAGTCAAGTAAACGCCACAAGAAGACCATCAAGGCCTGCAGATCCAGCCCTAGGGAGCCCTGCACAAGCACTAACCCCTAAACCCCCTTCAGATGTAGCCAATGGACAGCTCGTTCTCCATATGGAGGCCGAGCAAAGTGGGGATTTCCTCTGACATGAACTCTGGTGCCTGTGATTTGATCGTTTCTCCTTGGTGGGGCAGCCTTGGGGACACACAGAGGAAGGGAATGCAGGCTGTCTGGATAAGACCTGATAGGCTGTCCTCAGACAGTAGAGGAGGAGGGCCCTTCCCTGTTAGAGGACTAGGGGGGGTGAATAGGATGGAAGAGGGAGGAAAGGTAGAAACGGGAAGATACGAGCAAGGGGTTAACAAATAATTGGGATGAAATGTGAATATATTAAAAAATAAATAAACAATAAATAAATGAGTGGAAACAGGGCCTGTTTGTTGAGTACTATATTTTCATTGAGTATAATGTAATGCCATCTTATTTGAAAAGTAAGGTCTCTGGACTATGTTCATAGCAAGCTCATAATCAGTGTCTATTTTGAACACTCCCAAAGAAACAAAAAAAAAGTCTTTGTGATAAGTAAAAATATGAAGCTGTTTAAATTGGAGATCCCCATATTAAGAATAAAAACATGTGAGCCTCAGTCTTGGGATTTAACAAGGACTTTAAAGCAACTTTCCAAGCCCTTCTAATGCTCCTAAAGAAAATACAGACTGCAACGTCCAAAACCAACCCCCTCCAAAACATACAGGGTGAAGTTGGCACAGAAAAATCACTTATGGGCCTAAAGAGGTTTCAGGAGTTAGGAGCACTTGACACTCTCGCAGAGGACCCAGGTTCAATTCCCAGCACACCTTTCTGGCGCCTCACAGCTGCCTTCAACTCCCATTTTAGTGGAGCTAATTTCCTCTTGTGGCCTTCTTGGGAACCAGGCATGCAAGTGGTGCACATGCACACAAGCACTCACACATACATATAAAATTAAATTAAATTAAGGAAGAAAACTAACAAACAAACACTTTGGCCACAGAAGAAATATTTGGCTCATTTAGTCAGGCAAGTTTTATGTTCATCCTGTTTCTGTCCATACCATCTAATCAGGGCAGAGAAGCTCTAGTAAGTAGATTCAAAAGGACATTGTAGCCCTATCTGGGTCAGCGATTCTCTTCTGATCTCAGGTCGATATGAAAGGAGATAATAATGAATCAAGGGCTTCAAGTAACTCATTCCCCTCCCTGGCCCTTTGTGACCAGCAAGGAACTTAACTCACCTGTATGACGAGCAAACAGGAGATGCACAGCCTTGAATTCTGAGTAGGTCTGGGAGCATCTCTAGAGATGTCTGTCTCACTCAATCACACTTCTTTCCAAACGGCCAACCGCCCCTCCGTGCAGGGACCTGAATTTCTGATGGCATTTTCTTGTCTATGACATGTGCCTCTGGGAGCACAGATATTCTTAGGAAGAATAACAACTATAAAATCAGTTTTACTTGATTCTATTTTTTGGCTTCCTGCTCTTTAATGCTTGTGCCAAATCAGCCATTCATTGCCCTGTGTAGAGGAAAGAGACATCTGCAAGATTGATGGCTTCCCTGTCTCGCTGCCCTCCCTGTGCTAAATTAATAAGAAAGAAAAGAAACTTTAGGTCATTAAAATTCTTCATGCAGCAACAGTCTCTTCCCCTCTCCGCTTCACACATTTTACTGCCTACAAACAATTGTGGACTTTAAGTTTCCAATCTAACTTCCTCAGGAGAGCCAGCGAATCAGTCTGTGCACAGACGCTTTCCCCCCCCCCTCTCTCTCTCTCTCTCTCTCTCTCTCTCTGGACAATTTACACAGTTCCACGGATACAACAAATCTCATTTGGGAGCTGCACACCATCACCCACATATTAACTTGTCACCTTGAGTAATAAAGATCACAAACTCCATTTCATTTTTTTTTCTTCACCATGTTGCCTGATGATATAAAAACGTGTCATATCCCTCTGATTTGTAACTTGTGTGCTTGCAAAATAGCCTTTCACAAACAGCCTGATGAAGTCAGGGAAGCTGAATGACTTTTTTTTTTTAATACTCAAGCCTATTCTCCCATAAATATTCATGTACATAGATATAAAAGTGTTAAACAGAGTGAAATCTCCACAATTGTACAAACAGGAAGCAGTCAAAGCATGAACTCTTTGATTGGGGTAGAAATTTCTAGGCTAGTGGCTGTGTTTAGAAGCAGTGGCCCCATATAATGTAGGTAGGCATAGCTAACTGAGAGCTTTGAATACCGACTAAGATATCAAAAAGCGCCACATTGGTCATATTTAATTGAAAATTTACTATCTGCTCTGGCAGAGCTTTCATTCATTTGCATGACTTTTGTGATATGTAAAGTGTATTGACGCCTGCATTTTAATAGTCTGTTTTCTAATGAATGAATCAGTAGTCAGTTTCACAGACATCCCACTAAAGTTAGGTAGGGAAAGGAGAGTGGTAATAGATAGCAGGTTTCCTTTGGATTTCTGCTGAGCTAAAGTCTAGAACTGTAATAGAGTCTTCTGGGGAAGAGGGGCATCAGCCATCCTCATGACTCTCCATCACCACAGCCCTCTGCGGATCAATTTTTAATAAACGGGATAGCCTAGATGTTTTCAAGGAATGAGAAAATGCCTGGGCCTTTCCTCTGAAAGAAAATAATAAACACTGAGTTTGTTTGTTTGTTTAATTTTTTTCAGTACTGTAGCTTGAACCCAGGACATTCCACACACTAGGTAAGTGTTCTACCACTGAGTTATATTTCTAGCCCAGTGAATTATTTTTTATACATAGTTCAAGGGAAACACAGAGCTCTAAACTTCACCCACCTGCATGATTTCCAGCAGGTTCTGACCTGAGGTTAGGAGTGTGCCTGTTGAGAAGCCACCACCACAGTGCCAGGGTAGAGAATGGGGCTGCAATGGAAGAGGAGAGATGCTGCATTTTCTTCAGGACCTGTGAGTAGCAAGGGTCACACAAGCAGGACATGGAGAGTGAAAGACTAGAGACCAGGAAGCAAAATAAACAAAGCCTAAAGATTGGTTCATTTATTTGTAGAAAGAGCCAGGATATAAAAGGCCTTTCTCTGTGAAGGGTCTAACACTTTAATACCCATGAACTTATGAAAGCTAACATCTGTAACTTCCTTATTAACGTCAACAGCAGTTGAGTGTGGGTGACTGAAACCATGGGCAGCAAAGCCGCGGCTCAGGAAGCACTGTGGGGTTTGCATTTCGATATTTTCCTTAGAATTTCTAAAGAGGAGAGATTCCAGTTAGTGCATGGGCTACATCATTAACAACATACTCTACTGTGTTGCTAATGACTACAGAGAATGGAGGACAGTATTTCTGCTGGCCTGGCAAGATGGTCCAGCAGGTAAGGCATTTGCCATATAACCCTAACAACCTAGAAAGATGGAAAGAGAGACGAAATCTCCCCAAGTTGTCCTCTGGTATCTAAAAATGTGCTGGTGCATACACATGGGCCTGCATTCACACATAACACACACACACACACACACACACACACACACACACACACCACATACATTCACATATATACACCATAATAACAAAATTTTGAAGCATTTAAAAAATAGAAAGCACAGTATTAACGAATCAAAGCTAATGACTAAGGCAAGGAAAGTTGTCAAATTAAAGAAAAAGAAACTGCCAATCATGATGCACACCTATAATCCCAGCACCCAGGAGGCAGATGCAGGCAGATCTCTATGCTCGAGACCAGCCTGGTCTACAGAATGAGTTCCAGGACAGCCAGGGATATACAGAGAAATTCTGTATGAAAAGAAGAAGAAGAAGAAGAAGAAGAAGAAGAAGAAGAAGAAGAAGAAGAAGAAGAAGAAGAAGAAGAAGAAGAAGAA
>OU015745.1:102621689-102642570 GCA_907169655.1 Acomys percivali | reverse complement strand
CTCTCTCTCTCTCTCTCTCTCTCTCTCTCTCTCTCTCTCTCTCTCTCCTGAATAATATCAGGCAACAAGCATCATTCCTTCCACTTCAATTCCTGGCCCATTTCCACCACTACTATTCCTTCCCAATTTACTGTGCTTTTTTTTTTTTTTAACCCACTGAGTTCACTTAATACTTCCAGTATGAGCACGGGTATAGGAGCATCTACAGAACATGAGTAAGCTGCATGATCTATATCCCTAAAGAAAACTGATTCACTCTCTCACAGCAGCCAGAAATTGACAGTAGCTCCTCAGCTGGGGGGCAGTGGTGGGACTTCCCTATCCTTTTCCCCTCTCTGTACTGGGATTTTGTCTGGCTTGATCTTAAGTAAATCTTGTGCCTTCAGCCTCGGCCACTGTCAGTTCATATGTACAACTGCCTGGTTGCATCCTAAAAACACTGCTTTACTGTGGTCATCTCTGGCTCTTACAGCCTTACTAACCCCTCTTCTGCAGGGTTCCCCCAGCCGTAGGAGGAGGGGTATGATGTATGTCCCATCAATGGCTAAGTACTCTGAAATCTCTTATTCTCGGAGGAGGAGCCTTAGATTGTATTTTACATAAGGTTATCTGCACAGGCACACAAACAAGAATCACACATAGTGAGATGTCATGTCCTCTTAAATCTGTAGCAGAGAATAGCTGGGTGTTGTTCAGGAGGTGTAGCTCCATGGTTCACTAGCAATAATTGGAAGAGAGGAAGAAAACTGCCCATCACACAAAGTGCTCCTGGTGAGTCCTCTCCCTGAAGAAATCCCTGTAGCTACCCCTTCATTGATTGGCTTCTTTCCAGCCATCTTCCTCCTTTTTTATGCAGCAGAGCAGTAGGAAAAAAACAATGCTGTGTTTTGACCTTGACATTACACTAAGGATGCCCTGAATTTTTTTTTTCCTACACTTGTCTCTCAAAGCCAGGTTGAGTATTCTTGTACTCAAACTAGGAATTAATTTAATCAATCCGGAATCCTTAGCTGCTTACAACTTATGAAATCAAATTATTAACAGTGCATCTGGAAGTTGTATTTGTGCACTCACACAAGGTAACATTCATTTCCCCAGTTAGCTCCTCACACTCCCTTTTGTTCACTCATTTCTGCTCTTCACTCATGACTGTTTTTTAAACTTCTGCATCAGTTGATAATTTGATAATTTTATGATAACATTGGTTTCTACTGGAAATATTTTCAGAGTCAACAATTGTGAAGTAACCATCCTCCTAAGGAAAAAGAAACCTCCACATGAGAGCAAGCTTTCTGTTCTGTTTCCCCCTCCTAAGCTAGGACACTTCTGAGAGTAGCTCACATTTCTAGACTCTGCTTCCCTCTTTGCTGAACTTGTAAACCAGATGGACTTTCCTACGGTGCACCTTGCTACTGAATCCTATAAGGACACAAATACTTCCGAGTCATACTGGATGAACTTTTTGGCAAGGTAGGACTCAGAGAGGTGAGAATAATTCCAAACTAAAGTCAAATGGACAATGTTCACACTTGATGCCAAAATTTCAAACTTAGACAGGTCTTTCATCTTGTTCAGGTCTTCATGGGGTATATGACTCATGTAGCTAAAGCCTGGGGTCCTCATGTGCTCAAGGCCTTGAAAAGGTCCCTAACATGACTGTGTTCACAAAGTTTAATCTTTTTCTTAAATAGATATTCTAAATTATATAAGCCTCAGTCCCTAAAACATTTCAATCTGCCTTTGAATATAGTATTAGTATAGATATAAACTCTTTTTTGGTAGCTTCAGCACAGACAAGGAAGAAATAGAGTTGGTTTTTCACTCTGAATAACTCCTGTCAAAAAGAACAAGTGTTTTCACCCTGACATTATACTAAAAATGCCCTTAATTATTTTCTCTCAGGCTTGCCTTCTCCTAATGACAACATCCGGGAGCAAGGCAATCAAATCAATAAACCTAAGGCTTAAAAGAGTAAGATAACTTAAACAATTGGTTGTCGTGGAAACCAGTACACCATAAAGTATTGCAAGCACATGCACACAGAAAGAAATGCATAATTTATACTGCTTTCAATACAACTGTTCAGTACATTTCTTCTTCCTAGGTCCCCACCCTTACCTATTCTTTAAGATTGGCCTTCAGGATTGTAAGTTAGGTAACATCATCGCTGAAGGGCAAGGAGCTTCCACGGATGCACACTAGCACAAGCAGAAACGGAGGCTTTAAGGGAATCACTAGGACAAAGTTCCCACAGGGAGCTTGATGCCTGTGCCTGTAGAGGATGTTTTGGGACAGCCAGTCAGAACACTGGGAAGCAGCTTCCCATGAGGGTCTATTGAGCACTGTGGCCTCTCCTTCCAGAAAATAAAAATACACCACGACATTTCATTGCATATGATTTCAGAACTTTCTTGGAAGCCCATGCTTGGCATTGGAATCTGATTAATCTCTAATTTTATGGGGATCATGATGTATTATACAGCATGCTGTATTCCTCAGTCACAGTGGAGTGATACCTAATAGCCATTATATCAACTATCACTTATTGTAGATGAAAGCCTTCCTTCCTTCCAAAGAAGTGCTGCACAAGCAACACTGACACTTAGGTAAAGCCTAGACTTTCAATTGTATTTATCTAATAATAACTGTTTTGTCTTTGACTGTAAGAGATTAGTTCTATAGCCTAAATATGTCAGGAAAAAAAATGTAATTCTGGGATGGGAAGTCTGAAGAATGCTCAAGTGCATAGCCCAGGAAGACAAAGGAGGAGGAAGGCTTGAAAACTGTGTGTGAGCAGTGAAACGCATCATGGTGCTTTTATGGATTTTTGGCAAGGAGAAAAGAAACAATTAGTAGTTCTAGGAACAATACAAATTAAGTCTTTTGTCATGATGACAGAGGCCCATCAGTGGCCTTTCACTGAGCACTGAGGGATCTATATGTTGGAATTAGCCAATGTTGTAACAGGAAAGGTTTCTCCTTTGTCACTAGAATGTCACACCTCCACCGTGGGAACTGCTTGGTTCTGATCCTTGTAGAGCCCAAGAGCTTGATGAAGTGATTCCACTTGTTCCCTTGGTGCTTAAGGATCACAGGGAAATGTAACAAAGACTGGGCGTGGGTGACCCTTCGAGCTTTGATTTTTCATAGATAGCCTTTAATCTCATGAAACTCATTCAGGACTTTCTACGGATTCCGTTATCTTCTAGACAGACTAAGACTAGAGAATGCTCGATTGTTGCACTCTGTGTTTGTGAATCTACCCTCTGCAGTTCATCTTGAGGGAGTGAAGATTCCTTTTCATTATTAAAATGTGTTTCCAGGAGGAAGATGTAATTATTCTTTGAGCTTATACACTCACATTTATCTTTACATAAACAAGTATAAACACATATTAGTAGCTTCCAAACAGAACATCCTTTCCTTCAAATACTCTCAGAGCCATCGAAAAAGAGAACATCAGAAGCAAAAAATAAGTAAATGAAAAGTTATCAGCACTCTAAATGAAGGAGGGGAAATTTTCTTTGAAGAAACGGTACTGAGACCATCCCCAAAAAACCTAAGAAATAATAAGAAACATTGTAGGGGGAAAAAATCTAATGTGAAGTAAAAGCCCTTAGACAGAAATAAGCTTGACATGGTACAGTCAAGGTATGACTGAGAGCCACAGTCAGGGGGACAATTTCTCAAATAGTGTGGGCACCTTCATGTGCCATGTGAGAACATGGGGGCAGTGCTAGCATTTCACAGATAAAAGCCAGGAGTGCTAAATATCTAGTTCTATTCAAAAACACTCCCACGCCAAGAATGTCCCAGGCCAAAACACAAATATACCCTTTAAGTAACCCTGGCAACAAACAATGAATGAGAAATTGACAGAATGAGGGTCAAAGAACACATTAGACAGAGTTCTGGGGCCACGGTGAGAGTTTAGATTGTCATTAGGCACGTGGCAGGCAGCACTGAATGCATTTTAAGCAAAGATATGTTTTTCTAAGTCTTAGGGACAGGGAGCAGGATGCCTTCGCGTGGCATTGTGACCCATTTGGAGTCCTGATTCCTGGAGGATCCCTTTCACACTCGCCTTAAGTTGGATTCACTGAAATTGCACTCTGCTTTCCAGCAATTATAAAGGAAGCTCTGGAGAATTCCACCGCTTCCTTATTTTCTTCATATGCCATCACACCCCGGTTTCTGGGGCCAGTTCTATGCTCTTTGGAGAAAATCCCATGAGTCAGCACAATTCACAGCACTAACTCCCAAGTGAAATGAGATCACACACAGGCTTCCTCCGCTTCCTCACTTTTAAGCTTTTGGTCCTAATTCTTAGTAACCAGCTGCTAGGTCTCAGCCTGTGAGTTTTATTCCAGACGATCATGTCTGCCTGAATTGAGGGTGTACAAATGGTACAAATGGTAGCTATTCAGAATCTTTTTTTTTATTAATTTATTCATATTACATCTCAATGGTTATCCCCTCCCTTGTATCCTTCCATTCCTCCCTCCCTCCCATTTTCCCCTTACTCCCCTCCCCTATGACTGTGACTGAGGGGGACCTCCTCCCCCCGTATATGCTCATAGGGTAGCAAGTCACTTCTTGGTAGCCTGCTATCCTTCCTCTGAGTGCCACCAGGCCTCCCCATTCGGGGGACGTGGTTGAAAATGAGGCACCAGAGTACATGTGAAAGTCAGACCCCACTCTCCACTCAACTGTGGAGAATGTCCTGTCCATCGGCTAGATCTGAGTAGGGGTTTGAAGTTTTTGGCCTGTATTGTCCTTGAGTGGTGCCATAGTTTGAGCGGGACCCCTGGGCCCAAGTCTGTCTATCATAATGTTCAGAATTTTAATTCTCCTTATCCTGGATCATATTTGGTTTCTGCCCATACTTTCAGCATTCTGCCCCTCAACTCTCAGCCCACTGCAGAAATTTCGTTACTTCCAGGCCAACTTTCCTAATGCCACACTGTGCTACCTGGCTACAACACCCACACCTCATTGTGTCTCCAGACATGCCAGCATTCATGCTGTGCTCGTCTGATGAGTCACCAGAAGGAAAACAGGCTGTTGTATCAAGAGCAGTGATTTGAGATTCAAACACACGTGTGAATTCTGATACAATAGTTTATACTGTGGAAATCATTTTGAGTCTCTTAAACCAAGCCTTCATCCCGCAATGTAATCATGACTATACTGATAAGTATGACACTTTATGCTATGATTCATAATAGTAGCAATATTACAGTTCTGAAGTAGCAACAAAATAATTTTATGGTTGAGGGCGGCGCCACAACTTGAGTTGCTACAGTTAAAGGGTTGCAGCATAAAGAAGGCTGAGAACCACTTCTTTAAAGGGTCACAACCTCACACACAGAACCACCGAGCATCTTTCCTCTCTGCTCCCAACCCTTTTGGCAGTGTACTATTTCTTAATAAATTGTTTTTCTTCTCCTATTCAATTCATCACTCCAGAGGCATAAGCACCCGGAAATCCTGATGCCTGCTCCTAGTCTCTGGAATCTGCCAATAACACACCTATCACCGTAAGTGTCTATGATCTCACGACCCCACTCCCCAAACCTCTGTTCCATGCTACTGCGCATGCCTGTGTGTGCATTCCGGGGTGGGTTGGGGGAGGGGAAGGAGGGTAGGGCTGTCATCAAAGGAATGGGCTGTAGGCCAAGGATTCTGAATCAAGTCCAGTGACTGAATTAATCAAGGAACAAAAGACTGCGGAGCAGGAAAGGGTGGGTGCGCAGAACGAAGTAGAGGGTCAGAAGCATTCTTGGAATGCTAAAAAGGTAGCGCAATGGGGGAGGGGAGGCTGACTGGGGAAGTGAGATAGGAGAAAATAGCAAGGAGTGGGAAGGTGGAACAAAGCCCGTCTTATCCTCAGTTATTCTGGCAGCGCTGGTCCTGGCCTACATGGCGAGACCTTTCTTCTTCACTTCCTCCATTTGCTTTGGCTACAGAGGTCTCCCCTAGTGGGTCACGGGAAATTTTTGTGAATCGCCCTCCCAAGCCTCTCCCTCCTGTGGTCTTAACTGGTGTGGAGGAAGGAAAAGACTCCCAATTAGTTCCACCCCACACCACAGCTGCTTTCCTTCATAGAGATTTACTCTTGACGTGTAATTGTTGTTGCTTTCAATTAGCCTCGGCTTTAACTAGGGCCGAACGGGGAGGAAAGAACTGAAGAGAAGATTGTTTGGGAGTGTCCCAACGGAGCGTGTGGTAACAGGTGGCCCAAAGAACTGCTGACTTGAAGCTATGGCACAGCTGTGCTGCAAAGGTTTGACTAATGCTGACGCCTGACAGCTCGGACAAGGCCAAGGCGTAGCTCAGGTAGGCCCCGGGAGCAGCTGTCTACTTTTTAATTAGGGGAAGAAATGGGAGCAAATTTGGAAAAGATGACACAATTAACAGTACAAAGGAACGATTTACTTTCACCCATGTTTTATGTTACAAACAGTTTACAAAAGCAGAGGGACTGAGTCTCGGAAGTTTCTAGAGGCTTTTGCTCCGGTGCGGTTGGCCAGGGCTTCACTCGGTTTCCTGGGAATTCGAGAAAGGTCCAGATTCTGGTGTGGAATGTTTGTGGTGAGCTGAGATGCAGCATACCAAGCTCCAGGTGATGCCAACTCTACGGGGCCAGGAAGAAACAGAACAGCAAGACTGTCAACCACGAGGCACTAAAGAACACAAGCACTGTAAAAACAATGTCAAGCTGTCAAGCGACAGAAATGGTCTATTAGTAGGGAGTGAAAGAAAACTACATGCTGATGAGATTTTAGAGGAAATTGAATGACTAAAGAAGTCATTAATATTAATGATTTTAAATTACTCTTGTGACCTCTTAGACTACTGATCATACACTATGGGCTTAAAAGTACCCATTACAATTATATCAGAAATGACTCCGTGTATGAATATTTCAATTTCTGAGACATTTAACTACAGAAAAAGGTTTTTTTTTTTTATTACTTCAAACAACGGGGAAAAAAAATAAGAGATCCTTTAAATTATTAAATCCTGCAATTTACTCGCAGAGTTGAGGAAAGGCTCTCTCCCTCCTTTTCCCTCAGTAAAATGTTTCATTCAGAGGCACTCTAAGTCAGGAGAAATTAAGTTTAAAAAAATCATGGGAATGCATTGCATAGAGAAAATGGGGTACAGAGGAAATGTGCAAGGCTGTCAGGTGTGCCATCGCTGATAGAAAAAGGAACATTTGAGAATACTAAACCACTGTGTTTTCAGTTCTCCCCTTCTAGAAAGGACAAAGTGGAAAGCCTTGGGAAGGAGGCTCTGTACATGGTGGAAGGCGGAACCTGGGAGCCTGGCCCTGGGAAGTCTGAGAGAGGAAGAAATGGATAATAGCAAACAGCGTGCTCGTCTTCAGCCAATCTGCACAAAGGCCTGTAAAAAGATGGGGCGCAGGCCCACCTGCATGCTCTGGCTCCATTTCTAACCAATAATTGTAAACACTGTCATCATATGAGCTTTGGAGTGGCAGGATAGAAGGGACAGTGCTGTATCACTATTATATACAGGCAGGAGGCTCGAGCCTTCCTGGGTACCCCTCAGCTTTTCAGAAGCATGGACGATGGGTAGATGCATCCTATGGCCCAATACTGCTACTGTCAATGGAAATACCTATTGTAGGGGTGAAAGAGCAGACACTAGAGACTGTGGCCAAGGCCAGAGTTGGCATAAAATCCATCATGAGTGGATCTGGGGGAGACTCATGGAGTCAAAGGCCAAGTAAGGCCTTCAGGCCTTCAGGAAGATCTTCTTGGTATGAGCAGACAGATCTCCATTTGACCTGAACAGACAGAAGAAGAAATTAGTGACTGAAGAAGAGAGGTTAGTACCAGGACCTGCCTCTGCCCTCTGAAGCCTCCACAAAATAAATTGATATTACCCTAAAGGCTTATATAAGTATTGCTCAGTCATTACTAAACTGCAGTATTTTATTTCCCCTTTCAATAATAAGACAGTGATTCTTCAAAAAAAAAAAAAATCAAATATTTTAGAGAAAATGAGGCTTTAAGTTTCAGATTTTTTAGACCTTAAATATAAATCTTTAATCCATGTTGAGTTGATTCATTTATATAGTAGTATAAATGTCTAATTCCATCTTTCTGTATATGATATCCATTTTCCTAAAGTTCTTTATTTTGAAAAATATTATAATTTTTCTGTTGTGTATTTGTCAAAGATTAGTTGTATATACTGTGTGGATTTATTTCTCTCTATTCTGTTTGTCTTATCTGTTCTTAGGTTGTTTTAGTCACTATAGCTTTGTAATATATTTTTTAAGTCATATATTGTAATGGCTTCAGTTTTGTTCTTTCTTTAGTGAAGATTGTATTAGGATTTTTTCTTGCAATTTTACACAAGTAATTTTTTTTTATTTCTATGAAGAATGCTCTATCTGTTTCAATGGGAATTGTTTTGAATCTGTAGGTGTTTTGTGTAACATAATTAGGGAGAAATCTTCACAAGTGAAACACACTTGGGTTAGTACTTTCTAATTGTCAAAGGTATAGTTATAAAAGCAAAAATAAAAGGGTGAAACTATAGCATTCATTTTATATAGCATATAAAACCCAAGCAACAAAAGAAACAATCAGGAGACTGAAAAGAAAAAAAACAAAAACAAAAACAAAAAACAGACTACAGAACTGCAGAACTGAAGAAAATGCTTGCAAATCGAACATTGTATGTGGGATTAATACCCATAGTACATAATATCTCAAACTACTTGATAAAAAAGAAATCAAACAACCTTATTAATAAATGGCCAAAGACTTGAATGGACATTACTCAAAAGAAAACAAACAAACAAACAAATAAATGGTCAAATCCAGGCTTTCTTCTGACCTCCGTGTGCTAAGTGCCATTGCATGTGTGCTGGTTAGATTTTTGTCATCTTGACAAAAGCTAGAGTCATCAGGGAAAAGCCGCCTCTAAACTGAGAAGACACCTCTATTAGACTGGCCTGTAGGCAAGCCTGAGGTACCTTGATTTATGACTGATGTGAGAGATCCCAGCCCACTGTGAGCAATGACCCAACCTTGGGCAGGTAGCCTAGAATGTATTTAAGAAACAAGCTGAGGCATCTGTGGAGAGCCAGCTGGTAATCAACATTCCACCATGGTCCCGGCTTCAGTTCCTACTTCCGAGTTCCTGCTCTGCTTGGGGACCCGCCCTGTCTTCCCTTGACGATGGACTCTGACATGAAAGTACAAGCCAAATAAACCCTTTCTTCCCCAAGTTACTTTTGGTCACGGTGTTTACACTGCAACAGAAACCACATTAGGACAGCATGCAGGCACCCGCATTCAGACATATGAACATGAACATGCACACACAAGGGTTTTTGTTTTTAATGCAAGTAAAGATGAGCATGTTGAGGTATCACTGTTGGTGTTGTAAATTAGTATATCCACTTTAAGACATTTATAAGACTCTTAATTCTTTAAGAATGTCTTGCAATGTATTTTGATCATATTCATCCCCCATTCCTCCCAGATCTAGCCCTGTCTCCCTACTTCCTCCAACTTCATATCCTCTTTATAAATTTTCATTTAACAACCCATCCATTTTAATTTGTGCTACCAGTATACTCCTGGGTGAGGAGCCTTCCGCTCGGGTATAATCAACTACCAGGAAACATATCCTTAGAAAAAACTGATTCTCCCTCTTCCAGAGCCATCACTTGTCCATAGCCCTGAAGTGATGGGTGAAAGCTCGTGAAGTACCTCCCACTCGAAGCAAGAATGTTCACTGGCTTGATCTTGTGAATGTCTCATTAAGTCACCACAACTGCTGTGAGTTCACGAGTGCAATGGACATGCCATGTCCAGGTTTTGTTCCAAACCTTCCAGGCCCCTGGATCTTCCAAACTTTTCTCTCTCTCTTATAAGATGGTCCTTAAGCCGTGGGTAAAGGATGTGATATACACATCCCAATCATGGCTGATTTTCATTCTCCACGTGTTGACCAGTATTGAGTTTCTGAAATCACAATATCCTGCTATCGGGTTGACTTTCTATGGTCTGTCGTCACTCCTCCCAGCTCTGCCATGTGTGGGCTGATAGTGGCTCCTCTGCCAACTGTTATAAATGATCACCACCTTGCAATATGCAATTGAGGTAGATCACAGAAGCCTATGCTCCTGTGGTTTAAGATCACTACAGGATGTGTACTTGTTTGGAAATCTATGTAATTATGTTTCCTAAATGTATTTAAGGAAGAGCGAGAGTGGGAGATTTGAAGAGGGACGCTACAGCCATTTATCCTCTGTCTCAATATACGTATGTGCCATTTTTCCATGTATATCCCTGTTGGTGTTATTTTTATAAAACGGTGTTTGTTTCTCTTAGTTTCTCTCTTAACCCGGCTATCACACAAATGATTGAGACTCCTTTATATGTGTTTATAAGGCTTTACAACACAATCCTGAGCAATTTAAGTCTATTCTTAACCCTCTATGTTATCCTAACTCCTTTGTTGCCAAAAATCCCCAAGCTACTTGCTTTTTAGTTCTTTCTTTGCTCCAGCTCAATCTTCTTCATCTCTGTTGCACTGCTTCCTGTGGCTCAATCTCCTACTTCCTCTTCTAACTCCTCCTCCCCTGGCTGCCAAGAAGTCCAGCCCTATTCTCTCCCCTGCTCATCAATTGGATGTAAGCTGCTTCATTGACATATCGGAGGTCAACTGGGGAGCAGAGTTTATACAACATTTAGACAGGAAGTCCTCAGAACAAGGCTTGCAGCCAGATTATAGGGGGGAGGGGTGATACTGAAATCAGCATTTGAATCACACAATAACCTTTTTGCCAACATCTCCCCTGTAAAATGGAACCACTGCTTGTATTGGGGGTTACTAAACAGATGAACAATACTGTGCGTGAGTTGATGTTCACGGACAACGAAATGCAAATCAGCACTACCCACAGGACCTGGCTGAGACAAGCTTTTCAGCGGCTGCATCCCCATTCACCTTCTGTCCTCAGCCCAGTCCTGCTTCCTTAGCTCTGCCCTACAAATGTTTTGCTGCGTGCTTGTCTATGCATGTTATCTTGCCTGGGCTCAGGGATGACCGCGACAGTGGCTATGAAAGATGAGCAACTAAGATAAGGAAAGGAGACTCCTCCTCACAGTGTGAGTGGGTACCATCCAATCCATCCAAGTCTGAGGAGGACAACAACACAGGGAGAAGTGCCGTGTTGTGTGTGTGTGTGTGTGTCTTCCTGAGCTAAGACATCCATCTTCTCCTGTCCTAAAACATCTATGCTCTTGAGTTATAGTCCTTTGAAGTCAGACAGAGTTATACCACCCACTTTTCAGGTCCTCAATTTGCCATAGACCATAGTCTGTAATGCCTTTCATAGTTACATGTGCCAGTTCCTCTTATGTAATGTCCTCTTCATAAACCTGTGTGCCTCCTCTTGGTTCTGTTTTTCTAGGGAAGAGCCTGAGTAATGCCTATTTTTGATCCTAAAAGTCTTCTCTCATAAACATCCTGATCCCTGGCTTGAAGTCACCTTCTGAAGGTTGCATTTGGTTAAAAACAGTCACCACATTGTCTACTCAGAACCACTCAGCTTGGTCTCACTGCTGACACTGTTGTCAACACAACAGTTTGATGAAATGGACACTCACACCTGCTTGGCTACTATTTCTCCGGCTACCAATTCTTGCCATAGATGGTGTAATGGCCTTCTCCTGGTCCTTCCTTTCTAAAGGTTCTCTTTAGCTTGCCTCCAAGGAGAAGTGCCACACGACAGCTTGAAGGTGCTTACCACACTACAGTGTTGGCTAACTGGATAGAGGATTTGCCTTCCTTTGATCTTCAGCAAGGATGTGCAAGTGGCACAAAGTTCTGATGTCACTGGCTCCACCCCACATGAATAAACAATGTCTGTCAGGAAGTGTCAGTTCCACTACTGCTCACGTCATTGCCATACTGTAAACAACCAGGATATTTAAGGAAATACGTTGATTATGCTTTGGAAACTGCAGAACAGGCAGTTCATTCCCAGTTTGCAGAAAGGTGTTTTCCTTGAGTTGATTAATAAATTAGCTAATTGGGAACTCAAAGTTTATTGTCCCAAGAAACAGTGTCATAAATGATGGCCCCCTTCACAAGTCTCCATGAAGCCCTGTAAAATCACAACATGATTAAAATGACACTGTCTGAGATAATGGACTTTTATTTTTGAGGAAACGTCCTGTACAGTGCATAAGAAAGAGCCTCCATAAGGCCCAGGGTTGTGTGGCTTCCTCTCAGCTGTCTGCCACATTTGCTGCTATCACTCATTTTCAAGATGCAAACACTCAAGCAATTTCTCTTGTCTCCCCTGCAGTGCTAGGACACAAATATAATGCAGATTTAGACACTAAGGGGGGGGGGGGGAAACCTGGAGGCTTCCAGGTTATAAGGGTTCCTTCCCCAGAATAACATTATACTTTTGTGATTTGAGAATAGACACATTTAAAAGAAAAGAGAAATCCCATAGGTGCATAGTGATTGTTGATATTCTAAAAGAATAATGGTTGAAGAATTCTCCCAAATTCTACTTTGTTAAACATATGCACAAAATGCTTTCCTGAAATCATATTTTCACAAGAACTTCTAATGAAAGGTATTTATATGGATAGCCTAATGCTGCTACTTTCAAAAATATAATCCCTTTGTCAGCATCATCTGGTCAAACGCAATCTGTTAGAATGGCTACAGACTCTCTGAACCTTCAGAATCAGAGACTTGGCTTTGGAGCTAAAGCATGTATGTAAGTTGTAACACACACTTTATGTAAGTCTATGCACACTAAAGGCATTAAGCTAATAATTTTAAAATATGAGATGAAAACTAAGCTTAATTTTATTTTTTTAAGAAAAGTTACTAGAAGTACTCTCAAGCTAATTGCTCTCTGTGTATAGCATAAAACAATACTTTTTCCACTCTTTTTTTACTTAAGAAATTTATTCAGATTACAGCTCAGTTATCCCTTCACTTACATCTTCCTGTTCCTCTCTCCCTCCCTCTTTCATCTTATTCCCCTCCCTTAGGTCTGTGACAGAAGGAGACCTCCTCCTCCCACCCCCATATGATCACAGCCTGTCAGGTCTCATCTTGGTAGCCTGCTTACTCTTCCTCTGAGTGTCACCATGTCTCCCCACCAAGGGTCAAATAGGAGGTCCCAGAGTTCATGTCAGAGTCAGTCCCTGCTCTCCACACAACTGTGGAGAATGTACTGTCCATTGGTTCGATCTGAAAAGGGACTCTAGGTTTACTGCATGTGCTGTCCTTGGTTGGTACAGTAGTTTGAGCAGACCCACCTGGGTCCAGATCCACATTACTTTTATAAAACCCATAGAAGTTCAACTTTTAAAAGTTAATTCTGTGTCTATGTATGCAAGCTACTATCAAGTCTACTAAAGAAAATTAAAAGTGAATAAACAGTAAGTAGAATGCAAATTCAATATTTACTGCTTCTGGGGCTACAGAGATGGTTCAGTGAGTGTTGTCCTTGTCAGGCAAACACCAGACCTTGAGTTCACATCTCCAACAAGCCACACAAAGCCAGACTCAGAAGCACACACATCTGATATACCAGAGCTCTCACAGGAAGATGGGAGGTAGAGAAGAGATAGGGGAATTTCTGGATGTTCATCATCCAGCTAGCCTGGAAAATACAGCGGAAAAAATAACAGGCGACTCTGTTTCCGATAATGCTGAAGGCATGGATTGACACCTGAGGTCATCCCCAGGCCTCCACTCATGCTCCATGGCGTGTGTGTACCCGACACACACACACACACACACACACACACACACACACACACACACACACACAATTTACCAATTTTCGGTGCTAAAATAAAGGAAAAATAATAAGGCTATCACTAATATTACAGAAGTTATTTATACTTTTATGAAGAAATGTATAAATAAGGTAGCATGGGGAAGACAGAAGGAAGTCGGATGAGGTTTTGAGATTGTAATATCGAAGTCAGCTCTTTCAAACAGGCATGCGTTTTAAAAATAGGAGCGGTGTAGTGGGAGGGAATCATACGGAATTGGTAAAGGGCAAGGCTTACCTTGAAAGAAGAATCCATGAGGAAAAAAACAAAGTGCTGTAAGCACAGGTGTTTCCTAAATAGGTTATGGCTGTGATGAAATAAGTTCTCACCTCTGGGAGCATGGAGATGCCAGGATGCTTAGGACAATTAGGCTTTCCTTAAGCTGCTATGTGCAATCCCTCCAGTGTGATTTGTAATATTGTTTCTATGTGTCCTGTGACACCACAGGGCTTTCCCAAGGGCTCAGGACAAGTTATAGAGTTTAGGGTAGACCCTGGATAAATAATATAAAGAGATGAGACAATCCTAGGTAACCACGCTTGCTAAACTACACTTTATTTAGAATGTAACATTGTAGTTGAGGCAGGGGAAGAAATTTGATTTTTCTATGGTTGTAAAATTATCATCATACAGTATGCAGATTGGTTTAGAGTGAAGACAGATCAGTTTGGGCAAATAAGTTAAGACGTGATGAAATTAGGACAGATGGCAGCACTAAGACCCCCAAACTATTGTGAAATAGCCGAAATGAAAGGGAAGAGTTGTGTTGCAATCAGTTTGGCCCACTGATATCAGATCACCTGTAGTACACAATGATGCATTGTTACTTTGCAAGAAATAAACACAGCAAAGTCTGCACTTCCGATAAAAATAACTTAAAATGTGTACTGTAGATCTACAACACCACTATAAACTTTGAGTGGTGAAGTAATTGATGTAAGGGATGATGGAGTATTATAAAGGTTTGAGGTTTTTTTCGATATAAGAATCCAGAATAATTATATAAATCATTGGTTTTCAAGGATGAAAAATATCCCGTTAAGAGAGTGAAAAATGAGGCTATACTTTGGGAGAAGTTTTTCCAAACCACATTCCAACCAAGGCAAGCATCAAGTAGGCAAAGAACTTCAGAGGTAGAATAAGAACTATCCATTTAGAAAAGTGGAGAAGTATTACACAGACTAAAAAGATACACAGATTATGGATTATGACTAATATCAGCCAGTGTTTAAATCATTAGCAAATAAGGAAATACAAATTAAAACTACGTTAAAATATCATTATGTACTTATTAAAGGGGCTGATATTAAAAAAATCAGTCATGACATCGAATGCAGGCAGAGATATGGAGAAATTAGACCATCTGTACTTTGCTAGAAGGAAACTCTGGCAAAAAGATGGTGGTTTCCTAAAAACTAAATATATAATTTCCCCATAACTGCATAAGTGTGTCCTCATCATAGATTGTGAAGGGAGAAATAGGAAGTGGATGTCTTCTCTATGTAAGGTAAGTGTGACAACAAGGATTCTAGGAGGAATAGAATATTCTGCAAAGGGTAGCACATAAACATACACATGTGATAAAATTCCATGGGCATCAATACATAAGTCAGTTGTGATGTACATTGTGTAATCCCAGCATTTCAGCTGTTGGAGCAGGAAAATCACAAGTTTAAGGCCAGCCTAAGCTATGTGGTGAGTCTTAAGTTAGCCTGAACTACACAGCAAGACATGTCTGTAAAATATAATCAATACCCATATGCCCAGGCATACAAACAAAACAAGAAATCTGAATAAGACGGATAGCTGACATGTAGGAGGCATCTTGGGTGTGATGATAACTCATCCCAGTTTATAAGATGCTATTTGGTAGGGGTGGGGTGAATTAAGTGAAGGGTGCCTGGGATACATTTCTTATAACACATAATTTAAAAGGTTAATATTCAGAAAATACATAGTATATAAAAACTTCTTAACACCATGCCTTGCCTTGAAAAATACTAATGTTTTGATCTGCATCTTCAATTTGACTATGAATGTCAAAAAAATATCTTAATTGGCACAACCCACTTAACCTCTCAAAATCACTTTAATAATTTGAGATAGGAGAAATTAGAAATGTCTCCCATGGAATATGGAAATGTCAGTCACTATAAGTGCCAAACTAATAGAAACCTCATATTCCATTAATTCCAAGTGTCATGTTATGGTGGAGAAATTTTATCCTGGTATAAAAAGTAATGTTAATGTTTAGGCTGCCCCTTATCAAACTTTTATAGCTTTGTAGAGGAAGACACCCATCAGGGGTTTCTTACCACAAATTGCACAAAGCACACTTGTGATCCTGGCCAGGGTGCATCTTTCAGAGACTCCAAAAGGCAAACAAGCTCGGAGTCAGAACCTGACACCGCCAGTAAAGGTCACATCCCAACCTGACTGTGAGGCTCTGCATAATAACCCTGGCAATGCTAGACTTACCATTTTAAAAGAAAGAGAAGAGTGCACAAGGTGAAAAACAAAACTTTTGATAAAAAACACATTATCTTTTAAAATGGTGGTCAGTGACCTTTAAAGTGTTAAAAAACCCAGCCCAGACTCAGACTTGTGAGTTATGCATCACTGCGGCTGAACCAGATTGATTGAAATGGCAACCTCTTGAAAAGCGAAGACATACTGAAAAAACAATAAGTACAGAACAGCTATTTAGGCCATAAAGGGGTTGTGGTGATCAATTAGTCAGTGACCATGTAGCTTTTCATAATCTTGTAATGGAAGAAGCTATATACACATAAAACACCATTGTGATCGGCTTTAAAGGCCATGGTATCACATCAGACTATCTAATGGGGATATTTATTAGATGTCTAAGGCAACTGATGGGATTCTCAGGAGTTTAAAGTCATGTTTCAACACCCAGGCCTGCAAATTCATATCCTAATAATTCACCACGATGAACTAAGTGGGAATTCTCCCTCTTTAAACAATGGAATATATTAGAAGCTTTTAATATTTCATACACAAGCATGTGTATTACCGAATCCTAGAGCTAATAAAGATGATCTTAATGCTTCCAACTAATGTTTTCAATACCCAGTAAAATAATCAATTTGTCCAATTTTAAGCAGCATGGCTTCATAAATGAGGTATTTGGCATGGAACCTGATTTAAAATGCATTCCTTTCTCGAGTGATTGAACCATTGTAATGAGAATTTATAATTTGTAGTATATTACAGAAGGAAATGAATTGAACTTCTCTATCAAAATTATTCATGGATCAAAATCTTTCTTTGCTCTAACACACAGAAACTGGCAGACAAATGCAATTACATTAGATAGGCTGCCATCCAGAACAAGCGAAGGATGCTATTTATCTGATCTTAGCAATTTAAGCTTACCCTGCTACCATAGCTGAGTACAAATACCAGGCCGTGACCATCACATTAATACTGCAAGGCTATCCCAAATGTCATTGCTGGAAATCAATAGAGAGAGTTTTATTGGGTCCAGGCTATTTCATTTGAACACAATTGTCAAAATCAATCCGTGTCTAACTTAATTTGTAACTTGATTTGTACCTACAATGCTTTTGTAGATTAGACAATTGATTAAGAAGCCACCCATTTATTCTTGGAAGAAAAAATGGAGCTTTCAGACAAATACCATTATTACTTGTCACATACATTAGCACCTAGTACTTCCAAAATATGTAAATTATTCATTAAAAGTAATAAAGGAGAGCACCGTTTTGTGAAAAGTGGTTCAAATAAATATATTGCCTATGACAACTTTGTGACATCTAAAAATTTCTCAACTTATGAGAACATGCAGGTTATAAATTTAAATTAAGATTTCACCTTGCATGTGGGGCTGGGTTTATGTAGAAACAGATACCATTCACAAAATGTCATGATAGTTGATCTTTAAAATTGTCCCTAATGTAAGTGAAGTTGACTGCTTTAAAAAAGAAAAAAAAAAAAAAAAAAAAAAAAGACAAATACAGCTCATTTCACCTACAGAGACAATTAGTGTGCTGTCATTACAAGTTAGACTGTTATAAAATAAGCTTCCTTGAACTAAGGTCTTCATATATTCAGCCCTAAATTATAAAAACTAATGTTCCCCTGAATCTTAAATCAGGAGCTCTGGAATCTATGATTTTTTTTTTTTTTTAATGAAAATCTGAAAAACCTTAGATGAAGGAAGTTCTTACTGGCCCAAATTTAACATTTTTATCACAAAATTTAATATGCACTGGATAGTTATCTGTACATTGATTTTTTTTTTAACTGCCTTTACACTCAAAGGATAGCATTAGGATTCCCTGACATGTTTAATGACAGAAAAGGTGAAGTGCTAGAACATTGGAGCAAAGTTTATAAAGAAATGCTACATCTTCTCAAAAATAGTATTCTCCATTCTTCCAGCTTGATCAAGTGACCATTTCTTCTCCTGCGTATCAGTATACACATCAGCGGATTAAAGGCAGGCTGTCAGCCCTACCCCAAGTCGGCTTCATCCCCACATCCTGAAGCTTGGATGATGCTTAGACATTCCTTGTTGAATAGCACCCATCTTCTGAGCTATTTATTAAAACCATAGTCTAGAGTTTTTTCAGCACACCAACTGCTGACCATTTCTCTCAGAGCCATAAAGCCTGACAGGCACAGGCCAGACAATTGGGCTACCACAGTAAAAAAAACAAAGTTTAGTGTTTGTTATCAATAAGTCTTCAGAAAGGGGAGTGACATTATTTGACCCATCCTGATATAACAATGAATCAGAGATTGGGAGAATTTAGTCAATTGTTTTAAGTCACAGAGCTACTACAAGGCAAGGATGAGATTCACCAAGTCTGTTGTCTCTGCAGCCCACAACATTAGCTATGAAACATTCTGCCACCTTTTATGTTCCAGACCCTCACTCGCTGCTGTAACCTAGCCCTCTACAAGCCTTCTACAAGCCCTCATCATGCGTGTCCAGGCTCCATCTGGAAGGCCTTGTCTTGCATGTAACCTTCTAAAAAATGATGGCCCATTTTAAGCATTCAACAGGTTATGGTTTACTAATCTACTTAGAAGACAACTCCTTCTGCACATGACAAGCAGCAGTAGGTCTTCTACTGTTTATAGTTTCCGAAGGTGTGTGACACTAGAAGACAGCTCTTATTTGGCACAGATAGAGAGAGTATTAATTTTAAAGACGCCTTGGCAACTTATTTCTTATAAAGTAGTTAGTGGTTTGGGCCAACATCTTCACCAGAAGGTAACGAGGTAAGTATATTGCCTCCAAACAGAGAACGTTTACAGTTATTCTTCCAAAAGTAGATGTGAGCTGATCTTGGGAACCAGATACAATCCCATGGGAGAACACGGACTATAGAGTCAGGCCCACCTAGATATGAGACTGTTCATATTGCTTCTGAAATATAAGTCCTATGATATGATACTTAATCAGATGGGCCTCTCTTTCTCTACGTTTACCACAGGAGGAAAGTGGGCTGCCCAAATATGAAAACTGAAGTTGAGATTCCAGGAGCCTTTTTTTTTTTAACAGCCAGGCATGGTAGGTGCATCCCTAAGGCTCAGCAGCCATCCAGTTTACCCAAAGCAGGCAACTCCTGGCTCAGTGTGAGACCCTGCCTCAAATCCTAGAGTGCAGAGCTGTATTTGCAGGTTACTCGTCCATCATAAGAGTGAATACTGAACAAGTCTGCTCTGAATTTGGAACTCTTCTTCGGACTTACACAGCCCTGTCTCTCTCTCTCTCTCTGGCCTCCACATAAATATGAACACCCAAAATGACAGAAACAAAATAACTAGCTAAATGAGCTTTTCCCAGATTAAATAAGAAAGTAAGTATGACAACGTAAACATGAGAACGGGAGAGTAACACTGGCACTGCCTCCAAACCCCTCCTCCATCCTTTGAGTCAGTGCTACAGACTCAAAACCCTCAGAATAAACTTCATTATGAAATCCTTAAAGAGGCTTCATGAGACCAGTCGAATTACTTGTCACTCTGTTACTTTAGCTTGACAAGCCAAAAGCCAATTTTTAAAAATTTATTTATTTATTCACTTTATACCCTGGTCGTAACTCCATCCCTCCTCACCTCCCAGTTCCACCCTCCTTCCCTCTCCCACTTCCCCCTCCCCTATTCCTCAGGAAAAAAGGGAACCCCTCTTCCCATCCACCCCAGCTCATTAAGTTGTATCAGGACTGAACATGTCCTTTTCCCCTGTGGCCTGGCAAGGCAGTCCCTCCAGCAGGGAGTGATAGAAAGGCTGGCAAAAGAATCCATGTCAGAGACAGCCCCCCAACCCCACTCTCTTTACTAGGGGACCCACATGAAACCTGAGCTGTCCATCAGCTACATCTTTGTAAAGGGCCTAGGTCTAGTTCATGCAAGGTCCTTGGTTGGTGTTTCAGTCTCAGCAGGCCCCTCTGGGTCCAGGTGAGTTGACTCTGTTGGTCTTCTTGTGAAGATCTCCAGGTCTTTTCCTCCTTATCCCACTTTTCCACAAGACTCCCTACTCATTGCTCAGTGTTTGGCTGTTGAGTCTTAGAATCTGATCAGCAAAGTATCATGAATACTGTCAGGGATTGGTTCTCTCCTATGGGGTGAGTCTTGGGTTGGACCAGGCATTGGTTGGACATTCCCTCAATCTCTGCTATATCTTTATCCCTCTTATAGGCAGGGTGAATTTTGGGTTGAACTTTTTGTGTGTGGCTTGGTGTTCCCCTCTCTCTATTAGGAGACTTGTCTGGTTAGATAGGTGTCCTGTTTAGCCTCTTTGGCCCCTGCTAGAATCTGCTAGAGTCCACTTATATCTTCCCAGGAACCTACCCTAACTTAGGTCTCCATCTTGTCACAGAGATACCTCCACCCATAGTTTTTCTTTTCTCCACAGGCCTTCTGCCCTCTTGCTCCCTGCTGTCCCCACTCTCTTTTCTCTCTCTGCTCTCTCTCTCTCCTACTTTGTTCCCTATCTTTGACCACTATCTCTGTCTATT
>OU015745.1:102609178-102620334 GCA_907169655.1 Acomys percivali | reverse complement strand
ACACACACACACACACACACACACACACACACACACACACACACACATGCACACCCCTTATTGACAGGAGATGTGCTCTGAGACCCACAGAAGGTGCCTAAAACTTTAGATAGTACCAGCCTCTATGTGTGAACTCGGCGATACCATATACCTAACCTGATAACCCAGAAGGTGCAAGTAAGTAGTGGGGAGGATAATGTATACAGAGTGGATACACTGACTTAAAGGAAAACTCCTGTCTTGGGTGGACAGAATGAGATGGCACAAGATTTTATCATGCTACTCTGACTGGTGCACAATTTAAAACTTAGGAACCTTATATTGATTGTTTTGTTTTGTTTTGTTTTGTTTTAACTACAATTGATCCAGTTAATGGAAACTGAGGGAAGATAAAACACAGCAAGACAGGACCTTTGTAATGGCAGCTAGTCATCAACATAGTAGACCTTACAATAGGCATCATAGTCTATCCTTATAAGGGCTCTGTATATGGTAAGGTATTCAAATTCTTATATAGTATTGGGGGGGCTGGGGGGGGGTGTGAGGCTCAGCAAAGCTGAGAAGCTTTGTAGGGCTCCAGGGCTCGTGACCACGCCATGGGTGTCAATTCCGATTCCAGCCCTACTCAAAGCCCATCTACTTTTCATGACTGGCACATTGTTTTTAGGTTCTTGATGATTCCCACAACCAGTGTGACATTTCTCTTGTCATTTACACTCCTTAAGGGTGTGATATTTTAAAGGGACCAAAACAAACAACAAAACACCATGACTTTCCCCTGCTCATATTGGAGATGTGTTTTCCTATTTGATGCTCAGTCCCCTCTTCCTTCCAACAGAGGTTTTCATCTCCACTTCTCTTAGTTTAGTGGCCTGGAAGGAAGGACATTGCATACTCTGCTGCTGGCAAACAATTGTCCCTCACAGGCCTCAGCATCCTCCTCCAAAGCAACGTCTTCATTCCTGCACTTCCCTACAGTCTGCTGGTCTCCTGGACGCATTCCCAAAGCCTTTAATAGCTTTCACACCTGAGATGAACATCTTCCATTTTGACTGGTTCAAGATGAAGGACATACAATAGTTACTCACTCCAGCCACTGCCGGCCATCGTCTCTGAGAGCACTGACACTTTCAAGATAGAAGTGTTCCCTCCGTATTTCTCATTCTGAGTTCCTCATTCTTATTTTCACTCCTCATCTATTCTTCAGGCAACCCAATCTTTCTCAATCCCACTCTTTCTTCAACAAGCTGAAGCCTCAGAGGTGGCCTCCTGGCCCCTCTTCAACTTCCATTTTGTCCCTTCATGCTTGTTTTCTCTACTACAGATTGGCTCAGGCTTCATAAGTTACAAACTCTTTCTCACCAGATCACTAAAGTGATCAAATCCTCCTCCTCTTAGGTCTCCATTTACTTCTTGCTTACATACTTGAAACTTATAATTTGGATAAACTCTTACTGTACGACTTTATAAAGACACACACAGAGATACACACAGATGACATAGGCTGGTGATAAACACATATATTTAAAGTACTTAATGACAGATACAAGTTCAACTTGTTTCTGTGACACCGCTTAAAGCATTGGGAATAAAAGGATGACTCCGAATACATCTTCGGCTCAGCAAGCTATTATGCAAATGTAAAGCCACTGCCTTTGAGTTCAGAGTGGCCCTAAATCCACTTCATTCTGCCTCTGACGTATCCTGGCTGCCGTGGCAGTGTCCAGAACTAAGCCTTCTGCCGTGCTCACTCAAACGAGACAGCATCTTCAAGTTTAGGATATGTGAGAAGCAGGCTTTTTGGCATCTCAGAGAAATATTTCTCTGAACTGTGTTTTTATTCGGCTCTGATATAATTCACCTTTGAAACTGTATAAATTTTCTGGGCCTGGAGAGATGACTCAGCAGTTAACAGCACTGGGTGCTGTTCAATTCCCAGCACCTACATAGTACCTCACAACCATCTCTAAATCCAATTTCAGAATAGCTAATGCCTTCTTCTGCCATGTGGTAACTGGGTACACAGGTGTATAGACATACAGGAAGGCAAAATATACATGCACATAAAATAAAGGGTTTCTTTCTTTTTGGCAGGGTTGTTTTGTTTTTGGTATTTATTTATTTATCCATTCATTCATTCATTCACTTTACATCCTGATTGCACACCTGCTTCTCCCCTCAGTCCCCCTTCTCATATCCTTCCTACCACTCCCCCTTCTCCTTCTCCTCAGAGGAGGAAGAGGTCTCCCTTGGGTACCAACCTTCCTTGGCACATTAAATTGCTAAAGGACTAAGTGTGTCCTCTCCCACTGAGGCCAAACAAGGCAGCCCAGTTAGAGGAACAGGATCCAAATGCAGGCCTCAGAGCCAGAGAGGGCCCCCACTCCAGCTGTTGGGGGTCCACCTGAAGATCAAGCTGCACATCTGCCACATATGTGCCAAGGGCCTAGGACAGGTCCACACATGCTCTTTGGTTGGTGGTTCAGGCTCTGTGAGCCCCCATGGGCCAGGACAGTTGACTCTGTAGGTCTTCTTGTGGAATCTTTGACCCCTCAGCTCCCTCAGTCCTTCCTCCAACTCTTCCATAGGCCTCCCTGAGCTCTGTCTAATGTTGGGCTGTGGGTCTCTGCTCATTGGCTGAACCCTCTCAGAGGAGTTATGCTAGGCTCCTTTCTACAAGCATGTCTCTCTGTGTAACAGCACTGGCTATCCCGGAACCCACTTCATAGACTAGGCTGTCTGTGAACTAACAGTATCCACCTGCCTCTGTCTCTCAAGTGCTGGGATTAAAGGTATGTGTCACCATGCCCTGTCCAATATAAAGTTTTAATAAGTGTATATATGTGCAGGGAATGTTAGTTAACAGTTAACACCTGTGATCTCAGTGAAAAGGATGATTCCCACTCGTTCAAAGCCAGCCTAGGTTACAGACAAAAGACCTGTCAAAAACAAACAAACAAAACCCCCAAACAAACAAACAAAAAAAACAGGGTCCAAAGATGGCACAGGGTATGCAGGTGCTTCCTGCTAAGCCTGGTGACCTGAGTTCAGTTCCTGGGATCCACATGACAAAAGGAGAGAACTGATTGCTGCAAGTCATCCTTTGAGTCCTACATGCAAACTGTATCTATGCACAAACACACACACACACACACACACACACACACATACACACACACACACACGCGAACCCACGCACACATGCACACACACACATGCCCGTGCTTACACACACACATCCACACACAAATAAATAATGTACAATAAAACAAAAGTTATACATTTGTGCCCATAAAATATGTAGATGACTGCTATTTTGTATAAAGCCTACTCAGATTTAAGCAAGAATTCTTTTTGAGTCAGAAATTCTAATAATGCATCTTTGGTGAGAAAGAAAAGGATATTCTAATTATTAAGGGTTAGAGTAAACTAGCAAGATCCACTTTATGACTTTTGTTAGTCAAATAGGAAAAGTATATAATTTTGTGTGAGACACAACCGTTCTTTTTATATGTAGTTTTTGGATTTATACTTATTTATTCTACTTGTTTACATTAAAAAGCTCACATGTTGCTAAGAATAGCATGAATGGGGAAACCCTACTGTAAAGTACCAGCCCTTCAGAAAAAACTAAATCTAAAAGGAGATTTAATTTTTATGAGTCAACATAAAACTCTTCCTTAGTCAATCAAGCACCAACAAGTATCTTACTCCGGGTGAGTGTCTCAGAACACAGAATGGGTAACTTGCAATCTTTCGGAGACTAGGCTCCTTTCCTACTTTCTCAGATCTTCCGCCAGGGGGCAGTATAGCTCTGAAGATCAGTCTGGCTTCTTTTGCCCTAGCTGGAATCCTTGCCCTGTCTGTTTCTCTTACAGAAGGACTCTTCTTTAAGTTGAGCCTTAGTTTCTCACACAAAACAAAACAACAAACAAACAAAAAACCAGAGCCAACAGGATTGCATGTTCTGTCAATACTGAGCTCCTATTTTCTTTATCAGCATTATGCTAACTTTCCACATGCTAGTTTCACTGGACATAATTTATTAACCTTACATATTTTTAAATATATAAAATATATTGTACACGTAAGGCATATAGGTAAAGACACTAGAAACACAACATATCTATCCCTTATCTCCATAAATCCACTCAGGTGGAAAAAACCTAGACCCATAGAGTATAAGTAGAATACTATCTAAAGTACAGGGCAAAGAGAGAAATATTTTGAACAGATTTTGAGGAGGGAGTCATCTTGCCATTGTGAAGGTAAATAGATGGATAAAATTAAGCTGGAAATGAAAAACCATCACCTTCCAATGTCATGTTAACCCTATGTCATGTACCTCTAAGGAGAACATCCTTAGAGGGTTAGCCAAAGACATGTGACCAGGGTTCAGTCACTTAATGATCTTTCCTAGTCTGGGTTCCTAGGAGAAAAGGGATCCCCTGAGGAGTGTTCTGAGAGCAGAATGGAGGGTTACTGATGCTGAGGCTGCTCCCAGGAGGTTACAATGACAGCGCTGGACCACTACTAGCTGCTTACGGTCCCTCTGATTCCCCCCAACTCCTTCTGAATCTGCTCTGGAAATCCCTAGCCAATGTCTAAGACCCCTCTTCTCTCAGCCCTCTCAAAGTTGAGATGCTCATGTTATGGTGACCCCCTCACCCCAACCACAAAATTATTCCGTTGCTACTTCAGGACTGTAATTTTGCTGATGTTGTGATTATAATGCAAATATCTGAAATGCAGGATATCCAATGTGGTGGGGAGGGGGCGGTGTCATGACCCATAGATTGAGAACCTCTCTGCCTTAGCTAGTTACCTCGCTAGTTATTTTTCTGTGTATTTTAGAGGCTTTTCTATTCTTTCCAACTTTTCACCTCACCTGGCCTGATGCATCTCACAAAGTGAAACCCGAGATGTGTCATAGGGATTGTGCCCCTGAGATCCCAACGGGCCTGACTGTTGCTTGCATTTACGCTGTGATACTACTACGTTCTGGCCTTTCTCAGTAGGGAGTGTCTTGTGACACTACTTCATCTTTGCAAACTACATGTCAGGGAAAGCATCGTCTAAATTTGAATTTCCCAAAAGAACCAAATGTTTCCACTTCCTTTGTGACTCCTTCCTTACAAGCAGGACTCCCTTACTCTTTTCTCTTGTCCTGTTCAGGGTACAGAAGAGCTACGCTGAGAGGAAACAGAGAAATAACTGCTCCTTTTCTAGTTTCCGCAGAGGTCCATGACCCATTGCTACCACTGTTTTTTTTCTTAATATTAGGTTCATCAAACTGACCTTCTTGTAGGTCAAATATCATCAGCAATCAGGTACTCAATGTGGCGGTCTCAGACACGGGCCTAGCCTGGGCGCCAGACCACTGCCGTTGCTGGAGGATCAGCAGTGAGGGAGCTGAAGCTGAAGACAGCCACCCTCTAAGAAGCCATCTAGGACCCGTAAGGCCCCTAGGAAGGGAAATAACACTCCGAAAATCACCCACGTGAATCCAGTGAATATAGAGGAAGAGGAGAAAAATAGTGACTTGCCTCCCCTACTTAGGCGGTAGGGTACACAGGCAACAAAAGCTAGACCTTGGCTCTTCCGTAGCCCCACATGTCTCCCTGGCACCCCTTATCACTTCCCAGCTGTCTCCAGATTTTAAAGAATGTGTCTCGCTATAGGCAGAAACCTGACTCTTTCTTTGGGACACACACACACACACACACACACACACACACACACACACACACACACACACACACACACACACACAAAACAAATTGGTAGACCTTGGGAAAACTGCAGTTGCTTTCGCATGTACAGAGCGAGCTTTTGTAGTCACCGGACTTTAAAAGCTCTGTTTGTGAGACTGCCAAAAGGTTACTGCTCCCAGAGGACGGAGCCTAAGCCCCTCCCACTGACTCATGTCAGGACTGCAGCTGCTCAGAAAGGATGGGAATTTAAAAGCTGCGACACAAGTGGGAGAGCTGTCGCCAAAACAGCCTCGAGATTGAGGAAGGGCCGTCAATGGGAAAGTAGTGGAATGCAGGCTTGATAAAGATGAAGAGAAGCAGGAAGGAAGTCGCAAGTTCTCACAGCTGCAAACTATTCCGCCCTTTGACCTTGAAGAAGAAAATCTTAGAACTTCAGCTTCCCTCTTTTGGAGAGGTTTTCTTTGACCTAGACTTTACCCTAGAAGTCAGTACTGATAAGAGGTTTCCTATCCTATCATTGGTCTAATGGTTTTCATCAATGCTCAAAAGAAACTTCAAAAGGAAGTTTTACTTTTGTTTCATTGTTATTACTTCCAGGCTAATAATGTCCCAGCATTTCCCAGGGAAAGTATGTCTTAGCTCTCCTGGCTGGAAGAACCTAGAACCCAGGGGGAAAACAAAACAAAACAAAACAAAAGCCATGGTAAACAGCACACTGTCATGATGCACAGAGTTCTTCTACCTGCCCCTTTCCAAATCTGTGGGATCCTGTAGCTTTTCCTTCTGGCTCATCAAACAGGAGAATGATTTCACAAGCCTCCATCGAAGGTGTAAAGGGAAGCGTGGCTATTCCACCCTCAGGGACACAAGAAGGGGAGTGGCACACGGACAGGACTGGAGAAATGCTCTCTGGTTGTGAGCATCCATGGACTGCCCCTGCAGAGGACAGGAGTTCTAGTCCCAGCACTCACTTGGCAGCTAACAACCCTCTGTAATTCCGGTTCCAAGGGAATCTCATGCCTTCTTTTGGACTCGCCGGTCACAGACAATATGTGCAAACAAAACACCCACACACATAAAATTAAAAGTTAAACATACAAAGTAAGCCAAGGCGTAGTGGTGCACACCTTTAATCCCAGCACTCAGAAGACACAGGCCCGCAGATCTCTGTGAGTTTGAGGTCAGCCTGGTCTATATAACAAGCTGGAGGCCAGCCAGGACTGTTACACAGAAAAGACCAAAAACAAAAACAACAACAAAGACAAAAAAGATACAAAGGAATGAATCCATACGCATTGTACTGAAATTTCCATGACATACTTTATGGGGATTTAGAGTTCTTCCGTGAAACTCATCAAATCCCACAGTGGGACATATTGGAGATGGAAGTGTATAAAATACAGGAAATTTCCCAGGATGCCTTTGTTTACAAAAGAAAAAACAAAACAAAACAAACAAACAGCCTGCAATGGTGCTCATTATACGCTGGCTGAAGCCTTTACCCCAGACAGAAGCACCATCAGCGTCTAAGAGAGAGTGCCTTGCTTTGCTAGAAAGTGCATCTTCCTGCTGTCCTTCCCAGTTGCTCCAGCCTCAGAGCACTTCAGAATGTCACTAAATGCGTCTCTTTCTCATGCCTGGACCCTGTCACTACCAGCCCTAGACACATCAATCCCAACCCCCGCACCCCCACCCCTCCCCTAGACGTTGCTTTGCAGCCTTACTTAGGTGGGTCTTGGGGGAAGCCCGACCAATTCATTTTCTGCCAGTTTCTCAGTACATTTCCACAACGATCTGAAACTATTTATAACTGCTTCACTTCCTGGAATGTTTTTGCTGCGCCAAGGAAACTTCTAAAGTTTAAGGACGTCACTTTAGAACTGGCTGCTTTGGCTCTGGTCCTAGTTTCTTTTTAAACTCTGAAGGAAGAAAAAAAAAAAGTTTCCGAAACTGATGTTTAAACTGTCTCTATTAAATTGCCTTTCGTTTATTTATTTATTTTTGATAAAATTGTGCCTCCTCAGCAAAACTCCTAACTTTTAGAGGACAAAAAACTATGCCAGCTATTTGCCTGCTGGTTTGCTTGCTTGTTCATTCATTGCGTAGCACCCCACTCCTCACTGTGGAGAGGCAGCAGCTTGTGGGTATCAGAATCAACTGTGTATTTCACCAGTCATGCCTGTGTTCACCGTGGCCAATGCGTTTTACTCTACAGACAAATGAAAATGGGGAGACTGAGTTCTGGCCTGTGAAATACAAACTGACCTTTCTCT
The DNA here is from genome assembly GCA_907169655.1 of Acomys percivali. NCBI lineage: Eukaryota > Metazoa > Chordata > Mammalia > Rodentia > Muridae > Acomys > Acomys percivali. The sequence goes on along the minus strand of OU015745.1, from coordinate 102,612,347 downwards.
CATAGCTAACAAGTGTAAAGCTGGGAAGGAGTGAGTCCATTACTCCCGTTCTAGAACGCAGGCTAATGCCACACTTATTTGTCATTGAACAGTTATTCATACCAATCTGCCCCCCCATTCCTTTAACCTCACATCCACATTTTTTTTTCCAGCTGTGTGTGCAATGTGTCCAGATGTTTGACTCTGTACCACACAGTTCTCATGTACAAAGGTGTCGGACGTAGACCTCATTCTGGGGTGTAAGTTGACCGTGGGAGAGAAATGAACGGCATTCTGTGTCTTCCTTATGTATAATTTCGTTTGTGCCCTCTGCCATCCTCACAATAGTGTGTACGGTACCTTGTTATAACTATTAAGTATCATTTTTGTACACACTCGCGGGTTTTGAATTTTTAGAACTAGGCAGGTGGCTTAGAGGGTACAACTGCTTGCTGCCAAGCCTGGTGACCTGATTAAATCTCCAGAACCTACAAGGTAGAAGGAGGGAACCAACTCCAGGAAGCTACCCATAACTGCCGCATGGCACACAGGCATGTGTACAAACACACACTAAATAAATGGAATGCTTTTGTTTAAATTTCTTAATTTAAAATTAAACATGTCGGAGGTACATATGTATCAATAGTCCATAAAATTTTGTTTCTGAACTTATGGCTTTGCTTTATTAAAATAGAAAACTATCATTAGACAGTATATACAGAATGGTTTAAATCAGTTTCTACTTCATACACACTCTAACACCTAGATTGGATTATAAATTTGAGCCGTAATATTTAGAATGATGTTGGGGAGGTTTAACCTTGATTGTCACTTTGATTGAATATGGAATCAACTGAGAGAGAAGGTTTATGATGCTACTTTCTGGAAGGATGAACTGAGGTAGGCAGATGATCCTCTTGAGTGGACCACACTTTCTGTGTGCAGCCCAGCTATAAGGAGCTCCTAGGGAAAAGCTTTTGCTTTTTGCCTGCTTACTCTTCACCCTTTGCTGGTAAGTGCACCTATTCTGTTGTTGTTGTTGCTGTTGCTGCTGCTGCTGCTGATGATGATGATGATGATGATGACAACATTGCTGCCATCCTTCTGGGATATAGAATTCTAGTTTCTTTGGCCTTCCAGTCTGTGGACTGGAGACATATTGCTTTCCAGGATTCCTTCTGGCTTTCAGCAATATATTAGGGTTGTAGAGGCGTCCAGCCTTGTGGATTGAGTAGCTACCATATTTTTGGCCTTCCTCATGGGAAGACAGCTATTGTTTGACTATCAAGCCTGTATTGTGTAAGACAATCTATCAAATATCTGTTTATCCTATTGGTTACTTTCCTCCAAAGAATCATCCAATTGTGCTGGCTAGTTTTATGCTAACTTCACACAAGCTAGAGTTATCTGAAGGAGCAGGTGGGGGAATCTCAACTGAGACAAAGCCTCCAAAAGATCCAGCTGTAAGGCATCTTCTTAATTAGTGATTGATCAGGGAGAGCTCAGCCCATTTTCAGTGGTACCATCCCTGGGCTGGTGGTCTTGGGTTCTATAAGAAAGCAGGCCGCGCAAGCCATGGGGAGCAAGCCAGTAAATAGCACCCCCTCCATGGCTCCATATCAGCTCCTGCCACCAGGTTTCTGCCTTGTTTGAGTTTCTACCTTGACTTTCCTCAGTGATCGGCATTTACCTAGAAGTTGAATGCAAGCTAAAACAAACATTGCCCCCTACCCAGCTGCCTTGGTCATGGTGTTTGATCACAGTAATAGAAACCCTAACTAAGACACCAATACAGGAATATGAACAGAGATTATCCAATTGTCTACAATATGCTATGTTTATATTCAGATGTTTGCATACAGAACTGTTAAAGTGTATGTTTTTATCTGCATCCCAATCTGGACCTGATCACCTTGATTTAAGAACAGTAGAAGGCACACTGCTTACAGAAATAAAAAGCATCTGTTGAGCACTGATTACCTAATAATATGCTCCCATCCTTCAATAACCCCTCAGGGTGTCTGTAGTTTCTCATATCTTATAAATGGAGAAACTGTTACTGAAGTGTCATCTTCTCCAGCTCTCTGACCAGGCACTGAAAGGGCAACTGCCTGACCACAAAGTCAGTACACTTTCCATGGCTCCAGACACAACCAAGGACACAACTGAGGCTCTCAAATGAGGCACGCACAAAACTCTGACTGTAGCACATTTGCATATTATTATCTGTGATAGATTTTCTTGGAAAAGCAAAATCCAGTCCTCCCCTCATAAATATACCATTAATATTTTTGTCATCAGCTAACATACAAAGTACGTTATAGAAACCCAAAGGTGTTTTTATCATTGATCTTTTAGTATTTATATTTATATTAGCATATATATTGGTTTTATTAAATAATGGGTTTATTACACACACACACACACACACACACACAGCACATATTTACTTCCTAATCTCTCCTGCCCCCCCCTACTGGCTCCCCTCTCTCTTCCCTTCCTCTTCTTTTGAATCTTTTCATTTTAAGTCTAGGTTTACATATGAGAAAAAGCCTGGCCTTTGTCTTTCTGAGTGTAGCCTGTTTATTCTAAGTGATCTCTAGTTCTAGCCATCTTCCTCCACATGATACATCTTCCTAATGATTGACTACTCCACTAGATGTACGTGTGTAATAAAGATATATACATACAGTATGCATATAGAAAGATAAACTGAAGTTTGTTTTAAAAACAGAGAACTCCAGTAATATTGTTACCACTGGAGAGAAAAACCTGTTTCCAAAGTGTGGGATGGGGAATGGTCCTGTGAGAGAACAGGTGAGGTTAATCCACTAGAAGACCAACCACCTCATGTGGGAGCTTGATTGTTGCCAGCTGAAAAGATCCTGTGACCAGATTCTGGGAGGAGATATATAAATGAGCCGAAAACTGGAGGCGGAGCCTTTGGAGATTTGGGATAGTTTTGGCTGTTCGTTGCTCCACTTCGAGGTGCTCCTAGAGAGAACTGCTTCAGGGAAGGCTTCGGGGCTCCGGCTCCTGCTGAGGTTCCGGGTTCTGTTTACTACAGGTTCCAGCAGAAGAAATCCTGCTGATTACACCAGGAGAATCGTTCATCGGAACTGATATCCTTATGGTTTCGTTATTGTGTGTGTGTGTGTGTGTGTGTGTGTGTGTGTGTGTGTGTGTGTGT
>OU015745.1:102586827-102599502 GCA_907169655.1 Acomys percivali | reverse complement strand
GAAGAAGAAGAAGAAGAAGAAGAAGAAGAAGAAGAAGAAGAAGAAGAAGAAGAAGAAGAAGACATTATTCCATCTGCCAGAAAACATACGCTAAAATGTTCTATAAAGCAAGCAAATTTATTTATCCATAAAATTATCAAGTACCCACAATTACCCATTAAATTACCCATAAAATTGAGTCAAACTTATGATTTCTAAGATATTTAAGACACTTTCTCCCTCTCTCTCTCTCTCTCTCTCTCTCTCTCTCTCTCTCTCTCTCGGTTTTTAGAGACAGGGTTTCTCTGTGTAGCCTTGACTATCCTGGACTCACTTTGTAGACCAGGCTGGCCTCGAACTCACAGTGATCCGCCTGCCTCTGCCTCCTGAGTGCTGGGATTAAAGGCATGTACCACGAAGCCTGGCTTTAGATATGTCTCTCTTTTCATTTCAATGCACAATCTAACCTCCCCCGCCCCACTCTGTGAGATACAGAGATAAAATTTTTGTTCAGAGAATCAGTATTTGCTCCTAGTCTAAATGCGAATGATCACAATTTCCCATGAATTAAAGAACCTTCTACAAAAAGGTCTGTCTAATTTAAGCACTGTTTTACCCTTGGCACATTCATAAAGTGCCTTCACATGGACAAAAGCCCACTGACATTTTAGAGGTTGACTAGGGTGTCAGGCTGTGGAGGACTTCCCAGAGAGCCCATCCAGGTTCCCAAAGCTTCGTTCTCTTACCAGGTGAGCTGACAGACATTCTTAAGATTAGTATAAAATAGGTGTTCTCCAAATTACCCACCAATCATTTGGAATCTAGGGATGTAATTATCACACACACACACACACAAAAAAAAAAAAAAAAAAAAAAAAGAGGGAAACTTGGGGCCGTTTAATGCTTACAGTTTTGTTTTTTATTTGTTTTTAGATATTAAGAGGTAATGACAAAGTACATAAGGCAGTTCATTGGGAACAACCTGGGTTGTAGACAGTTGAAAAGACAGAAGCAAATGCCAGTAAACCATGAACTTTGTACAATACAGCCACGGTAAACTGGATATTTATTCTGAAATCCTAAGCGTAAACTCTTTTGAACATGGGCCTCAGGCTCACCAGGTCTACGGAAAGGAAGCAAACTTGCAGGTTCCCACTGCGCCTTCGTTATGGGCCCTACACAGATGTGATAAATGTGTAAACGTGCAAAAATGCAAATGCCTAATTATTAGCAGTATAAGAAAACCAGTGAGAAGCCTGGAGCGTTCGCTGTAACTCGGTGGCTCACAGAGAAAGACTGAGAACACGACTCAAATGCTGAGTAAGGCTCGAGCTTCCACATAGGCGGATCCTCGCACTTGCTGCTTGATCTCACTGGGGCGCTGGTTTGCAGGAGCCCATGGAAGTCAGAGCTCTGACCCCTGGAACCCATAACACACAACTCCTGTGCTCACTCAGGTCCACACAGGTGCACATGGCTGACTTCTGGGAGACAGACCCTGACCTAATTGGATGTCTCAGGATCACTCAATTAGCCGGGGCGTGGTGGCGCACGCCTTTAAAATCCCTGCACTTGGGAGGCAGAGGCAGGAAGATCACTGTGAGTAAGCGAGTCCAAGACAGCCAGGGACACACAAAGAAACTCTGTCTCAAAAAAACAACAAACAAACAAACAAACAAAAAGAATCACTCAATTAAACCACTCCATGAATTGCGTGGCCCGGCCCTGCTGTAGAAGTCTTTATCCAGATCCTAATAGCTTTAAGAAACCCCTGTGACCAAACCCAGAAATAAGCAGCAAACTTGAAGTTCACACAGGGCCCACGCACCCACCCACCCAGCCTCCTCCAGGTAGTGAGTTTCTGACCAGTCTCCCCGGGGAAGACAAAAAGGGCTGCTCTGACTGACTGACTATCCTGGCAGTGTGGACATCGCTGTTAGCCACTCCTTTTGCACTGTTTGCCTCCACTTTGTTTTTCAATCGGCTCCCCGATGATGTCTTTATGCTACCCCAATGCTTTGGACTTTGCTTCCCTCACAAACTCGAAAAGGGAACTGAATTCATCAGGAGGAAAAAAAACACCCGAAACAAAACAAAACTTAGACTCTTTTGCTTTCCTCCTATCATGGAGCGAGGAAAGATGTTTTTGAAATTTATTTTATACTTTGCTTCTGGGTCTGTTCAAAACTTCACTGATTTTTTTTTTTTTTTTTTTTTGGAGCGCAAGCTGTAAACACACCCTGTATCCGAAGGCTTCTTTGCTGGATTCAGTGCTAGCACAAGAACAGCAGGGGGCAATAGCATACCAAGAATACAGGAACTGTCCCAGCCTGTGAGAAGGGTTGCGCTGATCTGTGCAAGAGCGATGATCTCAGCTCAGATGAAGTCTTTTGTTTTGTGTCCTATTTTACAATGCACGGTTCAGTTTTCTATATGAATTGAGACTTAGGGAGATTTCACTGTGACAGCTGGGCTTTCGAAAATGAAAGGTAAACGGAAAAGAGAAAGTTAAAGTGATTCCGAATAGACTACGTGGAGAAGGCAGAATAATTCCCCATAGAGAGATAAAGTTTGTCCCTTCTCTGTTACCATCCCTAACTCTGCCTTTCTGTTTACAGACTTAACTTATCCCTCACACATATTCCCATTTCGTGTTGGTTTCTTTGCCATACATTTTTCTGTTTCGTTTTCTATCTATGTTTTTAAAAGATAAAACTGGTTTTTAAACCAAATAGTTGGCTTTTAGTGAACTCAAAAAATCCTGCCCATTTCTGAGTACAGAGGGTGGGTGGTGTTGTTTTGAACATTTGTTAGTCAAGGTATGTTTCACTTATGTGTATGTTGCAACAAAAAATTGTCCCCCATAGCCACAAAGCTTCAGAGAAATAGCCCAAAGGTATCTCTGAGATCTTTATCTGGCAGCTGGAGGTAGACTACAAAGTTCACACTGAGACAGTAGAGACGTGAAGATCATAATATTCAAGGGTCACTGCAATGGAATGGGCGTAGAAGCATAAAAGGTGCTTAGGAATCCAAGTGTGGGTACTCTGCTGCTGCAGGGCCTCTGCCCACGCTGTTCTCTGTCAGGAACATTCTCGCCTCATTTATCCAAAGATCATTCCTTCACCAAGTCAAGTATTTGTGCAAAAATCACCTTCTAAGTAACTTTCCCAAGCACATAAAAGGGAAGATCCACCTCCGCCCCTCGGCCTTAGTTATCCGGCCTTTGCTCACCCAACCCTAATCACCATCAACTCATGTTACACACGTAAATATTATAAGTTAGACGACGGAGACAGCATGCGTCAGTCACTTAAAGGACTTCGCTCATGAGAAAAGGGGAAAACATGGATTGATTCCAATAAAACCCCAACTCTGCCTCACATAAAAGACAACAAAAACCTAAAAGTAGTTCAGGAATGATGAGGATTTCAGAAATCAAAATGATGGCTAAATGTCAGGCAAAGTATATCAGGGAAATGCTTATAAAAAAGAACCGAGATTTTTTAAAGCAAAAAACGAGATATTAAGATCCAAAACCATCTAAACAAAACATATCTTATTTTCCCACAATTTGTATTTTGTGGCAAAATAAATTATTTATGAAAATGTATGTAGCCAGTAACCTAGCAACTATGTTCATACAGAAGGAATTACAATTAATTTCAAATATTGAAATACATAAATAGTATCTCTTAATACATAAAATCTCCTAATCCAGCCTAACTTTAACAAAACTATTCAATAAAATTGCCTAGAATTTACATTCATAGACATACTTTCATAAAGTACATGAAGAAATAGAACACAAACAATATTTTCTATAAAATATTATAAAACCAGAAATCACAGCATCAAAATGTAATAAAAACCTCTGGCCTTAAAATTTTCAATCCTTCTATTAAGTGAAGCTTAGACAAAAGGAAATGTCAGTTGATATTGAGAATTTCTAGAAAAAATACAACAGCCATTAAGATGGAGCTGAATCATGTTCAGAATAAAAATGAGAGGTGTAGATATCTACATCAATAAAAACTAGAGCCTGAAATAAATAAGTTAGATATTCCACTCAAAAGAACCCATTTAAAGATGGTAGTGGGTTTTCCCACAGCTTGCATTTAGTTTTATTTTGAATTAAACAATGTGAACTAAAAATAATCCTGATATATAAACTATATTTGGCATTTTACTGTAGTTATAGTATTGTAGGGAAAGGCAAGTAATCATAATATTCAAGAATTTATCATTTTCAGCATGAAGAAGTGCAACATAATGTCAAGTAATTATCCTATAATCGTTCACTAGAAATTTATTAACTACAGCTTTATGCTTTTATTTTTATTTCTAGAAATAAATAAATTTCTAGAAATAAAAATAATTTTTTCTGTTTTGTTTTGTTTTTGTTTTTTAGAATAAGAAGCAATGTCAAGCCATGAACATCCTGAAGTGCAGTGACTGCACTACCCTGCCAACATTTTCTTCAGAAGCTGTAAGGACTCCTTGGGAAATGGATGGTTTTCACTCTGGAGCAGCGCAGTACAGACCACAGTGGAATGAGATGAGGACTCTTACATAGCAGAGCAAACACACTATCAGGAGACATAAAGTTGCGTCAGATAAGTAGAAGTGCCAAGGACAGGCAATTTGGACCTCAGTGAATGATGACCACAATTAAATAAAAGAATAAAGATGCTTTCAATGAAAAGCTCCCGAATCAATAAGAAATTAAATGAAATAGCAAGATGTAAAATTACATATAGAAATCATTATGTTCATTGTTTGGGGCAACAAGCAATTACAGGGAAAAAGAGAAGGGATGATCCTACTTTACAGTATAAACAGAAAAGGAATTATCCTAGGGATAAATTGAACAAGGCATGTAAGCATCCTGGAGAACATTAGAAAGTCTTGCTGAACGTCACAAAATTGGGTCTTAAGTAAAAGGAAAAATAACCCTGTTCTCTAATAGGAAAACACATCAAATTATTGTGAATTTCTTTAGAGGTATTTTTAGTGGGGCTATATTCTGTAGTTTATATGGAAAATAACAAGAAGTTAAAAAGCAAACAGCAATGAGGCGGGCCTAACCCTTTCACACACTGCAATAGATTGCACAGACTATAATTAAAATGGGATAAATTTAGAATATGACAATATCTAATCAATGTGGAAAATAAAAACCCATACAAGCAAGCACGATGTAGAAGTTGACATAGTTAGTATCCCTCCCACATGGCTGGAGGTAAGGAGGAAAAGCAGCTTTGCAAAAGTAACGCGTTACAGTAGAGTGACAGTCATTTGAAAGCAGGAAAGTTGGATATATCATCATCTCGGTAGGATTTCCACCAGCCTTATTAATATGCAGAAACAACCAGATACAGAGAGTGAAGGACATTCTGGAAGGATGTTCACCCTAGTTAATGTCAAGGAATAAGAGAGGACGGAGAACTGCCCTAAATGGAAAGAAGGCAAAGATAATTGACATCCAAATGCGTTGTGTGATCGACTCAACCCTAGACTTCAATGGTACCAACAAACAATACAGTAAGAAAAAAAAAAATAACATTTTGGAACAACTGAGGAAATTAAAGCATATTAACTCTTCTCAGACTGAAGTTACTAAGCTTGTTACATTTCCTGTCCCCTCTATTTTGAGCTGTGGGAGAGTAGTCAACAAGGGCGATTTTTGCTACATCCTAAGTGCATGCACATACTTAGCAGAATTCGGGGACATTTTTATTAGAATTGGGGAGGGGCAAGAGTTGAAGCCGGCATCTAGTGATTAGAAACCAGGGATGATGCAAAATACTAACTCACTATAGCTTATCGACACAGGCTAAAAATCACCCAATCCGAATGGCCACCACCGCGGATGTCTGAGAAACCCGGGTGAAGAAAAACCGATTATCCTGAGGTTAACTGCTTAAACTGGGTTGAATCGTAGAACCTTTCCGTTTGCATGGGTCCAGTATGGGCGTTGTTTTGGGGTGAAGGCAGACGGTATTCACAAACAATTCAAAATTCTGTTTGTGTCCTTCCGCCCTCAAGCACCAGGGAGACTAGTGCTTTCCCGCAGCTCAGCGAGTCGCTCCGGCTAAGCGGTGGGCGGAGCCTGAGCTGTGGGCGGGGCCTGGACCGGAACTGAGCACGCGCAGCGCTGTCAGCCACACCCACTCCGGGCTTCTACCGAAGTTGCCCAGTGCTCGGCGGGCCAGTCTGAGCCGAACGACGAACATGCCGCCCACCCAAGGAAGAGACGACCACTCCGCGAGGGCTTCCCAGAGTGGCAACACCCTTGCTCCAGTCGGAAGCGGCCTCCCACTGCTCTAAACCGGCTGAAGCGATGCGAGTGTCCTTCTCCTGTCCCGCCCCGGCCGCGTCCTGACACCAAGTGGACTCCGCCCTCGCAGTCCGAGCATCCTGAACATCCAGGGCATCCTACCCCAAGGCAGGCATCTGGCCAAACCCGGCTCCACGCCCTTCCCTCGCCCGTCCACGCCAGCTCAGGTAAAAACAAAAAACTTTACGTTCCTTAAGATTCGTCTGGAGAGTTGCCGATTAGAGAGTTACCAGTTCTGTGGGTGTCCCCCCCTCCCCCCGCCGGTCCCGAGAAAAGCCAAATCTATCACCTACTCATCTTTCACAGCCTTGTAAAGGAGGAGGAAACACCTACTTACGGCCTTACACGTTTGCACATTGCAATGGCAGGTTAAATCTTCACTTTGTGGGAGCCTCGCTGAGCCCTGCACCGCTTCCCGGGTGCAAGATGACCCAGGCTCTGCCCACAGCCCCGGAAATCCCACGCACCTGTTTGCTCCTCCTCCCAGGTCCAGTTACCAGTCAAAACCATCAGGAACACCTCTGAACAGTAACCACACTGGAGCCTATTATTCTGAAATAGGAGCTTCCCATGGGTAGCACAAGTCCTACATGTTGGATAAATTAACTTAGTGTAAAAATTATACAAGATAAACTATTGTTTATCTTTTGTTAAATTGTTATCCTTTGTTGTGATATGTCCAGTATGGTCTTAAAAAAAAAAAAATACTGAAAAGTGTGTAGCAGAATGTGGAAATTCTACATAATCCCAACAAACTCAAAACAACTTGAAAATATTTGTGTATTCTTTTAGTCTCTTCCCCCCCCCCCCCCCCCCCCCCCCCCCCCCCCCCCCCCCCCGCGCCCGGCCCTTTTTTTTCAGTGTTTACTTGGTAAGATCACTTAACTGAATAACTAGATTGTTAAAGCTGTTTAACATTTGGTGAAATACAATACAGAAAATAGAACACCAATTGCAAATACAGTTCTGTTCCTGAACAAACATCCTCTGGCTACCACAGATCTAGATGATATAAACTATCATCCAAATCTATAATAAAGATAGTATGTTCCCCCTAAATATAGACATTGCTTCAGCCTTATGTATTCTAGACATTTTTCCTTCTGTCATAATAGTTAGTCATCAAATGGTAATACTCTGGTCCTTTCATTACTGTATTTGAATTTATGCATGTTGTTTCACATGATGGGTCTTTTTAAAATGTTATTTTACTCTTATGTTGTGTGTCTCCCAGTGTTTTGACTATACACAAAATATTATTAGTAATGGTACTGATGAGATAGAATCCAAGCTATACAATTCATTTATTTAAAATATGTGGGTTTTTAAAAATTCACTTTGTGGGACTGTTACTACAGTCACATTTTAGATAATTTTTACCATCTGAAAAGCAACTCTGTGTCCTTTGCTTATTACCCTCCAAAGATACCCCCATCCCTTCAGCCCCAAACAACCAACAATCTTGCCCATAGACTTGCCTATTGTGACCATTTCATAAAAGTTGAGTGATGTAGTAAGGAGTGTTTTGTGGCTGGTTGCCCATCATGATACTATACGTTTATTTCCAAGTTTGGTGTTCTTACAAATAATACTCACATGAATAAGTATTAATCAATCGCATCTGTCTTCACATAGGTACATCTCTCTTGATGTGTGTGTGCCTGCATAGCTCATACATGGCATGTGCTTACAGTTATATGTACAGTACGTGCTTTTCAAATTTACTGTCCCACCAGCCTTCTCCGATAAAAATCCTCAGTGCACCTTCGCCAACATTTGGTAGTTGTATGGTGTTAATTTACAAATCTCTGCTGACTGGTGACAGAAACTGTCATTGATGCAATTATTAGCCACTTACATATCCTCTTTCGTAATGGCCTTTTAGTTATGTCTTTAGATTGTCAGTTACACTTGACTTCCCACTCATGAATTCTAGATGTGCTCCACAACCAAATGTATTTTTCTCTTCTACAGCTTGTGTTTTAACTCTTATCATTGTTAGATTTTTATAAATATATAGTTTTCCCACCAAGGGAAATATCTTGGCTAACTTATAAATAATCATTTCTTACCCAAGGTCACAAGGACATTTACCTATATTACCATCTTATGTGTGAGTGTTTGATGTGCTGCCTAAAATTAATTTTTGGAGTCTTGTGTGAGATTTTTTTTTTAACTCAATTACCAAATTGACAAAATTGACCTCCTTCTCTCACAATTCTACACTATCACCTTGGTCACAAATCAAAAGAAGCAGATTTATAGAGGTTGGCATTAGTAGGAAAAGAATGCAGACTAGCATGATAGGTGTATTAAAGGGTTTTTACTAAGGGTTGATTTCACATAGGGAATGTTAAGAGAAATACAAATAATATAAAAAGAGTGACTGGAAACCCTAGAACTGGAAACAGAGCTGAAACCATTGGAGATTATCAGTAGCATTGGCACAAGGAACATACTGTACTAAACTTAAACAGTTGATAGACTTTTTCAGAATTTAAAATATGATAAGAAAAATGTTGTTGTTGTTGCTGTTGTTGTTGTTGTTGTTGTTGTTGTTGTTGTTGTTGAACAGCCAGAGTTCTGGTAATATAGAATTAGGCAACCTAACCCACATGAAATTCCCTGAAGAGAAGGAGAAAGACTAAGGAGCAGAAAGCGACTTGAGAAGATAATAGCTGATTTTTAAGTGTTACTAAATCTGTTTTATCCAGAATGTTAACCTGTTTACAACTGAAAATTGATCCAGATACCAAGTTTGCCATTAGTGGAATTAACTGTTCTCATGAATAAGTTAAAATTTTATATCTACTTAAGTGAGTTAAGAGATCATTTTAAAGTAACACTGTAAATGGAAACTTACCTTGCGGAGTAGAATTGTGCTGTGTGTGGCTGTACTTTAGTGTCAGCTGTTCTGACCCACCAGGCCCTCATTGTCACACCAGCCTGGACAGCGTCCAGATGTCTTCCCAGGTCTTCATACTGCACATAGTGTGACCGTGCATGAATAAGATCCGCTCTTGTCTGCCTCTGCCTCCTATCCAGGCCCTTTCTATGATGATCATCTTTTAATGCTTAAGTCTCAAACCACATTGGCGCAAACCTTCTAACTCGGGGCTCTCAGGATGGTGTCTCCCTTTCCTGGGTGCTCCTGCCTTAAATATCCCCTGGCTGACTTTTTTCTTCTTCCAGTCTTTATTGAAATAGTATTTTCTCTGTGAGGCCTGAGAGTAAAAGAAACAAACAACAACAAAATACCCAAGTTTTGTAACCTCCCCCCCCCCCCCCCCCCCCCGTGTGTGGTGTGTGTGTGTGTGTGTGTGTGTGTGTGTGTGTATTAACTAGTTTGCTGGGCCTGTCACAGCTAATACTACATACACTAAATGACCTGTGTAGGAGAAGCTTCTTAGTTCTGGGGGTTAAAAGTTAGCAGTCAGGTGTTGATAAGTTTGGTTTCTCCTGAGGCTTTTTAACTCTGTGTTCTTGAGCAACCCCAAGAGCTGAGTCCAGACTTCCTCTCAGAAAGGATGTGGACTGGGGTCCACCCTAAGGTCCTCATTTTAATCATTTCTTTAAGTCTCACCTCCAGAGTCTAGACAGATGGCACAGGAGTTAAGAGCACTTGCAGCCCTTACAGAGAACCAAAGTTTTGTTCATACCCATATCAGCATCCACATCAGGCAGCTCACACATTCCTGTAACTCCTGCTTCAAGAGGCCTGGCACTCTTTTCTGGTCTCCATGGGTCCCTCCATACACCTACCCACAGACACATGATCATAATTAAAAATAAAAGCAAATCTCCAGATAGACATAAGTTAAAAGATCTCTGGTTGTAAGGACGTCAAAAAAAGAATTTTTGTAGCGGGAACATAATTTTGTCCATACTGCTATCCATAGGTTATTTTTGTCTGTAGTTCTAATTTCAGATATGTTTTAATCGGCAATTTATTTGTTTTCTCATCTTCTGTCCTACTAGAAATTTTATGAGGGACAGACTGTAACCAGAGTTGTTCTCTATGTATCTTTAGAAGCTCAGATGAGTTTAAGCAACAACAACAACAGCAACAAAAAGAAGACTTAACACCCTTACTGAGGGCTAACATATGGCAATCTTAATTCCTAGAGGCTCACAAATATCTCTCTTGGCCTTCTTTGATCTTTTTCATGAACAAAGAAAACCCTGTAAGTATTTCAGTAAAGCAGACATTTTAAAAGTTATGTTCAATTTTCTTAACTGAAAGAATCATAGCAGTAAAAAAAAAAAAAGTAGCTTTTCACCAAGGAGTCTTGAGAACGTGTTGTGCTTGTTTCCCAAGCAACCGAGAGCTTTTCATGGTTGATTAGAATGAGGACTTATCCATGTTACTCTGGAGCATCCATCCAAATTGCCAAGGACCCTCTTACTTTGGAAAACTGCTCAGAGCCATCATCCCAGAGAATATCGCCTATTCAATCACAAGCTAACTTGTAACACCTCTTTGTTTTTCTTCAGGTAGTCAGGCTCAGAATGGACTGTGAGCTTTCAGGAAGGAAAAAGATGGGAGCCAACAACTCTGCTACCAACTGAATGAACTGTTGCTCTGTGGGTTGCACAAAGTCAGGCAAATTATATCCCCTTGTTGTGTAATATCTCAACAGCCTGCTTACCTGCTGCTTTAATCTAGGTTAGTCTTGAATGTCGCTACTGAAACAAAAAATAGATACATTCTACTTGGGAATGTAATCCCAGGGTACAGAAAAGAAAAATAGAGGTTGAATCTGAACCCATGGGGGGAAATCAGGACAGCATTGCTAAGCGCTCACTGTTGCTAATGCTTTGTAAGGCAAAGGCACCCCATGATTCTTAATAAATTTTGTCTTAAAGATGTGTTTCTGAGGGAGAGAGAGAAAGAGAGAGAGAGAGAGAAAGAGAGAGAGAGAGAGAGAGAGAGAGAGAGAGAGACAGACAGACAGACAGACAGACAGACAGACAGACAGAGACAGAGACATCAGAGAAGCCTCAGATTGGGAGGGTGGATGCATGGAATGTTTTTTGAAGTAGTGCTAAAGAGCAATGTCAAGTCTTCCAGAACTATGACCCAAATCCAAAGTTGAAAAGATGTGAGCAGTGTATAAGCCACCTGTCAAAGCCTGCATAGTACATTTTTTAGCCCCGAAAAAATCAATTCCCACTTTTTTCTATAACCATACTTATGTAGACAGGGTTGGCAGGAGGAAGATTAAGTATATTAGAACTGGTATGTTTATAATAGTTTTAATCTCTCTCGAGTAGTGTTTGTTCATAAGAGAACATGACAGTGCAATTTGGAAAATTAAAAATGATTTTTGCCTGATGGTGGTGGTACACACCTTCAGTCCCAGCACTTGGAAGGCAGAGCCTCTGAGTTTGAGGCCAGCCTTGTCTACAGGGTAAGTTCCAGGACAGCCAGGACTTCACACCTGAAACCAGCCAGGAAACTCTGTCTTGAAAGATTAAAAAAAGATGAAGAAGAGAAAGAATGATTCTACTTGAAATGTTTGAGCACTAGGGAGAAGTGTCAGTTATCTTTTCTTGTGCCGTTTCATGATCAGTCATGGGTTGTTTTGGGAGAAAGGCTGAAGAAAGAGAACTATTTCTTGTTTCTCTGAGAGCTTTATAAATTATTGTCATAGGCTTTTCTTAAGATACTGGCTTCTACAGATCATGGAAACAGCCTAAATGTCCCTCAGTAGAAGAATGGTTAAAGAAACTGTGGTACATATACACTATGGAATACTACTCAGCTATTAAAAACAAGGAATTCCCGAAATTTGTGGACAAATGGATTGAGCTAGAGATGATCATAATGAGTGAGTTAACCCAGAAGCAGAAAGACTCAAATGGTATATACTCACTTATATCTGCATACTAGCCCAATGGACATGTCCCATGAAAGCCTTCCCTTACCAGGAAACTGGGACCGAGGGGAGGACATCCTATTGGGACTCTAGATGAGAGAACAATGGGTGAATAGCAATGTAGAAGGATCCAGTGGGTTCTAGAAACCTACAAGTAGAACATTATGATAGGCAGATTTGGGTCATGGGGTCCCTCTCAAACTAAGGCCCTAGCCAAGGACAGTACAGGCCGAATAAGTTAAACCCCTACCCTGATCTAGCCCATGGACAAGACAGTCTCCACACTTGAGTGGAGAGAGGGATTTGACTTTCTCAAGTACTCTGGTGCCTCACATCTGACTATGTCCCCTGGCGGGGGAGACCTAGTGGCACTCAGAGGAAGGACAGCAGGTCACTGAGAAGAGACTTGATACCCTATGAGCATATACAGAGGGAGGTAATCCCTCTGAGGAACAGTCATAGGGGAGGGGAATAAGG
>OU015745.1:102553369-102586817 GCA_907169655.1 Acomys percivali | reverse complement strand
AGGGGAAAATGGGAGGGAGGGGAGAATGGGAGGATACAAGGGATGGGATAACCATAGAAATGTAACAAGAATAAATTAATTAAAAAAATAAATAAATAAAAATACATAAAAAAAAAAAAAAAAAAGATACTGGCTTCTAGTCTCATGAGACACTAGTGACAGAAAATTTATGACCAATGAAGAGAAACAAGTAGAAACACAAAAAGGTATGATTCCCATCATATAAAGGGTTGGCATTAACATTTGTCAGAATATGGGGAGTCACTCAACGCGGTATGCGGTATATGTTGAGTGCTACTGAATACATGATACTGTCCACGTAAAGCAGTACAACCAGACACTTACAGATGGGTGTCTTTGTAAGGTGGACCCAAGAAGAGTTACACAGTTATGTCATAAACTGGATCACAAACCAAGTCTTAACAAATTTCAAAAGGCTGAAGCCGTACTTAATATGAATGAAACTGAAAATCGAGTATATAAAGATGTCAGAGGGTTCCAAGTGCTTGCAAACTAAGAAGCAAAGTCAGCAATGGGTCAGTGTAACTGCATTAGAAGTTAGGATATATTTTGAAATGAATTCTGATTTTAAAATACCATGAGATGGTGTGAAATTGAAAGTTTATGGGACCTGGGTATAGTGGTGATGCATGTTTGTAATCACAGTACGTGGGAAGTGGAGGCAAAAACTCAAGGTCATCTTTGGGTACAAATAAAATTCAAGAAAGCTGGTCTGGGTTACATGAGACCCTGCCTCAAAACAAAACAAAACAAACAAACAAAAACAAAAAAACAAGCCGGGCGGTGGTGGCGCACGCCTTTAATCCCAGCACTTGGGAGGCAGAGGCAGGCAGATCACTGTGAGTTCGAAGCCAGCCTGGTCTACAAAGGGAGTCCAGGACAGCCAAGGCTACACAGAGAGACCCTGTCTCGAAAAACCAAAAAAACCAAAAAACAAAAAACAAAAAAAACAAAAACAACTCTCAATGGAAATTCGTATCTCTCAACCTATCATAAGTATTTATGTAGAAATACTGTGAAGGGATTGTTAATGTTTTTTAAAAGCCATGGGAGAGGCTTAGAATCTGGTGGCCTCTACAAAGGCCAAAAGAGGGTGTTGGGTTTTGGGGTTTTTTTTGTTGTTGTTGTTTGTTTTTTTGAGACAGGGTTTCTCTGTGTAGCCATGGCTGTCCTGGACTCACTTTGTAGACCAGGTTGGCCTTGAACTCACAGTGATCTGCCTGCCTCTGCCTCCTGAGTGCTGCTGGGATTAAAGGCGCGCACCACCACTCTCAGCTAAAAAAGGGTGTTGTAACCCCAGTAACTGGGTTAAGGTTATGAACTACCCTGTGGTGCTACTATAAATGAAACCCCATTCTCTTCAGGGGCAGCAAGAACTCTTACCTTGGAGCCATCTCTTTAGCCTGTGGCTTTTCTTTCTTTCTTTTTAATATATTTTATTAATTTATTCATATTACATCTCAATTGTTAGCCCATCCCTTGTATCCTCCCATTCCTCCCTCCCTCCCATTTTCCCCTTACTCCTCTCCCCTAGGACTGTGACTGAGGGGGACCTCCTCCCCCTGTATATGCTCATAGGGTATCAAGTCTCTTCTTGGTAGCCAGCTATCCTTCCTCTGAGTGCCACCAGGCCTCCCCATCCAGGGGACGTGGTCAAATATGGGGCACTAGAGTTTGGTAGCCTTCTGGGTGTCTGAAGAGAACAGTTTGCTGAGCAGAGAGAAAGACTTGTTAGAATGGCTGGCTTGAATTTTCGTGACAAAGTACCAGTTATGAGGGAAGATATGCAGATTGAAACTCCCAGAATTCTACAAAGGGATCACTGTGTACCTTTTGTTCAACACTCAGCTCCAAATTCTCAAAGCTGGCATGAGATGGGGACCATTTCGCTTCCATCCAGCCACAGCTGACAGTCCACACTGAGAACAGGATCCTTGAGAGGTTATGCATAACGCCAGTGGGGCTCAACTGGCCAGATTGAAACTACCCCCCCCAAAGCAGAACTTTAGAAGAGGCTTGAATAGAATCCTACTGATCCAATATAAATTCCTTCTAGAACAAAGTACAAGTTTGTTAGTCCAGCCCTCCCAACAAGCACTTACAAAGACTTGATTATATTTACAGGAGTCTCATTTGGAGAAATGCCTGTGAGAGTTGAAAGCGAGAGGAAGCCAGAGGAGGGAGAATGTTTAGACCATATCATCTACTTTGCCCTATGCGTGTATGACTGGGTATGCCGGCCGACTGGACTAGGCCTGTTTAAGCATAGTTCCTAATCAACAGAGGATTTGAGTAAAGCCAAAATGTAGAAGAGAGGTCAAATTCTTCCTCTATCTCACTGTTCGAGATATCCATCTTCAGACCTTGGGCTGGGTCTGACACCATCAGTACTCCTCGGTCTCAGACCTTCAGGTAGCAGATCATAGGACTTTGCCTCTATAATGGTATAAGGCAATTCTTTATAATGGATATCCGAGTGGGTAGATCGATGGATCCTCTTAGTCCCGTGTCTATGGGGGACCCCAGTAGAGAAAGATGATTTGCTACAACACAATTCCAATCAAGTTTAAGAGTGGCTTATAAGCCAAAGTTTCCCAGTGGAGACATCCCCTATTTCACAGTAAGCCTACAGTAGTATACCTGCTTTACTTTTTACCATTCTCATGGAATGAGCCTGTGGGAACTGTACCCTTAGCAGGAAAATAACAGGCTTCCCTTGAGCAGTGAGGGCCTCTTGAACTTCCTTCAAGCAAAAGGTCCAAGTGGTGGAGTGTCACCCCCAGCTCAGTCTACCCCTGTTCTCCCCATCTACTACGTGGTGCCTGATAACTTGACCTGACTTCTAGAATGATGTCTAGGTTCTAAAATCAGCACGGAGCCTAGGCTAACTAATTGAATAGTCTCCTTTTCAATGAATAATCACCCTACTAGTTACTATAATAGTAACCCTAATAATTGGCCAGAAGTTTAATTGTGGGAAGAGTCATCACAATATGCACATGCCATTATATAACCAGGTCTTTATTTGTTAAGGCTAAGCCACTTTCCCTGTCTCTGTATTCCTTACAGCTTTCATCATGTCTGGAAACTGGAGCAAGAGATTGTAAAGATTCATCGGGGACAGTACCATTAACATCCTGCTTTTCCATTCTTGCTGTAATTAGTTATAGAAGTTAAGCCACATCCCTGCTACTTGCTCATCTGTTTTGCCTATAGGGGTGTTGCCTTCAATTAATCATCTCCCTAATACCCTATGAGTCAAGCCCACTTAACTACCCCTCCAATTTCACTAGTTGTTACAGTAATTATGGCCTCTTGGCTTTTGGTAGCTAAGCACCAGTCCTGCAGGGCTCTTTATTACTTCAGGGTCCATTACCCTGAGTGATATTAACAAGCCCAGCTCTGTGACCACCTCATCTTCAGCCCCATCAAAATACAGGCACCACCACTTATCTCAGGGATACTGGTACCCTTTCATAGGAGTGCTCTTGGTGGCCTCGGTGAATTGTGTGTCCTCTGGTTCTTGCCTTGGAACAAGCCACATGGGTTTTCTGCCATCACAATAAATCCATCCCAGCATGATCAGTTCCCTCAGACTTTATATCTTCCCTGTTTGCCAGAGAAATGTAAGCATCACTACTTTGCTCATAAAGGACCCTTTCTCTTTTCAGACTTTTAAGAGCAATCTATCAGGGAATGTGTTTCATTACCTGGTGTTCCTCCTGCGATAACAGTCCATTTGTGCATCTATAACAAAATATCCAAGGCAGACTAATTTACAAAGAACATAAATTTATTTCTCACTGATCTTGAGGATGGAAATACAAAATTAAAATGTCAACAAGCTTGGTGTCTAGTGAGGGCCTGGTGTGTGCTTCTTTCTGAGTTATGTACTCCAGAGGGAATGTACACCACTTCATCATGGTAGAATGGAAGGCTAAGAGAGATCTACACAGTGCTCCTATAAGGTCATGAGTCCCATTTACTTTCATCAGTTAACCTCTAAAAGGTACCGTCTGTTAATATGCTCACATGAGCAATTAAGTTTTACCACACAAGTTTCGGGGGCAGTCAGACCACACCAGATTATAAACACTTTGTACCAATGAAATACTCCTAAAGAAACAAATTCTTACATTTCTACCCTTATATTCTAGCCCCCTCAGAAAACCGCTGAAAAGCTTTATTCCCAGGAATCTCCCCTAGCTCTTACAGGTGTTTCCTCCAGCTTCTTTGGGATATAGTATTTTCTTCCCTTGTCAGACCCAGCATATCTTGACTCACTTTGTGCAAAACCTTTAACTAGTCATCTTCCTAGCAATTAAGAAAGAAGACAGGCAGTCTTTGAGTGCACGCCTACCATTTACCTCTCTAGAACTGTCCTTTAGTTCTCCATGTAGCGTTCCACAAAGTACAATTTGGGCCAGTTCAACCTCATTGTTAAACGCTTCTAAATCCCTTAACAGGAAAGTAGTACCAAGCTTGCAGGATTTATCAACTGCATAGTAAAATACAAATGCTTTTGACTTAAACAGAAAACAAATACTTGCTACTCTTTGTAGATGATAAACAGAACTTTGGAACCAAAACCTAACAAAACATAAAAAAATTTAAAAAAAAGGAAATTATAGACCCAATCTCAAAGATAAGATCCCCGATTCAACCTGAAAAACTCACAGAATTAAGGCACTTTGTTCATTATACATTTGTCAATCCATTTTTTTTAAATTTATAATCAATTGTGCACAAGCAAAGCGAACAGAAGTCTTGAATGGTTTCTGGATTCCAAGGTCCTTCATTCTTGCCTTGGATGAGCCGTTTAACTACACTGTAAAAATAAGAATCTCATCATCTTTCAGGACATAGAGCCTGTTAGGCTACATCTCTCCATATACTTGGATAATTGTAACATTTATACAACATTTTATGGGCAATATCCTTCATAACTTTATAGTTTCAGACTATATCATAATCCTAAAATGAATAGCCTGTGGAAATGTAATAAACATCACCTCCCAGGAATTACCACTATTAGGTGAAGTCTGTTGCCACAATGTAAACAAGGAACCTCACCTCCATTCCTCATCTTTCTTTCCTAGAAACAATCCCCAAGATTCCTCCACAGAGAAAGTAATGGGAGTCAGCTGCCTAATTTTCTGTTCGGAAGCCAGTAAGTCTCACAAATGACAATGCTCAGATACTAACCAAAATATCATCAAATGAAAGCTGCAACATACCAAAAGACCAATATATCATGAGATGGTTTAACTTTTGAAAATTAATTAATGCAGTTCATCATATAATGGAATGAGACAAAGCATATGTCAGTAGCTACAGAGAAAGTTAACAAATCAACATGCCTTAACAGTGTAAGCAAAACTAGGCGCAGAAGGGAAATTGATAGTTACCTATTGAGAAAAACCTACAGTTAGCAGGCTACTTAGTAATAAAACATGCATCTTACCCACAATTGTGCTCTGTCCTTGTCATGCAGATCAGGCATACCACGCATGACTGTGTATGTAAAAACCAAGAACAGGCTATGATAATGACTGAACTTAATGTCAAAATATCAGAAACTATATCCTTACATTTAATCAACTGAACAAATTAAAATGTTTAAGATGAATTAAGAATAAACAACAAGTTTCAGATACATAAGAACATACCAGTTGTGTGAGATTTACAATTTTCTACTCTGGAAACCAAAAAGTATTACTAAGAAATTAAAAACTTAAATAAGTGGGGGTATGAACTGTTGAGGCATGGAAGACTTGATGTTTTAAAGATCAATATTTTGAATGTACTCAATATTTATTGTCTGTGTAATCTCCACCAAGCTCCCAGGAGATCTGTTTATTTTGATGAAATTGATAAACTGAGTGAAATGTGTTTAGAAATTGACTGTATTCATAACAGCCAAAATAGTTATGGAGAATATCTTCTGGGCCATCAATAACCAAACAAGCTACAGAACTTGGGCTACTTCAGTGTTTGTATAATAATGACTGCCAAGCTTAATGGAATAAATACAGAAATAAAGCTATGGGTAATTTTTCCTCTGAAGGCAAATGCTTTGTTTCACACAGCACACAGTACATGCCCAAATTTATTTCTACCCTTAAACCAGACTTTAAGTTTAGTGTTTAGGAGGAAAGAAACCATAGAAGAGCCATCCAAAGAAATATTCAAATGAAAACTTAGTGACATTTGCTTTTCCCAAGGACCAAAGTCATGCTTTCAAAGTTAAGCCTGGAACAGTACCTAGCCCTCCATGTTAGACTCTACAGCCTCAAAACTCACCCAAAGCAAGGAATTGGGGAAAAAAACTCATCCGTGATTGTGCGCAGAGTTGGTCTACATACAATATTATTGAAATAGCAGGTGCCTAAGAGATCCCACACCTCCATACAGTCATGGTGTCAGGAGCCGAGAAAATATCCTTTTGGTGCAGAGAAGGGTATTAGGAAAATAGTCCCAGCAGCTCACAGCCTAGAAGAACTCTGCAGAAATAGTATGAACTCTGAAAAAGCTTTGGATTTCATTGGCTACCAACATGAGGATTCACGTCCATGATTTACCAAAAGGGCAGTATTCATCTCTATTGATGACAGTCACAAACAGGCATCAATCAAGAGTCAACAGCTAAGATACCACCTAACCATCCTAGAGCTTGGATGAGACCCTGAGTGGAATGGGAGTGCTGTGGACCTCATATGCCCCCATGAAAGCCATATGTTGAAATGTTTTGTGTGTTTCCATGAAAGTCATATGTTGAAATCATACTCCCCAAAGGTGATGCTGTGAGCGGACTGGGACTTCAGGAAGTGGACAGAATGTATTCCCCTATAAAAGACGCTCAAGAGAGCTCATTCACCCTTCAGCCAAGTGACAACAGACAGCTGTCATGAGCAATTAAGTGTGTTCTTGCCACAGACTCTGCCAGCACCTTGATCTTGAATTTTCTAGCCTCTAGCCTATGAGACATTTCTGTTATTTATAATCTACCCAATACATAGTGGGTGTTCTGTTACACTAACTGCAACAAACTGAGAGAAAAATGTTACATTAACTTATTTTAAAATGCTATGCCCGTATAAAATAAAGGATCTGAGGGGTGCAGGGTGTGTGTGTGTGTGTGTGTGTGTGTGTGTGTGTGTGTGTAGAGCCAGGTTTCCATACACCTTGAGCAAGCCGTCTGTGTGTAGTTGTCTTTGTGTTTTGTTTTGTTTTTGCTTTGTGTGTGTGTGTGTGTGTGTGTGTGTTACACATTCTGCAAGGCCCTATACTGTTAAAGAGATACTTACTGAATTATGTTCTGTGTACCCTAGTTCATAACAGATGAACTGATGTGAGAAGATGAACAAAGTCAAAAGGTTTCTTTGGTGCCAGACTCTCAGAGTCATTCTTGTACAGGTGTTTGGGGCACCTTTCCAAAGGAAGCGATGGGGTGTGTGCGGAAGCACCACTGTGCTTGTGGCCCTGGTCTCCCTTCCCAGAAGGACTCACTCCCATTTGCTGTGTGAACTGTTAACAAGCAGCCTACAGTTGTCAGGTCACTTCTGCCATCAGGTCTCTTCTGGACTTGCCTCAGCAACAGAGAAGCACACACCTTCACAGGACATCACACCCCAGCGACTGATCATTGCACAGATGCAATCTCTCTGTGATGCTGGTGGAAGCTGCTGGTGAGTCCGTGTGGCATTTCAGCTTGTTCTGTCTTTCTCTTCTCTGCAAATGCTCACTCAAAGCATTCTTCTTTTTTCTTTTAAAGAATTATCTATTTATTTATTTATTTATTTATTTATTTATTTATTTATTTATTATACAGTGTTCTTCCTCCATGTACACCTGCAGGCCAGAAGAGGACATCAGATCACATTACAGATGGTTGTGAGCCACCATGTGGTTGCTGGGAATTGAACTCAGGACCTTTGGAAGAGCAGGCAGTGCTCCTAATCTCTGAGCCATCTCTCCAGCCCCAAAGCATTCTTCTTAATAAACAGCCATGATTTCAACTGTGCTTGAGAGTCTCAAGAGTCTCAACCCACAGAACACAGAGGATGAGACCTGTCCTCCCACTCTCAGATTCTGTTTGCCCAGGGAAGAAAATACAGGGGCCTTACAGGCACTGAGTCTAAATGACACATCTGGCTGCTGCTAAGTACAGATGTGAGAACTGAGAAAGTACACTCTGTTTTTGTCAAATACAAATATTTTATATTTAAATACAGCTGACTTTGGACATGTTTAGTAGGGAAAGCCAGGGAAGTACTATGAAAGCCTTTGAGAATCTGTTTTCAAGAAATAAAATCTGCATAACAGAAACTCCAGAAAACTAAAGAAAAAAAAAAAAAAGAAAGAAAGAAAAGAAAAAAGAAAGAGAACCAACAACAAAACTGTAATAACTAAAAAAGGAGAGTTGATCACAATAGACTTGTTAAAATGTTTGTGCTCAGCAATACAGTGGCTGGTATCATTTCAAGACATGAATTTATTACCACTGCAAAAATCCCTGGAATAACTATCTTACACTATCACATTTGTATTTCAATGCTACCGTGAGAAGATACCTTGAAAAAATAACACCGAGATAATCAGTGACAATGAGCCATCGGGCTGCGTGGTCAGCACAGACTGCATGATCAGCACAGAGCAGTTCCCAAGGAGGGAGAGATACATGGAACCTCTACAAATTTGGCTTGGGGAGGCGTTCGCTTCAGCTCACTTGAATAAGCTACTGTCTATGGCTCACAAGGGTCCCGTTCTTAATGAGGTGGTGCATGGCAGCAACACACTGTGAGTCCAAATAGCAGATGGCAACGCTGTTGAGTAGGCTGGCAGGCTGATGTCTAGCCACCAACTGGCAGCAATCATTATTAAACTGATTCATGTGCCGAGGGAAAAATCTTCATAAGAACCTTAGCAAATGTGAGCAGCAAGAGGCAAATGGTCTGTTCCTCATAGCCACTATGGATGCTACCTATATTTTTAAAATTACTATCCTCCAGGGCTGTCTACATGAAGAATGGCAGGATGCGTGAACTGGAGGCCCTGCTCCTTTTCTGTATACTCACATGCCTTTAAATGTGATGGCTGTAATTTCTGCTTGGTGAATAGCTTTGGCTTGAAGGAAATAGCTTCATAGCTCTCACCCTGTGGACACGTGGCAAATGTATTCAGTGACAGGCAAGCATTTTCAGCCTCTCCAAACAAAGGCTCTGTGTGAATGTTGGACAAATAGAATACTGAACAATATTTGTCTTAAATTATGAAGTGATGACTGGGGCCACCCTGGTCCATCCATCTGAGACAGATAACTTATCCTGAATAGGGAGATTAATACAACTAAGAACGTTGCAAAATTATTCTCTTTTAAGGACCTTTACATGAGAAAATCTTGGAAGCACTGATTTTGAAAGCTATATCTTTATAAATCAAAATAATAAACAAATAGCATGCTTTTCTTTTCAAATTAATAGATTTGTGTTTGTAACCAGTAAAGCCGATTTATATGTTTGTATATATGTATTTTATTGAAAAACAAAATCCTGTTTCATTTACTTACAAAACATTCTCTTTAATACTCAAAAATCCTACTTGTTTTTATGAATCGCCACTAAATTATCTTTCTAAACTTAAGATAACAGACTATCAAGCTTACAGGTGCAAGAAGAAAACACTACAAAGTTCAGATGTTTTATATGTTGTCATCATTGACTTCTACTATGTTTTTATGAGGCATTTTTGTTCAAAGTAATTTTTTTGTCTTCTTTTCAATGTATTAAAGGCCAAGCAAGATGACTCAGTGGATACGGGAGCCTGTCATCCAACCTGGTAACCTGAGTTCAGCCTCGGTAGGAGAAAACCAACTCGCACAAGTTGATCCCCGATGTCTACACATGCACCACAGCATGTAACTTCCTCACACAAACCAAAAGTAAAGTAAATTTTTTAGACTCTTGAGTGTTAAAA
This sequence comes from Acomys percivali, assembly GCA_907169655.1. NCBI lineage: Eukaryota > Metazoa > Chordata > Mammalia > Rodentia > Muridae > Acomys > Acomys percivali. The sequence goes on along the minus strand of OU015745.1, from coordinate 102,576,821 downwards.
ATCACTTACAATGTATTCTCTGTGACTTATCAATCTGGCAAACTTGTCCAGGCTGAGATATTATTTACACACTCTATAGAGTGTGCTCTCCTCACGCGCTTGTGCCGACCTTAAGAACGATTCTCTTTTAAAGACAGCCTAGCCCTCCTGACAGTAAACTTCAAAACAAAACTCACACAACCCTCACTTCTGATCTCTCACCCGTCTCCCCAAACAAGAAATTAAATTCCAGACCTGATCACGTGCTTTAATATTTGAAAACAAAGATATCACATCAACAAGTGATCTGTATCTTCCTTGAGTCCTGGTTACTCAAGAAATAAATTAAACCAGTGTCAAAAGGTAAGAGGCCCATGTCTTGCTCTGCATGAGAAAATAAGTGTATTATGTTAAAGGGCGTCTGAAAATGGTAGCAATTCCTAAAAACGAATCAACTTAAAATACTGCACAACCTATCATAATATCAATGGCTGCTTTTCAGTCATCACAAAATGCTAGTTATTATGCCAATAAGCTACAGTGGTGAATATTCAGTTATAAGTACTGAAGACAACCAGCAATGAGCAGGGTAGTTGCACACTTCCATGTGTTGTAATTTGGAAATTTGAGGGGAATAGGTATATTGCAGTAGTGTGGGTGTCAGTCAGCCCAGTTACCAAGAGGTACTTGTTCTTTTTTAGATGAGGTGTACTTCAGGGGAAATTCTTCCTGAAAATGTCTGTTCTAAATAGTCGCTTTCTGTCCTCTCACCCTTCACAAAAATAAATGTTCTTTTCAAAGGCATCAATGATAGGCATCTTGCCAAGATCAAAGCCTTACTTGGGGGCTCTCGTTTACGCTCATTCTCAGAGGCATTCGATCAGCTGGGCACCACCGCCACCATCTTGAAATACTGCCTGGTACAGTTTCTAGGAGAGTGTGTATGTGTTTGTCTTCTTCCTTCCTTCTCACAGTCTCATGTTTAGAGCCTCATCAAAGTCTTAGTGACTGACATCTGAATGTCCCTAGGGATTCTAGTACATTTAGGCTTTTGGCTAGACATGGATACTTAGTTTTGTATACTCCGTGTGTGTGTGTGTGTGTGTGTGTGTGTGTGTGTGTGTGTTGTGTGTGTCTTATTGAAAATGCTAGAACATAGTGGGCACTTAATTATACATGTTTAGTGAGATAGGAGGAGGAGGAGGAGGACTGACCACCTAGAGGTTAAATAGTCCTACCGTCCTATTGAAGGAGATGTAAATATCACTATTCTTATCTCCTTAGGGTAAGAAAATGAAGTTTAGGTAAGTCATTTGCTCAATAACACACAGCCACTGAGTGTCATAGCAGGGATTTGTTGTTTTAATTGAATCCCTGGTTATTCTATTTTACCAGTAAAGACTCAGGAGCCAGATGTGGTGGTAAAAAACCCACCAGCTCAGAAAGTCAGAGAAAGCACCCAGCTGAACTTCCTACTGAGCTCATGCCCCAATGGAGAAGGCCCAAAAGACTCACTAGCTCACCTGAGAGCCCAGAAGGAAAAGGCAAAAACAAACAAACAAACAAAAAACAAAAACAAAACCCATGAGAGGGTTCACATTCTCCTGAAACTGGAGTTCCAGATGGCTGGGAGCTACCACGGAGGTACTGGGACTGCATCTTGGCTTCTCTGAAAGAGCAGTCAACAGCCTTAAACACTGAATGTCTCTCCACTCTCAACCACCATCAGTTTTATAAAACAGACATGGGCTTTGCAAGGTAGCTTTGATTGCCTGGGGGTACTTAAAGATGCTTGATAGTTTGGCACAGTTTCAACTGCCAGAGTTGTTCATCACTGTGTGGTGATACCAAAATCAGGTGTAAATTTATTGCTGCTAATTTTTGAGAGAGCCATGAGTGTTTGAAAAGAACCTATTCTATAGATTTTTAAATCTTCCCTCTGATCTCTTTCTCTTGGTATGCTTTAATACTGCTATAGCATAGTACCTGAGACTGGGCAAAGTATACTGAACAGGAAAGCATTTCTCACGGCCTGAAAGCTTCATAGACCAGAGTCACAGTGCAAGAGTCTGAGAGAGCCTTCCTGTTAACATCAGTACATTGCAAGAGACATCTCTGTAAGAGAGTACAAGAGGAGGCTAAACTTGGTACCAACTGAGTCCTTGAGGGTAGAGGCCTCTCATGGCACAATCACGTTTTAAAGGTTTCTCCTTTCAGTATTATAATGGCAATTAAAAATTTAACGTGAGCCTTTAAGGGACAACCCTCCAAACCACAGCACACGTTCATTGCTCTTTTTATGACTTTATTAGTTAATGAATCAAAGGAACAGTTAGTTACTAAGTGTAGACTGTGAGTCTAGAACCCAGGTACTACTGTTTGGCTATTGAATGCCCCTTTGCAATCCATACATATGTTTTGATGGCTGAGTCTTCAGCCCAAGGTACTACTTGAAAGCAGTAAAATCTATGGGAGGTAGGGCCTCATAGAAGCAAATTAGGACTCTGCAGGTGTGTTCCTTTGAAGGTGTCCTAGTCACACTGGCTATTGATGTGACGAAGCACCACAACCAGAAGTAACTCAGGGAGAACATATCCATTGAAGGAAGTCAAGGCAGAAACTCACACAGGGCGGGAACCTGGAGGCAGGTGCTGATGCAGAGGCCACGGAGGGGTGCTGCTTACTGGCTTATTCAGCCAGCTTTCTTACAGAACCAGAACTAGGAATAGTAAACCACAGGATGCCACACGGACAAACGGCTGGGCCCTCCCCCCATCAATCACTAATTAAGAAAATGCCCTACAGGCTTGCCTATAGCCCGCTTTTATGGAGGCATTTTTCTCAACTGAGGTTTCCTCCTCTCCGAAATTAACTAGAGTTATCTAAGAAGAGGGAACCTCAACTTAGAAAATGCCTCCATCAAACTACCCTGCAGGCAAATCTGTTCGTAATTAATGATTGATGTGGTAGGGCCCAGCCCTCTGTGGGCAGTGTGATCCCTGGGCATTGGTCCTGAAAGGTATAAAAATGTAGTTGAATGTGATCCTGGACAGCGAGTCAGTAGCAGCAGGCCTCACTCCTCTAAAGGCCCACTTCAGTTCCTGCCTCCAAGTCTCTGCTTTGACTTCCTACCCTGACTTGTCTTTATGATAGACCATGACATGGAACTGTAAAGCCATATAAATCCTTTCCTCCCCATGCTGCTTTTGGTCATGGTGTTTTGTTTGTTTGTTTGTTTTGTTTTTGGTTTTGTTTTAAATCACATCAATAGAAAGCAAACTAAGACATCAATGTTTGCCTTTACAGGGCTATAAACATTTTGATTTTAAAACTGTACATGACAATAATGTCAAGATAGCCATCCTGACAGACTCCTATACCAATCAAAAATGCGTGATAGCAGTCTCCTATGGTGCCGCCTCTTTTCCAGTGTTACCCTGTATGGCTGCAGCAATACTGCCTGTGTCTTCCTCAAGGATGTGCCGTTTGCTCTTCCCTCATGCTTTGGATTCATTAGCAAGTACTGAAATCCCGCTCAGAGTTGCAACCGAGAAGACATCCTCCTCTAACATTCGGTCAGCCCCACTTCTGCGTGAGGATGCTCTCTAGAAGAGACTGCTATTATCTCTGTGACAAACAGCTCTATGTGTGTGTTTTCATTATAAAAATATCCACCAAGAGCAAGACATTACTCAAGGAGACATGAAAGGCCGCAGAACAAGTAAACAGTGAAAGGGCAGCAAGATGAGACAGATGTTTCCCTAATAAAAACACAGGGATGCATTTCACCGTCTGTTTGCAGTAGGGAGGGTAGCCAACGAGATAACTAAGGTTAAAACAGACACTTGCCAGACACAGTCACATATAACTCCGGTTAGATATATGGAGAGAAACAGATACTGCGTTCATCATATTCACTCTCCCCCAGTGCTTATGGCCTCACCCCAATGCCACTCTGTTATTCATTTACTTATTAAAGTCAGAGACATGGGCAACTGCTTGGGCTTTCCCTCACTCTCCTATACGAAAATTTTGTTCTGGATCTGTCGCTCTAGCTAAATTTCTGTAGGTTTTCTATAATATCATAAACTGTTTTCCCTGGTTCTGGTACAAAGCAAAGGACAGGTTCCTTATCACGGCCAGTTCGTCAGAGCACTGGTTCGGTTTGTCCTCTGCCCTTCTCTCCTTACACCCTTGCATTACTCATTCGCGCTGGTTAGAATGATCGCGCTGTGGTGAACTCTGAGCTTAAGGGAGCACACAGAATACCAGGACAGCTCTAATGGCTCTGATGCTCATATAGCTGTTCCTAAAGGAGTTCTCGCTTGTCCCAAACAGTTTCTGTAGCTTATCTGTCTCCACTGCTAGACTTAAAAACATTGTGGAAGTTACAGGCATTAACATTAGCACAGTAGACTCAAAACTGTCTACCGCACACAGACACACACACAGTTACTGTCAGTGGTAGCATTGCTAAGCTCCTCAGATGACTCAAAACTTTATCACACAAATAACTCTGGTCTAGAAAGATTACATTATAAATCATAGTCCTGTTTGTCCCTGGAATTTCTTTAAAAACTTCCAACTCTCTCATGGAAAAGATTAGCCAATAGCTTACTCGCTAAGCCTCCGATAAATGCATATTAAAGAATTATATTTAAACATAATATGAATGTAAAATAGTAAATAGACTTTCTCTACAAATCTACCAGTTCTTCTACAGAAAATACTACCCAACAGCTTATTCTCTAGGCTGCTTATAAATGTTATTAAATAAATATATTCGAATATATGATTAAAATAGCAAGTAGAGATTTGTAATGTAGAGAACACTCTGCTTAGCATTTTCATACAGCTTATCCCACTACTCAAAGTACAGGAAATACATTGCAAAGACAACTCAAGAGACAGGAGAGGCTTCATTTTCTAAGCCCTGTAAAGAAATATTTTTCCAGGAAAACTTTACTCAAAATAAAAGTATGCTCAACACATACATTTTAAAATTCCTATGCTTGAGTCTATGTAATTGCTAATGACATCAGGTTGTTTTTATGGTGATTTCTTGACATGCTGGAATGTTTAAAACAAATTTTAAAAACCCACAGTATACTATTTTGATTAAGATATAATGTGCTATTGTCACAACATAAAATCATGGTCAAACATAATGGCATGTGGCCTGGAGTGGCCTGGAAGGCCAGCACTTGGCAGGCAGAAGTGAGAAAGTTGTAAGCCAGGGCTGTGAAGAGAGGCCCTGACTCAAACCAAACAAGTAAACAAAACAGAACAAAAAGTGACAAGATTAGATTTCATGGAGGGAATAAAAAAGCACTGGGGCTGACGAAATGTCTCAACAGCTCAGAGAGCAAGTACTACTCTTACGGAGTACCTGAGTTTGACTCCAAGAAACCAAGGCAGCTCACAGCTACCTGTAACCCCAGCTCTGGGGTCTCAGGAACCTTTTCTGTTCTCAGTGGGCAACTGCATGCATGTGCACATACCCCCCCACAAATACACATGGATATACATATGTGTGTGTGTGTGTGTATGAAAGGTTCAATTGATTTTTTAACTAAATAAAAATAAGTCTTAAAACAATAACAAGAAATGCTAGAACAGATACAGGGATAAGGGAACTCTTATTCACTGACTGAAAACTTGATTAGAAAAGAAAGTATTATAGAAGCCTACACTGCAAAACACAGTAAGTGCCTATAAAACATAATCTGTTCATGCCAAATGAAATATGTGTTGTGTATAGACTTCTCTCAGGGAATGGGAAGACATTCACATTCTCAGACATTTCTTTAGGTTTGTTTTCAAAATGGCCTGAGGAGTGCCACATCTAATACGTATGTGACTACATCAGGCCATAAGATATATGTGTAAAACTGAGGAAAAGATTACCACAACATTTCAAGGTCTTAATTTCTGGTTTTGGAGTTGGCTAATGTCTCATGTTTGTAAACTAGAAACAGTGCTTGGCAGGCTGACCAGAAGAGGATAGTTTTATAGACAGGAAGCCTAGAAAAGCAGAAACAAAGAGCAAAAATGACATTTGTAATCTCAAAGCTGGAGCTGGTGTGACAGAGCTAGAGAAAAACCAGGTAGCTGGCAACGTACTCCAGGGCTCGTATGCATCGCGCATGCTGTGAACATCACTGTACACATTAAAACTGGCCTGTTCAGGAAGTATGTCTCCCCCAAAACTCCCTCGTGATGTACTAGAAGCTGGAGCTGGGTGAGATGGACCTTCAGAGTGAATGGCCTCATTTGCTCCAGTGTGTGCCCAAAGCAACATCTTAGTTCACAGCAATGAACTCCTCTAATGCTTTGGTCACAGCTTTCATTCCTGGTCTGTTTTCTCTTTTACCTGTATTAATTTACTCATATTTGCCATTTTCCGTGAACACTTCTCTGACCTGTAGAAACAATGATGGCCTATTGCCTTTATCCTCAACATCCTCTGGGCACTTTACTTTCAATGGAATGGAATGGTGCCCTGAAAATATAATTTATCTTTGATCCTCTTCTCACACTCTACCTTGGGTCCCTAAATCCATATCTGATGCCGGGTATGTGGAAGAGAAATATGCAAGACTATTCAACAGAAAAGAATACCAAACAGGGCTACACTTGTGGCAAAAGACTCAGATGCTAACATAAAAAGGCACTCAGTAGCTAATGGCAGGAACAACATTAAAAATAATACCTAAGATTCATTGAAATACAAGTTTACTTCAATCTGTAAGTTCATAATTGTGCTGGAAATAGTTACCAGAAAACACCAGGGAATGCAAGAAAATCATTTTATTATTGTAAAAACATGATTCTGCAAATAAACTCACGAATTTAAGGGAGCTGTATTAAAGATGTACCAAATAGCAGATGACAGGAAATTTCTGTTTTAAAAAAAATGTTCTCCCATACTTCCAACCTCAGCTATGCATGATAAAGTAGCTGGTATTGAAATAACCCTTCTACCAGAAAGAAAAAAGAAAAAAAAGAAAAACTGTAAAGTATATAAATCAGCTGGTTGAAGTCATTGGCAAGAAACCAGTTCGGGCAGGACCGTCCCAGCTCTGGGAGAGGGAAGCGCATATGGTGCACTCTACCATCATGCTGTGGCTTTGCTGAGGGCGTTTTTCAAACTGTGATGAAAGGGGATATAGCAGCTCTGAAAGGGATGCTCTTACCGGACCGAGGAAAAGCTGGCCTCAGTACAGAACTGCCAAGACTGCTTGGAATTGAGCCTTGAAATCTCAGACAGGAGAGGAATTGAAAGAAGGATTCAAAAGCTACATTCAAATGCCTCTCAACTCATAGTAGTGTCTCATGATAAAATGTAAGATGAAACCAGCATAAATAGTGGCAGGTAGATAAACGGAGTTCAACTGTTCAGAGCTCTTATGTTGGTAACTAGTATGTCTTAATATGAGTTCAATAAGATATGGACATTTATATTGTAATTAAATGAAAATCATTATTTTTTTTTACATGTATTGAGTTAGTTAAAGGCATGGTATGCAGATGTCAGAGAATAAAATCTTAGGCAAAGCAGAGCACACTGGTCATCCTTTGCACACAGGGTTTGCATCACAGCTAAGACACCCTGAGTTTAAGAATCACCAAACTTTTAAAAGAAAATGCTTTCAAAGCTGCCTATGTTTGGGTCTGGGAAAAGATCTTATCTTTACTCTGTTGGACAGCAGACCCATCTCCCCTTTATCTGGTACCCAGACCCGGCTTTTATCTTCTGAGTCTGTTTACCATGTAAACACACTTGAAAAGATACTCCAGGGCAAAGCTGTAAACATGTCTGTGAAGAAGATGTGCAGAAGTGTTTCCCACAGCACTTCAGTAAAGCTATAGTACAAAACCCAATACAGAAATAAAATTATAGAGCAGTTGTCATGGGGTCATCTCGGTACTAATCTGTGTCCTGGCTTTGAAGATAGTGATTCTGCACTCTTCCAGACTTCACCACCTTTCTCTAGTTAAAAAGGTCAATATAAAATGTTTGTTCATTATTCTTTTTTCTTTTTTTAATATTTTATTTTTTAATTTAATTTTATTAATTTATTCTTATTACATTTGTTCATTATTCTTTAGTAGGAAGTTTATGCTAAAGACACATAATTCAACTGGGAGAGGTGACCTGTCTTTCAAAAGTGAGTTGCTATTTTATCTCAGTAATGAAGATTTATTAATAAAGAAGATAGATTTTTCTGCTATCTAGATCATCAAGTATAAACCTACTAAACCATTTTCTTGTTTAAAAAAAAGAAAAGAAACTAGGGGTCAGGATCCATGAAGAATTCAAGAGAGAATTTTAAAATGGGAAGTGGGGGCAGGGGAGTCAGCAAACATACTGCATTCCTTGGGTAGATAAAGTGTATTAGCATAGAAGATTAAACTGATTTAGACTTTATGAAAATGGGCCAGTTGATTTTTCTGGATTTCAATGCCTGGAGATTCAAGTGACTCATATTAACTGCAATAACCAATGTCTCCCTGGTTTTCCCAAGCCTGTTCTGACTGATCGCTGCTCTAAGCGGGGCACCCACCACAGGCTCTCTGAGTCCCTAGGCCTCCCACCCCACTTGGGACCTGAGGTCCACAGTGTACAAACCTACATCATATTACATTACAACATTAGATTTCTACTGACACACAGCAAAGGACCGCGCATGGAATGCCTCACAAATTAGTCATCCTTTACTTCTGTAGGTCAAGGTTGTAAGTCGGATGAGTTCTCTGCATAGGATCGCTCAAGGCTGAAAGCAAGATGCTACAAGGCTGGACTTTACATGGAGCTCCTAGAGAGAATCTACTTATTCAGCTTGTTGCCAAATATCAACCGGAGGTCCATATTTCCTTTCTGGCTGTCATCCAGGCACCACTCTCAGCTCTTTAGGCCACCTGCAGTCTTTGGCACAAGACCTTTTCCTCTCCCATCCAAGAAGCAGTGTGGCAAAATCTCCTAAGCTTTGAATCTCTAATTTCCTCTTCTGTTCCATCCACAGACAACTCCCCTCCGCTTCACAAGGTTTGTCTGATTGGGTTACGATTACCCAAATAATCACTGTATTTTATGGCCACTTAACCTGAAGCTTTAATTGCATCTGAAAAATCCCTTCAAAAAAGTGTCTAGATTTGTTTTCAATAGAGAACTATTGAAATGTCAAAAGCCTTGGGGTGGAAAGAGGGGCATTTTTAGATTCTTCCCCATAATTATTATTGGAATATAATCTGCCTCCCACTTTTCCCCACGATAGTAAAGCATTGTTTGTATAATTGTATTTGAGACTTTTTAGAAAACCAGGTGTGTGTGTGTGTGTGTGTGTGTGTGTGTGCGCGCGCGCGCGCGCGCGTGCTCGCAGACCCTTTGCTGCCCATAGGACTTAAGCCCAAATCTAATCGCACCCTGAGTACAAGTCAATTGAAAGTGGAAATTTTGAGCAATTTTCAAGTCATATCCACATAGATATAAATAAGGTTTTGACCCTGTAGGGTCAAACCGTTTAGAAATATCAGTTCACAGAAAATGGTCTTTGGGGAGGTGGCCTTACCAGTATAGTAGGCATGTCCCAGTATGTCTAAGTTCTAGTTTTCTGTTGAATCTGTTTTCTTATCACATTTACACACTCTTGCTGTGGGAAGTGCAGGCTTGTGTCCATTTGAATACTGTGTACATTTAACTTCTGCTCTCGGAGCAAGTCTGCTTCCTGCTTGTGGCTAAATGTCTGAGCTGTAGTTGGAAACGAATGGGGATTTATGCATCCCTGGTTTGTGTGTTTCCTCAAAGGATAAGCCTCAGGTTTTGTGCTTGGAAAGGGTAACAACAAATCACCACTCCATCCAACACATTTCCTCCCAAAAAAAGACAACTAGGAAAACAATCCATATTCAGTCTACAAAATAGTCTGCAGGTCCCAAGTCCAGGAACACATGAGGGTTCATTTATTTCTGTGTAGAATAGAAAGTAGCATGATAAAAGCAGGAATAAAAATTGTGTTACGAGAAGTATCACTGTTAATCTGGACTATCAGGGTGATTGGATTAGGAAACATCTAAGTGATTGGTAAATCACTCCTCCAGGCATTTCCTAAAAAGGATGAGCAAAGTGGGAAGGAGGCTAGCCCTGAATGTTCTGGTACCATCCTATAGCGGTGGTCTAAATGTCATAAAAGGACATATTGCTCAACCTCTGTCTTCCCTCTCTTTCTCCCGCCTTCCCTCTCACCCACTCCCTCCCTCCCTTCTTCTGCCTACCATGAGGCATTCTGCTTTGCTCTACCATGCCACCTCAACAGTAATAGAATAAAACCATATATTAAAATAAATTATTCTCTAAGAGATTTCTCTCAATTATTCGTTACAGTGATGGAAATATGGCTAACACAGTTATGCAGTTGGCTAGTCCAACTGTGTACTATGACTGAACTACGACAAAAAAATCCAACATGAATGTAAGGGCAAAAGCTGAACTACTCCAACCAATCTTTACTGTCTGAAATTTTGATTGCCACATATGACATGTAAAATTACCCTTATAAGTAACTCTAAGGGGAGGGGGGCTTAGCTCTAGTAACCAAGTAGACAAAAACAGAAAATTTCTGTCAGTCTAAGATCTGTAGTTCTATAGTCTGTCTGTTAAAAGGCTGTATCTTTTGTCTTGTTTTGACTTCTGATTAAAAATAAAATAGCCAAGCGATTTACTTAATGTATTATATTTTAAGAGAGTTTCCCCATGTGCTAGGTAGTTTTACATTAACTTGATACAAGCTAGAGTTATCGGAAAGGAGGGTGCCTCAATTAAGAAAATGCCTAGATGAGCTCTGGCTGTAAGGATGTTCTTAACTAGTGATTGATGGGGAAGGGCAGAGCCCATTGTGGGTGGTACCATCCCTGGGCTGGTGGTCCCGGGTTCTATAAGAAAGCAGGCTGAGCAAACTATAAGGAACAAGCCATAAGCAGCACCCCTCTGTCCTCATGCCTGCAGGTTCCAACCTTGCTTGAGCTTTTGTCTTGACTTCCTTCAATGATGATCAGCAATATGGAAGTATAAGCCAAACAAACCCTTTCCTCCCCAACTTGCTTTTTGATCGTGGTGTTTCATTGCAGCAATAGAAACTCTAACTAAGACATCCCATTAAACCAAACATTTGATGAACAGTTGATAAAATAAACCAAAAAAAGCAATGAGGAATTTAATTTCAGGTTTTTACTTTTCTCTTATGAGTCTCAAATTACTTACATGGGAGAAAATTATAGGGATATAAATCTTCCAGGTTTATAGTATTTTATCCCTGAAGGATCCTAAGAACTAGGCTATATGTTCAACCAAGGAAAGATGATATAATGTCTTATATAGTTATGGAGGAAAGGGAGACTGAGGGAAAGAATGAAGGAATGAAGGGAGGGAAGGAGAAAGGGAGGGAGGGAGGAAGGGAGGGAAGGTGGGAGCAAAGGAGTGAGGGAAGAAGAGAGAGAGATGGAGGGAGGGAGAAAAACCATGGACCTTTGAGAAAAAAGAAAGACTATTTCTTTCTGTAAATAACTAAGGTAATAAAATGAACTTTCATAAGAAGAAAATCAAATATAAATTATTGGCAGACAAGCATATAAATCTTTCTCATATATTTACTCAGTCATGATTTCTCAAAAGTGTACGAATATATTATGATTTGGTTAAAGTAAGAGACAACGTCCTATCACATAAACCTTAGCTTCTATTAACCACAAAGATACAGATGAACTGCAAGTGTGATTTCAGAGAACCATTAAGAACATTGGGGTACAATTGTGACTGTAGGGACTTGAAGTCAAGTGGAGTCATATTTGGTGCTTAATTATATACTTTTAACCAGGTGATTTTCTCTTTTCAAAATTAATTCAGTTAATATATTTATTATTGCACATGGAGATGTCAAAAGAGAGTGTGTTTTCTCCTCCCACCAATTGGGACCAAGAGAGCTCTAACTCAGATCAGCAGACATGGTAGCATGCACCTTGACTCATTGAACTATTTCTCCAGCCTGGCCATAGAGTTCCCAGGTTATCTGTTTCCATTTCTTTATCAATAAAGTAGAAATAACACCTTTCTTAATTTTGCACTAGATATGCATCTCATTGACTCCCTTAATTCCTCTTTTCTTTTTTTCTAGATCAGTATAGCAGAGACTGACTGGATACTCCTGTAGCTTAGCAGCTGAGAGATGAGAGTAAGAATTCACTAATAATGATTCTCTGCTATGCTTGTACACAGGAGCCTAGCATGACTCCTCTGAGAGCCTTTACTCAGTAGCTTACAGAAACAGATGCAGAGACTCACAGCCAAACATTAGACAGGTCTTGGAGGTTCCTATGGAAGAGTGGGGGTACAACTGGGAGAGCCAGAAAAGTCACAGACTCCACAAGAAGACCTACAGAGTCAACTAACCTGGGCCCATGGGTGCTCACAGAGACTGAACCACCAACAAAAGAGCATGCATAGGCCCCCTGCATATATGTAGCAGATGTGTATCTTGATCTTCATGTGAGTTCCCTACCAACTGGAGCATGGGGCAGGGGGTGGGGGAGGCTCTCTGACTCTGATGCCTTCCTTTGGGTCCACTTCTTCTAACTGGGCTGCATTGTCTGGCCTCAGTGGGAGGGGATGAAGCTAGTACTGCAGCGACTTTATGTGCCAAGGGGGTTGGTACCCATGGGGGACCTTGCCCTTCTTTGAGGAGAAGGAGAAGGGAGAATTTGAGGGAAGAGTATGTAAGAGGCTGGGAGGAGAGGTAGGGGCTACGATCAGGATGTAAAGTGAGTAAATAAATAAATTAATGGAGGAAAATGTACAAGATTAAACTTTAATTCACTTTATACACAAGGGGAAAGAAAGAATTGAGCTTTGAGAAGCAAAGTCTCATCTACACTGACATAGTACCTGAGAAGCCTTCATTACCTACAAAACAGAAATCTTGTACCATACTTGTACAATATTTAGACTTAAAGGAAGAGTTAGGAAAGAGAGGACTGGCTGTATTTATTGGTGGTTGCTGAGATTAAAAAGTGCAATTCAAAAGTTTCAAAAAAGAAATTGAAACAGGACAGGAAAGTAAAGAAAACCCTGGGTTTGCTGGATGGAAAAAGTCAACTGGTTTTGTCTTCTAAATCAAAAGAAGATTAGATGTCAACAGAGATGAAGCCTAGAGTCCTGTCGGACCGAATGACTCAGACTTTGAGTAGACAGTCATATCTAGGGTGTGGTTTTCCTGGTCTAGCCTGACAGCTCCAGGGTTGATACCACTAAGCTGAGTTAAAGAAATATGGAGTTGAAAAGAGAACCATTCAAAATAGGGTGGGGAGGTTCTTCGTATTTTAGGAGACATGTGGAAATGACAGAAAATGAGTAAGTAGGAAGATGCTCATTTTTTAAGAGAAGTATGCTATCAAGTACCAAGAATCTGCAACAGAAAAAGCTTTGAGTTTTGAAACTTAGACAGAGCTTTGGTTTTCAACTTCCATGAGCAGGTAATATTCTGAAAGGTGTTTCCTAGCTAGGGAGGGCTTTCTCCTAATATCCAGGTCAGAGGGATCCACGGAGAACAATAAACTGGGAAGAATCAGCTAGCCGGGGCCACCAAAAGCAATAGACAAGGAAAATACACAAACAATAAAAATTGGCTTCATCTAATGACTTGTCTCACACAAGCACAGCGTGGCTTCAGAGGAGTCTATAAATGCCACAGTCAGACGATTGTCTAGTGTCTTCCTTTATGCCTTAAAAAAAAAAAAAGCATTGGGTTGTCTTATTCTCGTTCTGAGTTTGGGGAGTGAATGGCAGCAAACTAACAACCTTTTTCTTTTTGATCACTGTCTACTGGTCCATGAGAAAACACATCCAGGACTACAGGAGAGAACCGTCCATCAGTTAGACATCCTAGAGTTTAGACTAGAAAGTAGCAGACTGAGTGGAATCTTGGAATTTCCTCCTGAGAAAAGGATGATTATACGATATGCACAAAGGGAAGCACGGGATTGGAGGATAATCAAAAGCATAGTTGATAAAAACTGGCTAAAGACTTAGGAACACTTTTCTCACTTTCTACGCAGAGCTAAACTATGCTTCCTACACTATTTTTTTAATTTATTTTTAATTTTTTTTTTTTTAGAACAGGACATATGACTAGTTTTTGCCTGTGTAAAAATGAATACAAGTCTCTCTGCAAGCCGGAGACAGTAGTTCTTGATACTATCTATGCATCTGGGTGATGCTGGAGATCCTTAGTGAATCTATCAGTGCCGTGAGGGACAGAAGGAAGGGGAGGAAAGCCATCCAGGGCTGCAGATCAAAATCTGCATTGTAGTTCATAAATAAAATAAGGTATTGTGTTGGACTGCAGAGATTAGCAAATTAGGCTAACAAACTCTCCATTCCTCCATTAGGAACCTCTGGAAATGATAGTTCTTTCCTTATCAATATAGCGGAGATGTGGTTACTGCACTGTGGTGGTAGTGAGAATGACCCCATATGTTTGAATACTTGGTCCCCTGTTTGTGGAACTGTCTGGGAAGGATGAGGGATGTGGTCTTATTGAAGGAGATGTGTTACTGAGGCAAACCTGTGGGTTTCAAAAGTCTCATGTCATCCCCAGTCTGTTCTTCATTTTCTGTGTGTGGTTTAAAATGCGAGCTTTAAGCTTCTCTTTTCTTTCTCCTTCTCCTCCTCCTCCTTCTCCACTTCCTCCTCCTCCTCCTCTTCCTCCTCTTCATCTTCAACAGTGTTTCTCTGTGTTAGCCTTGGCTGTCCTGGACTCACTGTGTAGACCAGGCTGGCCTCAAACTCACAGAGATCCACCTGCCTCTGTCTCCCCGAGTGATACACTCAGCTAAGCTTTAAGCTTCAAGCTTCTTTAAACTATGTCTGCCACATCCTCTATTCCGTCTTTATGGACTCTAACCCTCTGGAACTGTAAGCCTCATTAAATGCTTTCTTTATAAAATTGCCTTGGTGATGGAGTTTTATCACAGCAATAAAAAAAAAAATAACCAATACAATCACAGAATTTTCTTTCCTAAGAATTTAGAGCTGCAACATGTAATAAGTGTAAGGAGATGTATGTGTTACCACTGGGCCTTAAATGACAAGTCAGTGCCATCCACAAGATTAAGTCATCAAGAGACAGAAAAGCTATGAAAACCAAACCACCAGGCAAAACCATAAAATGGAAGGTAAGTATGGTGATTTGGATGAAGAATCTCAAGTATTGAACACATGACCATGACCCACAGTGACTGGTGCTGTTGGGGGATGTTACCAAACATCTAGAAGGGGCACTGAGCGGAGTACATCACTGGGAGCTGCCTCTGAGAGTTTACATCCTTACCTCTGCTTTGTTCTCTGCATCATGTGTGTGATTGAAGATGTGATTTCTAGCCTCTTGTCAGGCTGCTTCATGCATCCCCCACAAGGATGGGCGTAGATCTTTCTGGAACTGTAAGTCAAAATAAACTCTTTCATTAAGTTGCTTTTGTCCTTAGGTTTTCTTTCCTTGCTTTGTTCCCTCCTTCTTTTCTCCTTTTTCCCCTCCCTCTCTGCCTCCCTCTCCTCTCTCTCATTCTTTTCTTTTCTTTCTTTCTCCCTCCTTCCCTCTCTCCACCCCTTTCATTTTATCACAGCAATATAATCATAACTGATATAGTAAGTTTTCAGGAATGAACAAGGTAACAGGTCAAACTTGAGAGAAGAGAATCATAAACATGGGGTCCTGTGTGGTGGCCATGAAGATGCACATCTCAGATATCCCGCTTGAAAAAAAATATCAAGCTGTTTCACCTCCATGAAACTACCTTAGCATTGTAACTAAAGCCATGTTTTTAAGCGCCTTCAGTCAATGACTACGCATGTTGTAGGTAGCCATTCATGCCTAAACAAGGCTTCTCAAACAGAAGCTGAAGGCCCTTCTGTTGAATTGGCCAATACTTGTCAGATATGCACCCAAGGTTGAGATTCTCTCCACCTTATCTGACTTCTTCGTTCCTTCATTCCAAGGGAGAGATCTGCACCAGGGGCAGAGGCTCTTCCTGCCCATTCCTGCTCTCCATGTTTATCTTTCATGGTCATCTTCTCCCAATAAACACATAGCAATCCTAAATTTACTCCAGTATTGCTTTCTAGCATTTCCGAGCCTTAAGTCAACACTTTTAGAATCCCTAGGTATCAAAAAGATAGTACCTTCTCTATAATCACAAATATAAACACTTAATCATAAAAAATGAGGAATTTCAAAATCTATCTAATTTTTATGCCAGTGACTACCCTGAGAATTTTGTGTTTATTTCTTTTTAAATATAAAATTTTAATTACCACCACCCAAAAGTCATCCTACTTTTCTTGAGCTTTAGATGCTTGAATTTTTTTTAAACTTTTTTATTTTAAACGTATTTTCTATTTTTAACTTATTCTTTGAGTTTTATACCTACTAGAAAACTTAAGTCTCATTTTAGGGTCACTTTTCATCCTAATGAATTGGGACCAGAAATTAATATAGAGTTGGAGATAAGATTGGCTTAATATTATTTGTCTATTGCTATGCAATAAAGTATGTAAGACTAGGTGTCATAGAGCAACACAGGGAGGGCTCAAAAGATGAGTCAGTGGTGAAGAGCATTTCCTGCTCTTACAGAGGACGTGGGTTCAATTCCCAGCACTCACATGACAGTTCGTATCCAGTTCCCGAGGACCTGGTGTCCTCCTCTGTCTTCCCATGGCAACAGGCCTGCATGTGATACACCCATATTAAGGCAAAATGCTCAACACATAAAAGAAATAAACCCAAAAATTTGTAATTAAAAAAAAAGAACAAAATGTATTTCTACTATCTGACAGTCTCTGCATGCCAAGAGTGACTGTGTGGTTGTCTGAGTCCTCCAGCATAAATAAGGCTTTTCCTTGGCTATGTCCATATATAGCTTGACAATTTTCACCGTGATAACTTACAAGATACAAAGTAAATAGGAAATATAATAATGTATCAACACGACCAGGTCATATTAAATTGGAAGTTTGGATCACCATCTATAATGCAGGCTCATTTCTTGGGTTTCGAGCATTGGCAGCCTTTAAGACAGCCCCAGTGGCTCCTGCCCCTGATAGTCCTTATACAATTCCTACTTATTCTCAATGTCACTGACTTGAGTATGAAAACACTGAGCTCACAGCACTTCTGTGGTTAAATATAAAATTAACAACAACAACAACAATTTTTGCCTTCACCTTGCTGGTTAATTCTGTTGATTTCTCAGCTCACCTGCTGACGTGGTTTGGTTCTTTGTAGTGGTAGAGATGGAATCTGCTGCCTCACACATAGTCAGAAAATGTCATATCACAGAGCCCTCAACCTTTATATAGCTACTGTATAAAACAAAAACAAAAAACCAAGCTGCTAGAGTGTAAGACATGGCAGCTTTCTTATAAGAGTCAAGGAGGGGACTGGAGAGATGGTTCTGTGGTTAAGAGCACTGTCTGCTCTTCCAGAGGACCTGAGTCTAATTCCCAGCAACCACATGGTGACTCACACCCATCTATACAGAATCTGATGTCCTCTTCTGACCTGCAAGTGTACGTGCATATAGAGCACTCATATACATTAAATAATAAGTCCTTTTAAAAAAAAGAAGTCAAGGAGAAACTGAGACCCTTCAGTGTATCAACTAATTATCCCATGATCCAACAGTGCCCCCCCTCACTGACACTGCAGCTTCTTTACAGGCCATACATGCTATAATTTTGCCTGAAGGCTAATTTCACTATTATTGAGGACCAGAGAAATAGTGCCACCACTTCTGTGGCCTAACAAGTCTTAACTGCCAAAGTAAAGAAAGGTTCTGAAAGTAGAGGGAAGACTGGGGTGTTTAAGAGTAACTAAAAGCTACATAAGCAGCAATGCACAAAATTGCCTTCATAGTAGCAGATGCCACTGCCACAGAAACTACCACAGCGAGGCGTTAGTTCCAGGTCCATGGGCATCCCCTCTCTTGGCCAAACAGGGAGATGGAGTGGGGTGGTTTTATAGGCTGGTTTTCAAATTCCATTGCTTTTCAAATTGTCTGTGGGAGTAGGTGACTAACAGGAATGGGGAAAGGTAAAATACGGGAGACTAAGTGGCATAGGGGAGTAGAATATACTAAAAGCACATTACACACATGTATGAAAACAACCCATTTAACTCAGTACCATGTATAATGAACAAGGAAAAATTAATGAGGAAAAATTAAAATGACTTTTTAAAAATTCCATTGTTTTTATTTTTATTATTCCTCAGCTTGGCAGGATATGGAATCATAATGGACTCTAGTTTACAATATCACGCTCAGTCCAATGTGGTCTAGAATCCACTTTGCAATGTCAGGAAAGCCAGTAAGATCAGAGAACACAAGGCTCCTAATAGAGCAAAGAAGCAAAGTGTCTTGCTTTTCAATTTGAGTAGGAAAAGAAAGTGGTAAGTATTGTGATTTCCCACCTTTTGATTTAGTGTGTGTGCCACTGTGTGTGTACACCTGTGTGTACATGTGCATGTACTTGGGGCTCCCCACAGAGGCCAGAAGTGGGCGTCAGATCCCTTGGAGCTAGAACTACAGACAGATGTGAGCTTCCAGATGTGAGTGCTGAAAACCAAACTGCTGTCTTCCACAAAAGCAGCAAATAGTGGATGTGGATAGAGATACTTGGTGGCCAGAAGTTATTTTTCTGGTATAACATTTCTGAGCTTGAACTCAAATGTCAGGAGGCTGGAGAAATGGCTCAGCAATTTAAGACACTTACTTCTTCAAGCCTGCCCCCTGCAGGATTAGTTGATAGGGTTCAAAACCTGCATTGTCAGCTCCTCCCTCTACGTCTTCTTTGAGCCTCCTGCCTTTGTGCATCTGGGGAGCTTGATACTATAGGAGGTTTTGATTCAGGGCTTCCCAGGACCTAGAAGTGAAGTGATGATGGTGGATGGCTAAGGCTCTGTCAAAATAGATGGAGATGCAGATATTCAATAAAAGCAATCATGTTGTGTACCAATTAGCATCAACCACACGTACGGTAGAGGAATGCTTAAAATCATGAGTCATACATTTAAATTATGGATTTATTAAACAGAGGTGGGATTATTTGAATCCAAATAAAATAACCATAGTAAAGATGTATAAAAAGTAAAGTGCTTTTTGTTTGTTTGTTTTGTTTTCTGTTTTTCAATATAGGGTTTCTCTATGTAGCCTTGGCTGTACTAGACTTGCTCTGTAGACCAGACTGGCCTGGAACTCACAGAGATCCACCTGCCTTTTCCTCCCCAAGTGTTGGGATTATGGGCATGCACCACCACATCCAGCTGTAAAATGCATTCTTAAAACAAAACATGATTAAACAAAAAATTCTTCAACATTTATATTTATTAGTGAACATCAGCCCATAAAAATAAGCTGACTTTTTTTGGTTCATCTTCATGTACTTTAATCAGTCTCTTTGCTTCCAATAATACACCACAGGTATTTTCTTTTAGGAATGTAGTGTCTTCTATAAAATATTTAAATATTTTTAGTAAATTGCCTCTAGTGTTCATAATTCTGTATTTTTTGGATGATGAAATTAAAAATATTAAAGTCTCCATTGACACAAGGTAAAAACAACAGATCTTAAACCAAACAGGTCACTGAGATGGCAGAATACACCCAGGCTTTTCTGGTCCAACCAGAACAACATGTACATCCTAACCAGAAAACCAGAAAGAGAAAACCAGAGTGGGAGATATATTGATTCCCACACTGAGTTCAAGCCTTGGGGCGACTGGAGAGCACATCTCTAAGATGAAACAATGAAAGAAAAGAAGCAAGGGACAAGGGACGTCAGCCATAGGAAAAGACCTCACAACCTCACACAGGGATCCACCGCTGATGTTGGTTAAGTAGTGTCATCTGGTGGCAGTGTCATCATATTTCCCCACCCACCCTTTGAGGAAAACAAAGCTGAAAAGTGATGTCCCAATGGGCAGTGCAAAGCACGTGCATGGGATAAATACACCACACAACCCAGGGGAAAATAAATAGCAAGGAGTGTGACTCTGAGGAGTCCGCGCATCAACTAACAGTGATTACACTCCTCTGAAGTCACACCATCTCCACGAGCAAGAGGTGGCAACGCTGATGACCCAGGTGCAACCGAAAAGAAGAAACCAGGTGACAAAACGTTTTTCTTTTTACCCTTCAGGGAGAATTTTTTTTTTTTTTAATCAAAGTAAGGAGCAGCCTTTTGCAACCTGGATTGAAGAGCCCTCTGCTCCTGTGACATTCTTGGTTCCTCCCAGGAGTCAGAAAACCAGGTGAGAGAGAAACTCATACACTGCAATTACCCACTGACGTTATCTTGAATCGGCATTTCTGTTTTCTTGGTATGTTCACATAACAGGGATTATTTTCCCCAAGAACCACAAGAGGGAGTATTCTCACTTCTGTGTCACTCTGCCTGACTGCCGCTGAAGAGATATTATCCTTGTGCTTTTTTTTTTAAATATGATAAGGCATATTATTAAACTAGGCAAGCTCTTTTATATCCATCTAAAATCTGAGCAATGATCTGCTTGTCTCTCACTGATTTGTATTTACTACATCCTAGATATTTTCTTGGCCACCTGTGATGAAAAAGAAAGCAGACAACCAACGTTTCTTTTCCGGTTCTTCCCCACCCCCCGTGTATCATCTAGGCTTGTGATGAGGGATTTCTCCATCAATCTGTGTTCAGCAAGTGCAAGAGCCATGGGCAGGGTTCATGAACTAGAAGCCAGGAAGGAACTTGGTTATATAGAATCAAATGGCTGCTGCCTAACCTGGCAGCTTGCTTTGTCTCTAAAAGGGTAACAGTAAACGGCAAACCTGATTCTAACCGGTCTAACACAGAACAGTAACAAGTACCATTTTTCAGAGTCCAAATTGGGCTGATTGTACACACCAACTCTTTTAACCCAGTACATTAACAGTTGCTAAAACAAACAATTGGAAATATCCAGGGAGAGACAGGCATGCACACAGACAC
Organism: Acomys percivali; assembly: GCA_907169655.1. Lineage (NCBI taxonomy): Eukaryota > Metazoa > Chordata > Mammalia > Rodentia > Muridae > Acomys > Acomys percivali. The sequence goes on along the minus strand of OU015745.1, from coordinate 102,555,778 downwards.
ACTGAGAGAGAGAAAAAGAGGGGGGGGAGAGGGAGAGAGGGAGGGAGGGGCAAAGAAAAAGAGATGAAGGGAGGGAGAGATAAAGTGTTCAGGTCACACTGTCTCACGACAGTTGGGTGGACCAGCATAGGTTTCTTTATTTCAACCTAAAACAGAGAGCTGTTGTGAAAACAAACAACAAACAAACAAAAAACTAATGGTGTTTACTTGGGGCAGATGGAACATAGCAAACTATGGCGTATTGGAGGAGGTTGAACCAATGGAGAGTTTTCAAAGACAAAACAGATGATCTTCACATCAGACATTTTGAAATAGTACCCCGTGGCCACAGTGATAAGTACATTGGCCTTAGTCCTGGACTGAACAGACAGTTTGGACAGATGTCCTTGTACAAGTGCTTTTTAGGTAAAGTTGTGGTGGGCTTTTTGTGGATGCATTATGGTGCAATGTAGGCTACAAGTCTTTGGTGTATTTTGTGCTTACCAGGCAATTTTACACATAACGTCCGGGCTCTGTTTACTGTTGTTATTAGTATTGGCAAAGTGGGTCTATTTTGACTTTGAAAACTTTCACATTTCTTTTACACAGAGATGACTCAAGGATTCAGGTGTCTTCCATAATTCTGTTTCTGCATCTTCCTACTGAATTCCCTCTTGGCTTATGCACAGATCTAGATAACTTTAGGAGTTAGAGTGGGAAGTGGTCTGTTTTACTTCTTTCTACAAGACATCCCTCAGTCCCATGACCCACTTGGATGGAAAGTTAGACTTTATAAATGCCCGGATACAGAGTACAGAACTACTGAGCTTACAGACCACAGGTTCTTAATGTAAGGCTCACAGTTTTCTAGAACGTCTAGTCAGTTGGACTGAAAATAAATGACATCCTTTAACCAAACTTTAGCATATCTTCCAATTAAATGTAGGTGTGGTCAATGCCTCGTGCTATGAGTCTGTCTGAATTCAGCTCAGGCAAGCAATTCTACATGTGATACCAGTGTGCCTCCCAGGAGATGATGTGACTGTGCCTTTCTGCATTTGTGTCTTCTCCAGAGTTTTAGAAGGTCACTCACTGGGGGCACAGGTGCCACTTAAAAGTACACACTGGCTAATAACTGCAGGACAACACTTAAACAGGGCTCAGTAACGGTTCACATGGGAATAGACCAGCCCTGAGTTCTCTACTGCAACAATTCTGAGGAACACTCTGAAACTTTTCAAAGTTTTGCAAGTAGACTCGAGTTCCATTTGTTCTTAGCAAATATCAATACAATGATAGAATAATCACAGACTTTTCTCTCTGCTATCTCACTTTCTGCAGTTGTTCGCTCTTCCCTGAGATAATCACCCAAGTGAACTACCTATATCAAGGCATCATAGCAGCCAGTTTAACAGTTGGTATTGAAACAGGCTCTAGCCAAACATACCTCATCGTGGGGCTTTCAATCTAAATTGCCATATAATCTCTACCTTCTTCTTGAGAAGCAGCCTTCTATACACAGAAGACCCTGTGTTCGCTCAGCTAAAGGAGACGCTCATCGCACACACCTATAGTCTTCGTGCTCTGTACTTCCTTCACTATCTGCGTGGTTGTGCCAAATGCACGGCAGAATAATTCTTGCAGAAAATAACACAAATTGCAAGATCAGACCAATATGTACTGACAAGAGCTAGACATGAGCCTAGGGTTAGGAAGCATTCCACGACCCTGGATGATGAAGCATTTATTAATGTGACTATCCTCGCTCAGATCGTAAGTATCCTAGGGCCACTTATTCCACATTGCAACAGTGGCTCCATCATGCTTGGATATGACATTGTGCTGTGTTAAACAAGGCTGAGATGACAGACTGTGTTTGGCAAATTGATGGAAGGAACAAAAGGATTAGATAAGTGGGCACTTCGAATGGATTATTTGAGACTGAAGAACCTGCTACCTGACTCTGTTCCATAGAAGATATTATGCATTCTTCTCTAGGGACAAAGGTGTGCCCTAGGGATATCGATCCCAGTGCCACTGAAAAGTTTGGTCCAGGGTGGCAGGAGTATAATTCTCTTAACTTTATGGGCTTTTTGAGTATTTTACTGGGACTTATTTGATTTCACAAAAGCTATACTTACCAATCTCAAAACGATCAGCCCTTTCCTACTTTTAAAAATATGTTTTAATTAAAAGTAAATGTTGTATATCTATAGCATACAACATGGTGTTTTGATCCATGTATGCTTTCTGGATTGGCTAAACCCAGCTGTTTAAAATGTGTTGTATATTACTTTGTGTACTTTTCTATTTCTTGTTAGAATGAAGTAAGGAAATACTTTTCCTCTACTGACCTTAAGTCACATTTTGAGAACCTTCTGGATCTCTCTCTCTCTCTCTCTCTCTCTCTCTCTCTCTCTCTCTCTCTCT
>OU015745.1:102528182-102544068 GCA_907169655.1 Acomys percivali | reverse complement strand
AAAGAAAGAAAGAAAGAAAGAAAGAAAGAAAGAAAGAAAGAAAGAAAAGAAAGACTTCCATTATACTAGGAATAAATGAAAATTCTCTTAATATGTTAAAAAATCATCTGTGAAACAACAAAACCTAAAGAGTCTAGCTGACATCATACTTATTAATGAAAGACAATGCTTTAAATACAGCAGAACAGAAAAAACCCACTTCCGTCACTCCTGCTCAGCACAATGAAGCCCAAAGTAGCAATTCAGTTGTCCCAATCTCTAAGAGGCAAAACTATCCAGTTAGGAAATCCAAAGTGATTGACAAAAAAGCACCCAGAACGAATAGGTGCATTTTGCTATGTCTTGAGAAATATCGTTAACACAACAAAATCCATCGTTCCTACCTGCTCACCGTGAATAGTTGGAAACCGAAGCTGTTTTTGTAAAGAAATGTAGCTCCTGTAGAGTGAAATGCTCAGACATCAATAAAACAAATATCTGCTGAAAGAAGTCATCTCAAAATACACGGGAACACTGTGTTCCTAGATTAGACAATTCGACATAATAAAAGTGTCAATTCAAATGTATTTCCCACCAAATTCCCACAGGGTTTTGTGTACACGTACAGTACAAACCGATTCTAGACGTTACAGGGGGCCTGCAAGATGCATCAGACGGAGATAAAAAGCACTTGCCACACAACCCTTACCGGAGTCTCAGCCTCAGAATTGACAGAAAGCCAGATGTGGTGCCTCAGAGTCTGTAATCTCAGCACTCCTACTGGGAGATGGAAGGTGGGCACGGGAGAATCACTGGGAAGCCTTCGTTCAGGGAGCCTGGAGCCACACAGAGCCACAGACTCAAGTAAGACTTTGCTGCAGTTAGATAGAAAGAGAGAAAGAACCAACTCCCACGTGTCGTCTTCAGATCCCCACACACGTGCCACGGTACAGGTGCACCCACACTCACACACATGCACATGAGTAACAATTAGGAAATCAAAAGTTAAGTGGACGGGGGAAACCAAGGAACTAGAGTAGTACAGACAATTTTAAAAGAGCAGAAAACCTGGAGGTGGTTTAGAAATTTATAAAGCTATAAGAATCAAAGCAATATACTATTGATGAAGAGATCTAGAAAAAGACTAATTGAATGAAATAGGGAGTACAAGAGAAACCCACACAAACATAACTGATTGATAATTCCTTTACAAAGATAGAGTAGATATTAAATGGGAAATTATCAAGTCAACAATGGGGCAATTGAAATATATACACAAACATGACACTCAAGATTTACACCTTATACAAAACTTAATTCAATATGAAATTTGGATCTACATATAAAAATACAAAACAATAAAAGTTTTGAAGAAAACAGGAATTTTTTTTAAATTGTATGTGAGTGATCTATTTGCATGTACACCTGTATTCCAGAAGAGGGCATTATATCACATTATAAATGGTTGTGAGCCATCATGTGGTTTTTAGGAATTGAACTCAGGACCTTTGGAAGAGCACACAGTGCTCCTAACCACTGAGCCATCTCTCTAGGCCCCAGGAATTCTTCATGATGTGAAGTTAAGCAAAGAATTCTTAGCTTTGATAATAGAGGTATACTTCAGTGGGGAGGGAGGAAGAACCCACATATGATATATGGGATTTAATCAAACTATAAAACCTTTTAAAGACTGGGGAGAAATACAGATCAGTCCTCTATTGGATGTCTTGGGGGGGGGCAAAACACAAGGAGCTTCCAACTCATCAATATGACAAACAACTAGTTTTTGAATGGGCAAAACATTTACATAATCAATTAACCAAACAAATGATTTTAAAATAAGTCCATGAAAACATGTTCAATATTATAAAAATTATGGTGATGTGCCACTTCATCCATACAAAAAAAAAAAAGCTAAAATTCAAAAGCAAAGATTGACAATGGTGTCTTTTCTCTAATGTGGATTGTTGTCTCATGTCAAAAATCAGGTAGGTCCTCGATTCCAGTCGTATCTATTTTTTTGTCAGTACCATACTGTTTTTATTACTAGGGCTCTAGAATATAACTTAAAATCTGAGTTCATGATACCTCCCGCAGTTAAAGTTAAGGATCACTTTGGCTATCCTGGGGCCTTTTATATTTCCATATAGTTTGATATTTTTTCAATTTTTGTGAAGATTTGCATTGCAATTTGAATATGTAGATTGCTTTTGGTAAACTGGTCATTTTCAGAATCTTAATCCTGCCAATCATAAGCATGGAAGTTCTTCTTATCTTCGTTATCTTCTTATTTTTTCAGTACATTAAAGTTTGTGTTTTGCAAGTCTTCTGTCCCCTTAGATAAATTTATTCCAAGTTATTTTAAAAGGCTATTGTGAATAATATTATTTCCCTGATTTCTTTCTGAATAATAGGAAAGCTTCCGATATGTGTGTGCTACTTTTTTATCCTGATGCTTTGCTGAATATGTTTAGCTGCTGTAGGAATTTTCCAGGGGAGACTTTAGTGTCTTTTATATAGAGAATCATACCATCCGCCAATAAAGAAGCTTTGACTTATCCCTTTTTTTATTTGTATCCCCTTGATCCCCTTCACTTGTCTTACTGCTCTGGCTAAGATGTCAAATACTATATTGAACAAGAGAGGGGAATTAGACATCCTTGTCCTGTTCTTGGTCTGGTTGGAAATGCTTTGAGCTTTTCTCCATTGGTTTGATTTGGGCTATAAGCTTGCTGTATATTGCCTTTATTATGTTGAGATATGTCCCCTGTACTTCTTGATATGTAGGCAGTACAGCCATTCTAGAAAATAGTTTGGTAGTGTCTGATACACTACACATTGCCTTGCCATAGGACTTGGTTCTTGACATTTACTCTAGAGAAGTGAAGCGTTCATTCAACAGCTGTGTCAAATAAAACTTTCATGGTGGGGATCTTTATATCCCTAAAAGCTCATGTGTTGGAGACTTGGTCCCCACTGGCTCTAAAACCAGGCACTGTTGGTAACGCTGATAGGTGCCTAGTTGGAGCTGTATTTCATTGGGCATGTGCCTTGAAGAAAGCCTGGGAACTCTAGCCCCTTCTCTTTTTCCCTTCCCAAGTACCAGGAGGTACTCAGATTTGCTTCACCATCAAGCATGATGTTCAGCCTCATCACAGATCCAGAAGAACAAGACCAAGCAACCATGGACTGAAATTTCTGACACAGTGAAATAAATTACTCCTTTCATCCTGTGTGGCTATTTTTTTTTCCAGGTATTTTGTCACAGTGAGAAACACCTAACATACAACCCAACCATCTGTCCTTTGAGGAATATATGAACTGTGACCCCTTGTGGCTCTTGAACTGTGATCAGAAAGATTGTTCAGTTAGCTCCAAAACCCCATCTCTTAAATAATGCCAATCAAGAGCAGTTTGTGTTGTCACACTATCTAAAAAAAAAATCAAATCTGAAGAGGCAAGTTACTGGGAATTGAACTCAGGGTTCTGCCAGTGAGTTTCTTCTCTAACTCTTCCTTTATTTTTATTTTGAAACAGGAACTTATCCAGGCTGGCCTTGACCTGGCTCAGACACCCCAGCATTGGCATTGCAGGTACCAGCCACCATATCTATCTCATCAGAAAAAACGAGTGCTATCTTTTAAAAATACATTTCATTGTCATTGACTGTGCTGTCTGATCAAGTCACATCATAGGCTTTCAATTCCTGTCCTTTCTCGGGTTTTTAAAATAATAATTAATTAGCTTGCAATTGGTTATTGTTTTTGTTATTCTTAATTCAAGGTGCTATGAGGATGGATGCATTCTTACCCTTGTTTCTTATACTTCACGCAATCTTTTTGCTTTGGGGGCACTGAAAGACTCTGCCCAATTTAATTTAGCATGAGTCTTACGCCCTCAAGTTCCTCAGCAACAAACAGGAAACACAAGCCCTTAAAAATAATTGCTGCCAAAAATAGCCTTATCTCTTGAGTCAAGAAAGACATGAAAGAAGGAGAGGCCTTGCTTGGATGGGTAAGCAGGCAGGTCAGCATGCAAAACCACCGAGGAGTTCCTTAGCCAGTGGTAAGGAACTGGCTGGCTTCTTCCCTCAGGACAGACCACATGCTTATTCATAAAGAAACCTGGGAAACCCTTGAGAAAGGCTACGAAAACATGAACTAATCCAGAGCCAGCAAATATTTTTACTAAAGGATCAAAATGGTAATTATTTTGTGCTTTCTATTCCACGGATGATCTAATTTACAAAAACAGGTGCAGGCTACCCGGGGTCATGAGTTGCTCACTCCTGTATTTGTCAAACCAATATACCTATACATTTGAGTTGTGGATGAAGTCGCAAAAGATTTATACCTATGAAAAAAAGTGACTTATCTATAAATCTAATAAAGACCCAATACTTTCTGTTGCCCTTGACTTCATACACCTAATCCTTCTTTTTATAAGAAAGCTGAAGAGCTTACCCAGGAGCACTGTTTCTGGCCCAAAATGTTGCTGTCTTTCCTATTGGAAGCCATAGGATGTTTTGAGAGTGCCCACAACTACAGAGGAAGGGTTCACTCATCACACACCTCCTCGTACCCTACAGTTTCTCTATGGGTTCTACAATGTGCACATGGATGGAAACATGTGTCAACCATGTCCAGAAGTTTGTCTATGTGTCTGATGGGTTCCCTTCATCAGCTAGCAACTGACAGTGGCCTCCTTCATGATGTGCCCACTCAGAGATTTTCAGCAAGTCTTAACTGAGCCAGGAGAACTCTAAGCAAATGCTTTGAGCTGGATACAAGGTTATTAGTGAGACAAAGGCTCTTTTAAAAATTTTTTAAAATAATTCATCCACTTTACATCTCAATAGTTATCCCATTCCTTGTATCCTCCCATTCCTCCCTCCCTCCTTCCCACTTTCCCCCTTACTCCCCTCCCCTGAGGGGGGCCCTCCTCCCCCTGTATATACTCATAGGGTATCAAGTCTCTTCTTGGTAGCCTGCTATCTTTCCTCTGAGTGCCACCAGGCCTCCCCATCCAGGGGATATGGTCAAGGGCTTCCTTCTTGATGAGTAATCCCAAACTTGTTTCATGACTACATCAAAGGACCAGTAAGAACAAGGTGGGAGACCATCATACTTAGGTGACAGTGACTGAGGTGATGTAAGAAGTGACTAGATCGCCTTAATTTGTGTCTAAATCTGGGATGTTCTCTTTCAGAAAAGGAAATTCGACATTATCTAGGGGTCAGGAATAAGCTGAACAAGTTGTTTTTTTCCTCCAACTGCTGTTTTAAGAACACATAGTAATTACTACCGAATACAAAGTGTATCCTGCTCGGAAAAAAAATATTCTAATGCTTTAGCAGTAGTAATGCTTTTATTTTATTATGAGCTGCCCACGGGCACTTCTTAGGTGGTGAGTCACTTGAACAGGTTGGTTGGTTTTGGTTTTTGGCTTTTTCTTTCCCCAGTTAAAGAACATTTTATTCTCAAATGAAAAGGGGGTAAGGAGGGATAGAGAATGAAAAATGCTGGTCTGCACCCCCCCCCCAGAATGGAGTGGGGTTAGCACAAATAGGGAATGACAGGCAGTTTAATCATAGACCAGAATCAGGACCTGATCTGATGTCACACCAAAGCTGGTATGTGATGTCTTATGTCTAGTATTTGTTTCTCACGACTATATTTTTGGGAGCCGTATTGTCATGAGTCATCATTCTGTTTACAATGCTCACATTTTGTTCTCTCCTGTAACTGTGATGAGAGTCTGAAGAGATATTCGCTTCATTCTAATTTTCTCTCCTGAAGCTGCTAGTTTTGTCTGCAGCTGATACTCTGGGAGGAAAAAAAAAGCATCATAAATTGCTCTGGGGTTCAAAACCTTAAAGGACAGCTTCTAAGAAGAGTGCAAAGACCTAAAATCCCTTAATCAAGTTTCCAATCGCACACAAGATGGCCTCACATTAAGAGCCATTTGAGAGCAGCAGTAGTGTCATGTCTTCACCATATTAAACAGGATTCCTATTTTAGCACCAAAGGCAGCTCTTCCTTGTAGAATGAAGCAAACCCTGAACATGCTGTTCAATAACAGAACACAGTAGCCACCTCACTCTTCCTCCCACATAGTTCCAGAGGCTACTGTATCTTAGCTAATGAACAACTAGTATTTCATGAATTCTATTTTTGGTCCTTTAATTCTCCTATTAACCTTGTTACATGGCTGCTATTGCTATCTACAAATTACAGAGCAGAAAAGCAAGTGGGATACAAGGGCCTGCTCCTGTCCCATGGCCAGTAGGTGGCAGAGCCCAGATTCACATATAAGCTACTCACACCAGTGATTAGAATTTAGAACTACTACAAAATAAAACTCTGGGAATGTCTTTGAAGGAGGAATTTCTAGATTTGATTAATTGAGGTGGGAAAGGCACCATGCCATAGCCCAAGACCCTGGGCTGAACAGAAAGGAGATATCAACTGTACTCTGGTGTTCATCTCTCTTTGCTTCCTGACTGCAGAGGCGACATGACCAGCAATCTCAAGTTCTTGCCGTCTTGGCTTCCTCGTCATGATGGACCGTAACCGTGAACGGTGACCTGCCTTCCTTAAGTCGCTTTTGCTGGGCATTTTTGTATCAACAAGGAGAAAAGTAACTAATAGAGCCTTGCAGGCTCCAGGCTGTGAGAGGACTTCTTGCCGAAGCTTCAGACTGCACAGCCAAGATGCTTCTGCCTACCTACGCTCCATCTTAAATGTCTCCAGCAGGTTAGGTAGGACCTGATTGAGAAACACCCCACATAAGCAACATAAAGTCATCATCTTGGATATGCTTACAAAGTCTGAAGTCTCTCTGTCTTGCGTTCCTTCTGTCTGTATGGAATCTATGATTCATTAGACAAGAACTCCATTTTTGGATGTGGGCTATTCTGATACGTAACTGGTTGACCTCCATAGCTCATTTGTGTATTTGTACTTGATACAGTTTGTCATATACTTTAGAAGTTCCATTTTTATCCCAATATTACTAGTGGCCAGTGTGTACTAAACCTGGATGACCTACTTGTTCAAATTTAACCTGGCCTACGATTGGAGAAATTGAGATATTTGTGCAGTGAGAGGTTTCCATCTTAACACATGGTTAAACTGATGGATGTCCAAACCTGTCTAGACACAGACTATTATGGTTTTAATGTCCCACACAAAGTTTATGTGCTGGGAATGTAATCCTCAAATATATTTGTTAATGATTTTTAAAGGTGATTAGGATTAAATAAAGTCACAAAGGAAGAGTTTCTCTAGTGACATTAATAGGGCACAACACCTTATGGACTAGGGAAAATTCTTTATTATTATTATTATTATTATTATTATTATTATTATTATTATTATAGTGTTTTCTAATTTTTATTAGTATTTATTAATTGTTCAGACAAATGGCTTTCACTGTGACATTTCATACATGTACATAGCACACTTTGGTCATTTTCAACTCCCTATTGCCATAGTCTACTGCCTTCCTCCCACTGTGTGTCTTCTTCTATCTCCAAACCCCACTTTAACTTTCTTGTATTATCTCAATCATAATCCTTTTCTCTTGAATTGTTACATCTATACATATGTATAAATACATAGATGCAACCTGCTGAGTCTGTTTAGTGTTGCTCATATGCATATGTGTTTATGAGTAACCACTCGGCATTGGATAGCCAATCTGGTTCTCTGGAGAAGGCTGATTCTCCCTCTCTCTGAAGCCATCACTTGCTTGTAGCTCTTTGTCTAGAGATAGGGCCTTTTGAGACTTCTCCCGTCCATGTTGTCATGTCAGTTGGTGTTGACATTTTGCTGGTCTTGTTTAGGCAGTCATATCGTTGAGATTTCATGGGTTCAGCTTCCCTGTTATATACAGAACATACAGTCTTGCAGCAGACATCCCGACCCTCTGGTTCTTACAGTTTCCTGCCCCCTCTTCCATGCTGCTCCTTGAGCCTTATGTGCAGCTCTCATGTTGTAGATATATCTACTGGGCCTGGACTCCCCAGTCAGTTATTCTCTGCATTTAAATGTTTTCATTTATTTTTTGAAATTAAAATTACATCATTTCCCACTTCCTTTTCTTCCCTCCTGTGGCTGTTTGGATGAAAATGACCCCCATTGGCTCACAGAGAGTGGCGTTATTTGAAAAGATTAGGAACTGTGGCCTTGTTGGGGTCAGCATGGCCTAATTGGAGGAAGTGTGTAATTGGAAGGTGGGCTTTGAAGTTTCAGAAGTTCAAGCCAGAACCAGTGGCTCTCTCTTCCTGTTGCCTGCTGATCCAGATGTAGGATTCTAAGCTCCTTCTCCAGCATCATGTCTGCCTGCACGCTGCCACGCTTCCCGCCATGATGATAATGGACCAAACCTCTGAAACTGTAAATAAGCCCCAATTAAGTGTTTCCCTTTATGAGAGTTGTCATGGTAATAGAGACCCTAACTGAGACATCTCCAAACCCTGCCATAAACCCTTCTTTGCTCTCTTTCAAATTCATGGCCTACTTTATAATTAATTGTTGTAACATATGCGTGTAACACACACACACACACACACACACATATAATTACTAAATACCGTCTTCTCAGTCTACAATATTACTTGTATGTTTTCTGCATTTCTATCTTCTGGAAAAAGAAGCTTGTTTAATGAGGGGAGAGAGGTACACTTACCTGTGCATACAAGGATAAGGTTTTAGAATGCAAGGAGAAAAAATCCCAGCTTAGGAAAGTGACAGTAGTAGCTTCTTTTCTAGGTTCCATGGTCTCCCAGCCATGGGTAGTCTTGCAGGTTTACAGGCCCAGGTATGAATTCCCTCCTGTTGACCAGGCTTGAAGTCCAATTAGACAGCTGCTGGTTACGGACACAATATACATGTTGCTATTTCATTGTTGTTTTTTGACCATCATAGCTGGATAGAACAGAGAATTGCTTTTCCCTCTTTGCATCTTCCATAGTACTTTCCAGAACTATAAAAGCTTGTCCTCAGGGAGGTCTTTTCAGGTCAGTTCTAGCCAATTCCTCCAATTCCTGTGTCTGAAGTGTGTGGTGTCTTCAGTACTGGGGACGTTACCTTCAAATTCTGGGAGGCAACCAAGGGCAGTGGTGACAGCCTATGTTATTTGGGCATCCCTTTGACTCCTTTGACCAACAGCTTGAAAGGTTGCTTCTCGTGCCTGAATAGGATTTTTGTTGGAGAGTTTATGGCTTTGAGGGAAAGAATTGCTATCCCTAATGGTTAATATTCATTTAAACTATACATAATTGTATACACTTACGTACACTGTTATTTTTACAGAAACATAAAACAATATAATTCTCTATGGCCTTTTCCCAATGTGCCTAGTGTTATCTCTTCTCCTTGCTCCTCCCTCCCAGGTAAAGCCCCCTGCCCTTTCCTATGTCCTTCTTCATAGCACCTGTGTCCCGTATTCCCTTCTCAAGAGCTCCTGCCCCCTTACCCTGGTCCCCTTTTACTTTCCTAGTCACTGCAGTTCTATACTCACATCTAAAGGTTTTGAGTCTGGGGATCACAGATAAGTAAAAACAAGCAACATTTGTCTCTCTGGGTCTCAGGAAATATTCTCCAGTTCTCATTGCACACCTGCAAATGTCATGCTTTTGTTTTTCTTTAGGGCTGAATAGTATTCCATAGTGGCACCACATTTTCATTATCCATTCATCAGGTAAAGGACATCTGGGTTAGTTCCACTTCCTAGCTATTGTGTATAGGGGGGCAATGAACATGGCTGACCAAGCATCTGGAGAGTAGAGTGTTGAGCGTTTTGGGCATATGTCAAGGTGTAGTATAACTGGGTCATATGTTTATTTTTAGCTTCTTGAGAGTTGTCCACACTGATTTTCGGAGTGACTGCAGCAGTTTGCAACCCCACCAATAGAGAATGAGGGTTCCCTTTCCTTTCATCCTCCTCAGCATTTGTTGTCAGGTGTTCTCTTGATTTTAGCCACTCTGACTGGGGTGAGATTATATCTCAAAGTTGTTTTAATTTGCAGTTACATAATTTCTAAGGATGATGAACACTTTTGGAAGGATTTTTTATCCATTTTTATTGCATCTTTTGAAAACTCTTCATTCAGCTCCATAGCCAGTTTTTACTTTTTATTTTTATTTTTTATTAAAAGTAAATTTTTCTCTCATACAACATGTCCCAACCGTGGCCACAGTTTCCCCTCCCTCTACTCCTCTCGGCTCCCTCTCACCTCTTACTCACCCGTCTCCACTTCCTCTCCCTTTCCTCTTCAGAAAAGAGCAGACCTTTAAGAGATGACAGCCATATAGAAGAAAACAAGACACAACAGGCAAGGAAAAAGCCCTCAGATGGGCTGGACGAGTCAACCCGATAAGAGGAAATGTATCTAGAACACATAGCCCCTTTTCAATTGGGTTGTTTGTTTTCTTGACTCTCCTTTCTGAGTTCTGGTATGTTATTAACTAAAGAATAGAAATATTCTTCAGCAAAAAATATGTATAAGATACAAAGATGCAAATTCCAATACACTAGCTATTTTAAAACTTCCATGTCAGTTTAGCTATACATCATATGGCTACTTGAAGGTTAATTTTTTTTTAAACAGAAAAGCACAGAATAAGTTGAAAGTACAAATATCCAAGTTTATATATCTGACAGAAATTAGATATAATTGTAACAATTCATCCTTTTAGATATTGCTTTCTGCATTGCCTCCTTATCATGAAATAAAAAAGGAAAATAAAAAACCATAAACTATTATAAGCATAAGGAAACACCCACACAGATAAATCTTTTAAAATTTAAAAAACCACAAAGCAGCCACTTTAACAGCAAGTGTAGAAGCCAAACATACTGAGAACTGGAAAAACAGAACTCACTGACGTGACTCAGAGGAAGGTAGGAAATCTGGAAAATTCTTAGAGCCACACAACAGGAAGCAGAAGAAGCTATGGGTGTTTGCCCACTGTAATGGCTGCCCCACCCCCACCCCTGGGACCAAAGCTCTGGATAGAAGCATTCAGTACATTTATGTGAGGTTACTGACTGAATCAAGCTTTTGAGGAAAAAAAAAAAGTAGAAACATTTTCATCTAAAAATGCACTAGGATGAGATGATTAAAGAAAGTCTCCACCAAGGTGGAGGACACCAGGGAGTCAGGGACTCATGTGTTTTAATCCTACAAGGAGAACATGAACTTCTCAGGGAATTGAATGCAATCAGTGTAAGGCCCCTAAGCCAGATGGCCCAGGAGGCTCTCATACGGGAAAAACTATGGAGATGATCTGGGGTAGGGAGTGGGGGGTGGAGGGGTCAGAGTGGGGAGTGGGGGGTGGAGGGATCAGGGTGGGGAGTGGGGGGTGGAGGGGTCAGGGTAGGCAGTTACCAGGCGCCTAGGCAGGGACCACAGGTTCTTCCCAGAGGTGCAGAATGGTGGGGACAGAGACGGTTTGGACCATGGCAAGATGGATTCCAGGGGTGAGCACAGGCTCTTGTTCTCTAATATTTCTGAGACAAGGCTATGCACTCTCTAAGTATATCCCTAGCTATAGTTAATCTGGCCTAATGAAACAGAGATAGCACCTCTGAATGCATATGCCAATGTCCTAAATAATATGTTGTAAGACTATTTCAGAAATCTAATAAAAATATATGAAAGCAGGTGTGTTTCATATAAGGAATAAAGAAAAATCCAATATTGAGACATTTATTAAAGTAGAAAAATCACATGATTATATCAAGAGATGCAGAAAGAACTCCAGATAAAATTCAACCACGTTCCTGATAGAAATCTCCTAGAAAATAATGTGGTGTAGTTTTTACAGAGTACTTATTATAAATAGTAGTACATACAACTGTAAATGCTGGAATGCAGCCTCTTACAGTCGGTATAAGAGAAGGATGGTCTCTACATGATAGATGATTACTCATCTTTTCTCTTCATTTGAAAACCCCTGAACGTTGGGGCCAGACCATACTGCTGTTATACCACCACATTTATTACCACATTTAGGGTATTTTATACACCCGTATCCTCATGCCTCATAGTTTTTAGTGGATATAACCTCTAAATTATCCCATAGATCAATTGACTGAAATTAATCAATAAAAACAGTTATTGCACGCCTGTAATCCCAGCACTTGGGAGACAGAGAAGCAGGTGGATCGCTGTGAGTTCGAGGCCAGCCTGGTCTACAGAGCGACTCCAGGACAGCCAGGGCTAACACAGAGAGACCCTGTCTCAAAAAAACAAAAATAAATAAACAAACAAACAAACAAACACAGTTATCTCCAGTTGAGTTCACAAGTATGAAACGCCAGCAATTCCTGTCTGAAGTAAAATGGTTCCTTCCATACTTTCAACAGCCATGCAACACACAAAGTCTGTCATTCATTCTGCCTTGTGCTGAAAAGGAGAAAGAAAAGGAATGACTAAAGAAAAAAGTGGAAGGAAGGGAGAAAGGGAGGGAGGGAGGAAGGGAGGGAGGGAGGGAGGGAGGGAGGGGAACAGAAGGCTCCTTCATTCCTACACACAGAGTTGTCAACAGGCTTTTCCTGACCACAAATTCTCATCCATGTGGAAGCCTGCTTCAGTCTGATTTCTATATTCTTTTACCACTTTTTACTCAACTCTTTAAGATGAAGGTACCAGAAAAAAGCACAGACATGAAGATGTACCTCTCAGTCATAGCTAAAAGCTGACTGGTCCAGATGTTTTGGTCAAGTCCTCTGGGTAAAGTTTTCCCTGTTACTTCTGGGGACCTTGTTAGGATTTTCCTCAGTCCTGTCTATGTGTCCTTGGGAACCACTTCGGATGGCTTTTTACATGCAGAGATAGAGAGCTCACTGGATTCATTAATGACAAGCATGCCTTGCTCAGTTTCTAGGGCCCAGAGGTTTCTATCCATCCCTGTTTTGCTAAAAGGACCTTCTCATTATTTTACCCTCTATCAGAATCCCTGCTCCCTTCCTCTTGAATTTCATTTCATCTGTCTCTAAACAGCATAATTCCCCCAGGGACACTACTCAGTGGCCACTTGGGGAAACTTAGCAAGAATGATATGAATCATCTGAAATGTGAATTCAAAGGAAAGAGTCCCTGTTTTCTTAATCTAAATCAGAGATCACATGATGTGATGACCAAAAACAACCTCTGCTGCCAGCTCTGGTGGTGCACATCTTTAATCCCAGTGACTGAGAGTCAGAGGCAGGGGCACCTCTGTGAGTTCAAGGGCAGCTTGGTCTATAAACAGAGTTCCAGGATAGCCAAGGCTACACAGAGAAGCTGTCAAGAAGAAGAAAGAAGGAAGAGGGGGAGGAGAAAGAATCTTATTGCATTTGTATGTCAAAGATTAGAAGTATCATTTTTTTGTTTACATTTGATGGAATTGTCAGAGGCCCGATAATTGATTAAAATAGCACAGCCTCCCTTATATTTTCTCTGTCTGTGTCTGTCTCTGTCTTTGTCCACCCATGTAAATATCAGGGGACAGTTTGGAGAGAGCTGGAATGTCCCACCTTGTTTGGAGCAGAGTCTCTCATGTTTCTTTTACTGTGTTATGTACTCCAGGCCACCTGGCTTATACACTTCCAGGTAATTCTCCTGTCTCTACCTTCCATCTCACGGTAGGGGCATTGTGATTACAGATGTCTCCCATAATATCCCACCTTTGGCATAGGTTCTGGAAATCCAACTGAGAGGACTGAACTCAAGTCATTAGACTTGCGTGGCTAGCACTTTTATGAGCTGAGGCATCTTCCCAGTCTTTAGTGCATGTTGTTGTAGTATGGTGGCCCAGATTGACCAAAACACCCTTCCTGAAAAGGACAAGTGATCAACTTTTACACCAAGATATTTTATATTATTTGGAGCTATTGTAAAAGGTGTTTTCCCCCTAATTTATTTCTTAGTACATTTGAAATTTGTATGTTGGTGGACTACTGATTCTTGTTTTTTTCAGTTAATCTTGTATCCAGCTACTTTGCTGAAAGTGTTTACTAGCTGTAGGAGTCCCCTGGTGCAGTTCTTAGGGTCATTTATGTATTCTATTGTATCACCGGCTAATAATAATACTTTGACTTCTTCCTTTCCAATTTTTATCCCATTGATCTCCTTCAGTTGTCGTATTGCTCTACCTAAAACTTCAAGTATGGTATTGAATAGATATGGAGAGAGTGGACACACTTGCCTTGTTCCTGATTTTAGTGGAATTGCTTTGAATATCTTCCCCATTTAATTTGATGGTGGCTCTAGGCTTTCTGTAAACTGCCTTTATAACATTTAGTTATTGCTTTTGCATCCCTATTCTCTCCAGGACTTTTATCATGAAGGATGTTGGATTTTTTTCAAAGGCTTTTTTTACCATCTCATGAAATGATCACGTGTTTTCTTTTCTCTTTTAGTATATTTATATGGTATATTACATGTATTTATTTCCTACGTTGACCCATCCCTGCTTCTTTCTTTGTTGAGTCTTATGTGATTTGGGTATCAAGGTAACTGTGACCTCATGACAGGATTGGGCAATGTTTCTTTTGTTTCTGTTTTGTAGAATAATTTTCAGAGTATTGGCATTAGTCTTCTCTGAAAGTCTGGTAGAATTCTGTGCTAAAAGTATCTGGCCCTGGGGTTTTTTTTTGGGGGGGGGCAACTTATAATAACTGCTTCTGTTTCACTAGAGGTTATGGTTTTATTTAAATTGCTTATCTGATATTGATTTAACTTTGCTAAGTGGTACCTATCTATAAAATTATCCATTTCTTTTAATTTGGTAGAATTCAAGTTTTTAAAGTATGTTCTTATGATTCTCTGGATAGCCTCAGTGTCTTTTGTTATGTCTCCCAATTTATTTTTTATTTTATTAATTTGGCTCTCTCTCTCTCTCTCTCTCTCTCTCTCTCTCTCTCTCTCTCTCTCTCTCTCTCTCTCTCCCTCTCTCTCTCCTCGCTCTGCCTTTTAGCAAGTTTGGATAAGGTTTTGTCTGTCTTATTGATTTTTTTCAAGAACTCTATTTCTTTGATTCTTTGTGTTATTCTCTTTGTTTATGTTTTATTGATTTGGCCCTCAGTTTGATTATTTCTTGCCATTTACTCCTCTTGGGTGTGCTTACATCTTTTCCCCAGAACATTCAGGTGGGCTGTTAAATTACTAGTATGAGATCTCTCCAATTTTTTTTCATGTGGTCACTTTGTGCTACGAACTTTCCTCTTAGCACAGCTTTCCTTGTGTCCCTTAAGTTTAGGTATGTTGTACTTTCATTTTCATTGAGTTCTAGAAAGTCTTTACTTTCTTTCTTATTTCTGTCTCAACCAAGTTTTCCTTTAGTTTAGAGTTGTTTAGTTTCTGTGAATTTGTAACCTTTCTGGAGTTTCTATTGTTATTAATATCTGCCTTTAATTTGTGGTAGTCTGATAGGATGCATGGAGTTATTTCAGTTTTCTTGTATCTGTTGAGACTTTCTTTGTGTTCGAATATATGGTCAATTTTGGAGAAAGTTCGTGATTTGCAGAAAAGAACGTGTATTCTTTTGTGTTTGGGTGAAATATTCTGCAAATATTTTTTAGGTTCATTTAGTTTATAATGTCTGTTAGCTCCAGTATTTTTCTGTGCAGTTTTTGTCTAGATGACCTGCCCATTGGTGAGAATGGGATATTGAAGTCCCCACTATCAGTGTGTCCGGTATGGGGTCAATATGTGATTTAAATAATAGTAGCGTTTCTTTCACCAATTCGGTGCCCTTGTGTTTGGGGCATAGATTCTTAGAATTTAAATGTCTTCTTGAGTGTTAATTCCAGATATTTTGTTGTTGATATTGTTCATGGTGGTGATGGTGATGGTGTGTGTTTGTGTGTGTGTGTGTGTGTGTGTGTGTGTGTGTGTGTGTGTGTGTGTGTGTGT
>OU015745.1:102500962-102523732 GCA_907169655.1 Acomys percivali | reverse complement strand
ATTAGAAGGTGTGGCCTTGTTGGAGTAGCTGTGGTCTTGTTGGAGGAAGTGTTCTCTGGAGGTGGGCTTTAAGGTTTCAAAAGCCCAAGCCAATCCCAGAATCTCTCTCTTCCTGCTGCCTGCAGATCCTGATGTGGAACTCTCAGTTACTTCTCTACATCACTGTAGAGAGATTCTCTTGTGTACTGTATAGAAATATCACCTGTCGATAACAGGTGAACTATTTAGTATTTGCTTGGAATATGGTGCCCATTCCGGAGTATGTTTATACATTTTGTTACAGAATCCCTTTTCTTCCAACCTCTTGAGAACTTCTTTAAATGACATCTCTGAATCTATCAACATAGCTGTTTGGTTTTTCTGTTGGCAAGGTGAATATGTTAATTGACTTTTGAATGCAGAACTAGCCTTGCATTCCCAAGAGAAACTCCACTTGATCACAATGAACTATTATGGACTTTTTGGCTCATCCTAGATTCCCTTTGCTACAGTTTTGTTGAGGATTGGGGTCTGTGCTTACAGAGGTCTGTTGTTTTCCTCCACGGATTGTCTTCATTTGTTTTGGATATTGGTAAACACTGCATACTTAATGAATTAGTAAATTGTCTTGTTCCTAGTTTATCAAAGATATTATAAAAATTTGGTTTTATTTCTTCTGAAAGAAAACTGTTTGGTATGATTCATCTGAGAGTTTTCTTTTCAATACTATTTTATATGAATAAAATTTTATACAAATATGAGACCCTTTGGCTCCCTTTTTTTTTTTTTGTCTTTCAAGAAATCAGTCTACGTTATCTTAATTATAAAATGCATGTGCACAGAGTCACTCACGCTAATCTCTAGTATGTTCGTAGTGTCCACAGAGTCTAGAGTGATATCCCTCCTGTCATTACTAACTTTGGTCTCTTCCCTCTTTCTGCTTTCCAGTAGCTTCCTAGAGATATATCAACTGATTATACTTTTAAAGAAGCTATCATTTGGGTTTTATAGCCCCTATTCTTTTCATGTTTCAATTTCTTTTATTTCTGTTCTGATCTTTATCATTTCCTTCCCTCTGCTTGTTTATGGCAGAACCTGCCTTCGTCTCTAGTTTATTAAAGTGAAAGCTGACATTATCGATTCCAGACCTCTTTGTTTCCCAGTATTAGCATTTGGCTGATAGAACTTGGTCTCCAAGGACTACTTTAACTGCACCACAAAAGTTTTACTTTATTGTATTTTCATTTTGTTAAAAATATTTTATTTATTTAAGGCATCATCAGAGTATATTCCTACTGACATGGTTATTATCTAGACAGCTTATGAATGCATATTTTATCTCAAGCAAGAATTGTATTTTCCCACATTAAGCTAATACTCTGGAGGATAAAGAGGCATTACAGAAAAGGAAAGTCCTTTGAGGCATGAAGGAAAGGATGTTATCAGACTCGATTTGTAAAAGTAACTTTTATTTGCTGGTATAATTTTCATCTCAGAAACTTACTCTCTCCATTTGCTAACCTTGGCCTAGTCTTGAAAGCTTCTACCATTCATACAATCTCATCTAGGCCTAGAATGTTTTCAGTATCTGAGACTTACTCCTGAATAAGGTCATCCTTTCTAGCTCTTTCTGAACTGTGGCTGGCTGGTTCAACTCAGCTCCCAGAAGACTGATTCAGTCTGGCTTCTCTCAACTTCTGACTGAATTGCTCTGCTTAGCCTTAAACTAACTCTATGAATCTGTTCTAATCTTCTGGCTTCTTCTCATTTTCTGGCTCATTCTGTGTTCACCAGTGACTAGCCTAGCTTATTCTCTTTCTCTGCAACCCATCTCTGTACAACTATCCAAGTAAAATTTTCTCTCTCTCTCTCTCTCTCTCTCTCTCTCTCTCTCTCTCTCTCTCTCCTCTAATATACTGCTATTAAGTTGGGTGTATCCTATCTCTGACTCATCCTGTCAAATCATTCTCTGATTGGTCAATTTGTCTGTCTCTCAATTAGATGTCACTGTTTATTCCAGCCAGAAGGATTAAAGGTGTGTGTCATGTCATAATTCCTGAGGGATCATGGAGACCTAGGTCTTTTGATGCGATCCCTTGCCGGAGCAACCATGTTGCTGGATTAAAATTTTAAATGCCCCGCTTGATGAGATGAAATGCTGTCTAGGCCAGGGGCTCCAAGCTAAGAACCTATAGGTATGCAGTGTGTTCCAGGTTTCCAGATTTTGTGGGCTGCCATCCATGCTGAGGTGGGCTTTGATGATGCAGCTGCCATTTCTACCTATGTATGGAACCCCTCACTCTTATTCCTATAAGTAACCTCAATAAAACTCATTGATTTACCAAGGTGAACTTTGTAGTACCCTTAGTTTGGTCTCTCTACCTGGAAAGAGAGAGAGAGAGAGAGAGAGAGAGAGAGAGAGAGAGAGAGAGAGAGAGAGAGAGAGAGAGAGTTATGTCTCCCCAGGATGTATCTGTTACACAACAACAGGTAACAAAGTCCTTCAGCTATAGAAAGCAACTTTGACTAGCAGACAGTTTATCTTGAAGGTCCACAAACAAGGTAGCTAGCTCTGCTTTATTCTACAGAATTCTGTTCTTGATTGCTTTCGCTGTTTTCTTTCCCCCTTTTTGATTCAAGCTTCCTTACTGTTACCCAGTACATACTGCTTCCTGAATGTAGTGCCTGCAAAACAAATATCCTTAATAATTTGGGGCTTGCTTATATAACTCTAACTCTGCTTATAATTACATTGAGGTTCAGCCAAAGCATTCAATCAAACTGACTTTGGGGATTTCACTGTTTTCCTTTTGGTGCTGCCCAACTTTGCTTGGTGTCCTGCTTTTCTTACAAACAAGCTGGTTTCCTCACTAACTGAACCCAGTCAGCAAATGATGCACATGGTTGCCAAAACCCAGTGACAGATGAGATAGAAACCTAATGTCTATACTGTGAAAACCCTAGAAAAGAGCATTTCTTTCTAGATAGAAAAAAAATGCAAGGCAAGCTCACCATTTCAATCAAGATTTCACAGAAAGTCCAGAAAAAAAAAAAAAAAACCAGGAATGGATGGGATATATTTAGGTTTCTCTCCCTTTGACAGACTTGTAAGAAAGGTACCTAAGCTAAAGTAAATCTTCATCTTCGTCCAACTTACAAATTGCTGTTAATAGTTTTTCATTCCTCAAATGTAATCCTAATTGTTACAGGCTTCAGTGATCTGCTTTCAGTGGAAATAGTGAGATGTGACTGTCTGATAAAATCACCCTGGCACTAGGCAATGGAATCTGTGCCAAGCTAATTCTGTGTGACATGACATCCACCTCTGGGTATTTAAAGTATCACTGATTATTAACTGCAATCTATAATCTGAGAATCATACAGGCATCTATGATGTCATTAATTGATGTCTGCTTTCAGGACAATTTCTTAATATCCTATAACCATTTTGACCTACAAATTTCCCTCCAGAGGAAAAGAAGACATTTAGATAATTCAATTCATAAAGGAAAAGCCTTACATTTCAATTTAATTTAAAAGTAACCAATGAAGGAAGGAGTATTTGAAACTGCTTTCTTCTACATTTTACACTTTATGTGAGATTGAAAAGTTGGTAGAATTCTACAGATGATAGGGCAGAGGGACCCATATAACTGCTATATTGCTAGAACCACGCAAATACTCATCCAAAGAAGTCCGTAATGTTAGGCAGGCAGCAGTTAAGTGAGAGGCTTTTACAGAGGACTGCAAATCAAATTAAGGAACGAATGTTAAAACATCTTTTGAGCCTATACTATTACGATAATTATCACAGTGGGAAATACAAAAGTCCTGAAACTGTGTAGTCTAGGTCATGCCCAGCTGTCTATGTGGCCTTTTCAAATTAGGCATCAGTTCTCCTCATTTAATTTGTTCACCCTTGCCTCCAGCTCACGTCAAATTCTTTCCTGTAGTAATTACCCATGCTGCAATATGCTTCAGATGCAGGCTCTCCAAGACCTAACCTCTGCTGAGCAGTTGTGGTTCCATCATATAATCCACACATGATGATCATTTTAAGAAAACTAGGAATTGATGAAGATTGAAATGACTAGCATATGACTATCTTGATCAATGCAACAAACAGTGGTACAGTTATGGATGGATCTTGTTAGATGATAATGGCCAATCCTCTGGTTCGAGCTAAAGAAAAATTAAGAAGAAATCAACCTAATTCCCAATTTTTGTGTTAAAACTAAAAGTGGGAAATACTGAAGAGAAGCAAAATTAATTATTTTCACTTACTCCAGGAATTACTACCAAGAAGATAAACCTGTATACCACTTTAACTGTTTGCTTATCAAGACAAGTTGTCACAACTGTCCAAGGCCTTCATCTTGCTACACTCATCAATCCAAAATTCTTTCTCTTGCTACCATCTGAAGTTAGAGAATCAACCCTAGCTAGCCCACTTCTGGGGAGTCACTTTGTGTAGAGGAATTTTAATCCAGCAACATGGCTGCTCTGGCAAGAGATCACATAAAAAAAAACTAGCTTTAAGTGTAATGCAGACATGCCACACACCTTTAATCTCTAACAATGACATATAAGTGAGGTACAAGCAAAGCAACAAAGCAGAGAAAGACTTGAGTGAATAGGATACTCCCAATTCTCTCAAGAACAGCACAGGAATGAGAGGCTATTTAAGAGAGCGCAGGAAGAGGCGGTGAGGTGGGAGAGTTGAGTTCAGTCAGTTGGAAGTCAGTGTGGAGGCAGTGCAGTGGAGCTGAGTTTGGTGACATTCAGTTGTGTTATTCAGGAGTCCATCCACTTTAGTGCAGGTCAGCAGAGACAGCTGGAGCCAGAGAAAAAGAGCAGTCAGAAGGCAAGAACAAATTGCCATGGTTAGTTTAAGGCCAAGGAGAGCAATTCAATCAGAACTAAAGAGAAGCCAAGTTGAATCAGTCAGCTTGGAGAGGAGTTTGAACCAGAATATCTGAGTCGAACCAGCCAGCCAGAGATCAGAAAGGCTAAGGAAAATTCTCATCTCATGCCCTCAAATGAGTAAATAAAAACATTAACAACTTTGAAACCTTCCAATGAGGTGGTTCCAACTCTGTAGATATTCTTCCATAATTTCCACATCTTGAGAAAGTGTCCACATTTTATGAAGTGGCACTCTTCTTTAGTACTCATCTAGTAAGTTTAATCTTGGTTGATAGGTAGATTCCTTTTTGTAAAGAATTAAGAGTGTGGTAGAGTTAACACCACTACACTTCTCATCGACTCTTATTTCCTTAAATATAAAATGGGTCCTATATCCTCAGAGTATCTGACAACTTGTCTTGATAAGCAAACAGTTAAAGTGGTATACAGGTTTATCTTCTTGGTAGTAATTCCTGGAGTATATGAGACCATGACCATCATGTCAAAAAGCATGATGACAGGCAGGCATGGCACTAGAAGCAGTAGCTAACAGTTTACATTTGATTCACAAGATGGAGGCAGAAAGAAAGCTAGACCAAGCCTGGCATGGGCTTTTGAAACCTCAAATCCCATCCGCAGATGACACTCATGCTCCAACAAGGCCAGATCTCCTAATCTTTCTGAAAGAGTACACCAATTGAGAACCAAACATTAAAATATGGGAGCCTATAGGAAGGTGCTTTCATTTGAACCACACAGCTGAACAAGGGCACTTCTCTATTCTTAGTTTAACTTGAGGTGACTTGGTTTTCACTTGCTTATTTATACTTAGATGAGACTGTTCAGTGCCCCGCATCTTATTCTAGGGGTGAGGAAACAAAAGAAAGGTAGAGATCTGCCTGTACAGAAACCCAGGTTAATGCAAAGCCAAAGACCTCCAGCTACTGACTGTGTGCTTCCTTCAGTAATATGTCACCTTAAGGAAAGGGAGGTTGTTTTCTCTCTTTGAGAGCAACAGACTCCCTATACTCTTCCACCAGAGAAATCATTTCCCTTATGGAGTGACTGTTATGCAGACCACTCAGCATACTATTAACATCTTTCTTTATAATGCATAGCAAACAATTTTTATTGTAAATTATTTGGGCCATTAGTCAGTGCCAATGTTTCCCCACAAGACTATAGCCTCTGCAATGTCAAGGAACCATCTTTTTATACAGAAAAAAAGCTTATGGCAATGGTTGGTCCTCTTTGCCTCATGGTGGACACTCAGCAGGAAATAGAAAGACCCCAGGAAAGAACTTCAGTGGGTAACTTAAGAAAGTTGCACAAACACAAAGGAAGCTCGTCATCTGGAGGCAATGCTTCCTAAATCACACTTGTCACAAAAGTTTTCACCAAAAATGTAATGTGGTGAGAAAAATAAGTAAAATGGAGTGAATTTTCATAATGCGGCATAGTTTGCACTACATTTTATCCTGCTCTCTTAGTATTAAAAAGCCCTCCACCGCAATTTATAAAATGGTAGTATTACTAGGTAATAGTTTTCAGTGCTTGTGATTTTTAAATTGACATTATTTGAGAAATTTAAATTGGCTACTCTATCTTAGTCATCCAACTTCATTTTGTTTTAATAGTCCCCCCTTCATAAAGCCTAAGAGTCTGATTCCATTGAGCTAAGACATGTCAAAGTACAATTTTCTAAATAATAAAACATGAGTCTAGTACAAATATACAGTGTACAGATGTCAGAATGTTTTGAACTCATTAATAAGAAAATGAGCTAAAGTGTTAAACCTTTTCAAAGGCTATGAAATGTAAAGAGAAAGAAAGGAAACTGAAAAAAAGATTGTAATTTAGATGAAGGCCAAAAAAAAATCTTAATCACTGGAGGTTACCATTTCCAAAGGACAAAAGTCATTGAATTTTTCTCCAGGAAAACAACAATTTGAACTATGCCAACCTTCCCTAAGTTGATGTGTAACCTTAGAGAATTTGGACCCTCATCAATAGTAAATAGTAAATCAAGCACAATTGTCCTCTTAGTGTGACATGGGAGTTACATGCATTAATTAAGATAGTCTCCATCTGAATAAAAGGATCACACATAAATATTATTGTTTCATTTTCCAGTTTTAAATAATTTAAAGGAAAATTTCTTCAGTATCTAGGTTTAAATTTGTATGTATATTTGTGTGTTGTATATGTGTGTACATATTTGCATATAAAAAAATATATATATATAAAGTAGGAGTGAAAAGCCAGTTATTATGACTTGAAACTATTAATATGGATTCAGAAATTTCTCAGGAGTGCCATGTACAGTGCTGCAATAAGTGGCCCAGGGCATGGAGATAGGCTGTCTTCCAGTTCTGGAGGCTGTAAGTTCAACATCAAGGTGTGAGCAGGACAGGGATTCTCCCGGGATGTTGTGGGAGCATCTGTTCCAGGTCTCTCTCCTAGCTCTTGTGGTTGCTTTGCTTATGGCAGCATAACTTGTTTGACTGTACACATAGCATCTTCCTTGTGAAAGTAAGTAGTCACATGATAGCCTCCTTATGTGAGTGTTCACATGGCATCCTCTTTGTGTAAGTGTAGAGAAACGTTAATTCAGAACGTGGCTGCTCTGGCAAGAGATCACATCCAAAAATCCAGGTCTGTGTGATCCAGCTGGAATACAAACATGCCTTTAATCCAGGAGACAGAGGCAAACAGAGCTCAGTTCAAGGCCTGCCTGGTATAAAGCAAGTACCTGGTAAGGAAAAGCTTAGGTCCAGGTGTGGTGGTACATGCCTTTAATCCCAAACGAAGGTAAAGTTAGTTTGTAGAAGGAAGCACCCATGTTTGAAAGTGATGTTTAATTGAGTGGCAGGAAAGGTGACAAATCAGAAGATTTGACAGAATAGGATAAATTCCAACCCTCACAAGAAGAGAGAGGACAGAGAAACTACTTAAGAGGCAGTTTTACAGATAGAGGAGGCAGTTTTACTAGGACAGGAATAGAGAGATAAGTTGCAGAGAGAAAACTCAGGTGAAGATGGGACAAGCCGGGAAATAAGAAGAAGCCAGAAGATTAGAGCAGATTGCTGAGTTAGTTTGAGGCCAAGCAGAGCAATTCCGGGTGAGAGAGAAGCCAGATAAGTCAGCTTGGAGAAGAGGTTGAGCCAGAACAGCCACTCCACAGCTCAGAAAGAACAATAAGGGTGAGTTTATTAAGCAGTAAGTCCAAGAGGCTGAAAACATTCTAGGCGTAGGTTATATTATAAGGAAGCTAGAAGCTTCCAAGTCTAGGCCTAGGTTAGCAGAAGGAGGCAGTAAGCCTCACAGATAACAGTTGAGGCAGGAGAAAAAAGGTTACTTTTACATAGAAGTGTGCACATGAAGACCTCCTTGTGTGAGTGGTCACATAAACCCTCCTGTGTGAGCGATCATGTTCTACTTTCCAACTATATTATATCCCACCCTAGTCCAGAATGACTTGACTAAATACACCTGCAAGAACCTTATTTCTAAGAGAGCCCATTTGGAGATACTAGTGCTTAGAACCCAAATATCTGAAGTAGGGAGGGAGTACAATTACATCTACAGTAACACCTAACTTCTCCTGAGACTTTTCTTCACTATCTCAATTTTCAGAGGAAATGGTGCTAACAGCCATTTCCAAAAATACTTAGGAATGGCTCTAGAGTCTTTACTGGTTACTTACTTGGGACAGCCATAGCAAATAACCATGAGCTGTAAGGTTTAAGTAACAAGTCTATTTTCATAGTCTAGAGAGCTAGGTACCAAAATCAGGAGCCATGCTCCAGGTGGAGGTTCCAAGGGAGCTGTGCTGCTCCACCTCGCCTGTGACTGAGCGTCATGCTTGGCATTCCCCGGCATTCTTCTGCCTCTGTCTTTACATATATTTATTTTTAACTCTGTTTTTGTGACCTACGGTCTTAGATAGCTACCTCCAACTTTCTTTGTAGCTAAGGATGACCTTGAACTTCTGATCTTCCTGTTTCTACCTGAGTGCTAGAATCTGAGGAGTGGAGCCCCACCCCCATACTTGATTTGTGTGCTGTTGGAGATCAACCCTACGGCCTCGTGCATAGTAGGCAAGCACTCTACCAACTGAGCTACAAACCCCAGTCCCTTTTTGTTTTTAACATTTAAATTTGTTTCTTTTTAATTTTCCTAGGGCTTACCATAAATGCCATGACTTATCAGAATAAAATTAAGATTGATGCACATTTGATACCAGTGAGATTATAAATGGTACTATACAACATAAGTCCATTGCCTTGCTGGGCCTGGTAGCATATGCCTTTAATCCCAACACTCAGGAGGCAGAGGCAGGTGGATTGCTGTGAGTTCAAGGCCAGCCTGGTCTACAAATTGAGTCCAGGATAGCCAAGGCTAACACAGAAAAACCCTGTCTCTAAAAACAAGACAAAATAAAAGTCCACTGTCGCCTTGCCATTTTGGTGCCATTGTTTTATATGCATGTTTCATACCTAAAAATACAAGGTCGTAATCAAATTTTATGTCTACTAAAGCAGTTACAAAAAGGAACAAAGTGAAAGTCGTTGTAAACCTTGTCATAGTTACCATACAGTTTTCCATTTCTGGTCTCTTACTTGCTGGCCTGACCTTGAGTTACCATCTCATACCCCTTCGTTCTCATCTGGAGCTTTGCTGTCACTCGCTTTCTTCATGTTGTCATGAATAATGGCATTGCATTTCTTCGCCCATCTAACCGCTGTGTGTAGCTATTCTAAATCATACCTAAATAAGTTAAGAAAGGAAACAAAAAGAAATAGGAATTTATAGTTGGAGGGCTCTTCTTTGATTATCTTCCGTGTGTCTTGCTGGCATACTACAGCATCCCATCGAGGCTGCTACTCTAAACCCCCCACTTAACTCCTAAGGATGAAAATCTTGACTATTGTGGAGCAGAGCCCTTAGGATTGAACTTCAGCACATTCCGCTCCAAGGCAGCTTCGTTCTACTGGGAAGGATTCTGGGGCTCTGAGTTCTTGGGAATGACCTCTCTCCTCTAGGGAAAAATTAAATAGCCCTGAGCCAATTGTTACGGATGGAAAGCGGGAGCTGCCTTGGGTTCTCTCCGTTGAACTTCGCAGCCATGGACTCTCTCCTAGTTTTGAGTTGAGACAAAAGAAATCAGAGCGCCAGTAACTTTTTAGCTGCCGTACCTGGAGACGGCTCCCTGCTTATAAATGGGGACTGGGTGGACTAAAGATTACCACCCCTCCCAGACCTCCCAGCCACATGCCCAAGGAATTTAGATTCTGCAGCTCAGTAGTGGAGTGTGAGAGATGCTGGGGCTTTGTCTCCTCCTGTGAGGTGGTATATCCACTGATTGGAGTTTAGGAAAGGTGCCATTCTGGCTATAGCCACCCACGTGGAGTACCAGGTCAGGGACATGGTATCACAGCAGTCTTGCCCTTTTCCATTTGGTTTTAAGTAAATACTCTCTAATCAATGCTGCTTCTTCTACTGCAGTAGTTATCAACCATCCTAATGCTGTGATCCGTTAATACAGTTCCTCATGCGGTAGTGACCCTCAGCCGGAAAATTATTTCATTGCTACATCATATCTATAATTTTGCTGCTGGTATGAATCGTACTATAACTATCTGATATGCAGGATATCTGATATGTGCCTCCAAAGGACTCATGACCTTACAGGTTGTGAAGGGCTGCTTTGCTAAAAACTATTTCACTAGTTATACTATACTTGTTTGGTAAGAGAACAAGTTCACAAAATGTCTCGCTCTTGTTCCTAATATCATTCCATTGTAATAGGTTTGGTTATTTGGTTTTAATTGCAAACTCTAACTAACACACACACACAGTGGCTGCCAAAATTGGGGAATGCAAATATATTGCCAATGTTGGTTTTTCATGACATCTTGTGATTAGAAATATTTGAAAAGTAGATAAGATGATACTTCAGACATATTTTTCTCTTGCACCCTATGAGAGATTGTCAATGTTTGATAATAAAGATGATTATAGTGAAATATTTGAGGATATTTATGATATTTATAATATTGTAAAACTGTTGGAACATCTACACTTAAAAGTCCAAAGCAGATACTTGTTGAAGTGAATATGAGAGCTGGTTGCAAACCAGGGTTACTTTCTGCATTTAATTCAACCACAAAAACTTATCTAGACACAACATCTCTGTTAAAGGAACAGCTAGTCCTATTCAATAAAACTCTATATCAGCTTGGGAGATCAAAGCAAGAAAAAGTACCCCACTCCTGCCATTCATTGGTCCATTAAGTGCATTAGAAATGGTTTTAATTTCAAAATAAATTAGCAAATAAATCAATAAGTAATCTCTTGTATTTGGGATGTTTGCAGAGTATTTTGGGGTGTTTCCCTGTTTGTGATTTCATGTATTAATATTCCCTGTGATGTGCCTTGAAAGTGATTGTCAGTTTACAAAATGTGGCATCTATAAATGTGCTTTAATTACTCATTCATTTCAATCATTTGGTCAACAAATGCTTATTGAGTAAATACTGAGCCAGGCTGCTCTGAATTCTGCAGACACTACTGTATCTGGAAGATAATCAAGCTTTCTTAGCATTGTCTTAGCCAGGGACGTGTAGGAGCACGCTATGTGTCATACTGGATGCAGTCATACACTGCTCAGGTGACCCTGTCAGGGAAAAAAAAAAGCAGTCATTTGCATGAGCTGCTGGGAGTAGGGGCTGCTGCTGAATCTCCTCTCTTGAGATTGCGCTCTGTCAAAGGGACCTTCCTTGTCCAAGGTTATAGCCCTTCCCCTAGGGAATCTTGTAGCCAATTACTGGTTAAAGTGAAGCATGAAGACCTGTTATGTTTGCATCCGTCTGGGAGTGACTCTGAAGAGCTACTACAGCTTCAGAATGCCCCAAAGGGCTGGGCGAGCCTTCAGTTGCGATTTCATTACTGTGTGATTTTTTTTTTTTTTTTTTTTTTTTTTTTGTCACTGTCCACTTGTGCTCCTCCAGTGGTCTGCACACAGTCTCCACTTCATACTGCTTCTAGGAAAATAAAAGTAAGAAAACATGACGGGTACCGGAAATAGTCCTAGAAAGTAGGAACTAAATAAAATGTTTGAATGAAATCACTTCCTGCTCAATGGTGGGAAAACTAATTACAACTGCCACAGGCCTTCAGAGAAGCTCGAATTTCTAACAGCACAGCTCTGGTTCAAGGGAACCAGGCTCTGATGAAGAAATGGTACCCTGGGTCTGCGGATGGGGATAGCTACTTGCATATACTTGGGACCCTTGGAACCCAAATATAGTCGAATCTGGTGGGCAGTGGAAGTGTCCACTCCTCTCTGCCAAGCACAGATCTGTCCCTCTTGCATGTGGATGATGCAGTGGTTGCTTCCTAAAAGACAGCACCTTGCTATCTCAGAAGCTCCCTCCAACCC
The DNA here is from genome assembly GCA_907169655.1 of Acomys percivali. Taxonomy (NCBI): domain Eukaryota; kingdom Metazoa; phylum Chordata; class Mammalia; order Rodentia; family Muridae; genus Acomys; species Acomys percivali. Next base: position 102,511,404 of record OU015745.1, on the reverse strand, counting down.
ATCTTCCAGCCCTTGATTTAAACTATCTGAGCAATTTGGAGTCTGCTACTTAAGGGATGGGAGCAACACCCTAAGGAAACAGGCCATTCAACTGGTCTGGTGGAGACCCAAGAAGATCTATGAGACCAAAACACAGAGTTACTATACTATGAAATACAAAAGGTGAGACGGAGAGATTAGGCAGTGGTTAAGAGAATCTATGACTCTTTCAAAACAACAACAACAACAAAACCCTTTGAGTTCGATTCTCAGCACCCATGTCATGCAACTCACAACGTCCTGTTAACTACAGCTCCGGCACATCTGTCACTCACTTATGAACTCCTCAAGTGAATGGCTCAAGGGCGCTTACCCACCTACAGGTTTGGCTTAGTTAAGATTACTGTTGCTGTGATGAAACACCATGACCAAAAGCAGCTTGAGGAGGAAAGGGATTACTTCACTCACAGCTCCATTAACAGTTCATCATCAAACGCAGTAAGAGGAGGAACTCATGCAGGGCAGGAACCTGGAGGCAGGAGCTGATGCAGAGGCCATGGAGGGGTGCCACTTACTGGCTTACTCCCCATGGCTTGCTCAACCTGATTTCTTATAGAACCCAGAACTAGCAGCCCAGAGGTGGATGGGCTGAGCTCTCCCCATGAATCACTAATTGAGAAAATGCCCTAAAGCCAGATCCTATGGAGACACTTTCACCATTGAGGCTTCCTCCTCTCTGATGTTTCTAGCACGTGCCAAGTTGACAGAAAACCAGCCAGTACAAGACACATACAAGCCGGGTGTGGTGGCGCATGCCTTTAACCCCAGCCCTCAGGAGGCAGAGGCAGGAGGATCGTTGTAAGTTCGAGGTCAGCCTGGTCTACAAAGTGAGTCTAGGACAGCTAAGGCTACACAGAGAAACCTTGTCTCGGAAACAAACAAAAAAATAACACACACACACACACACACACACACACACACACATATAATTAAAAAAATAGAAAATAAATCTTAAAAAGTAATGCAAAACATACATGAACAAGAAAGAGCTTGATATGTTGTAGGAGGAATGAGACCTGCCATGAGCAGGTACAGGGCCCTCTTGGCAATACGCATGCACAGAACGGGGCCTTCGTGTGGAGTCAGCCAGAGACCTACCTAAACATGCCCTGGCTGCCCTGGAACTCACTCTGTAGACCAGGCATGCACTAGAGCTGCCCAACTACACCAGAACTTTTTTATCTGCATGTGGGCACTGTGGGAAAAAAAAACTGGCAACAGTAGAAGATACACTTAAACACACAATGACCAAAAATTAATATTTTAGAATCAAACGTCTATTGAATCCGGGGAGCGTCGGCCAGTGCTAGCTCCTGATGCATCACAGGCCATCAGGTAGTCTTGGTTCTGTGCTTACAATCCGCACTTTTTGCCCTGTGTGTGCTGTCACACACCATGGAATGCCAAGAAGAGATGCCTGGTACAGGTTATGCTCATGTTCCAAACTATGGCATGATCTGAATTCCAGTCCTGCAGAAAAAATGGTTTGGAACAAAGATTTTTATTATTTTCCTACTACCAGTCCTCAATAAAAGTATCAAATTCATTTATCTTTGGGTTTGGGTGTACAAAACATTTGATTTTTAAAACTCCTGTTTGAGTTGCTGACAGCCTCATAAAAATTACTAAACGAATTTTAAGTTAGGATCAGGACAGAATGTCCAGCAATTTCTGAAACTGGCCATAAGCATATACATGTTTATACAAAATAGCTCTCTGAGCACTGACAATTTCCAAAACAGCAAAATCTTATCTACTCTGAAAACCATTGACCACTGTCTGTGTCCTGCAGTATTATTAAATGTTTAGCTAGGATTTAATTCTTTATGTAAAAAATATACAAGCACATTCATCTTGTTAGCATGCAAATTTGCTTTCATTGTTAATAAACTGTGAAATTATATGTATACAGCAGAATTGTCTTGACATTCATTTGCTTGTGAGTTACTTGCAGCATATATTTGGTTTGCAAGCTTATTTTCCATACCTATGTTCCCAGAGTCATATAAAAATGTCTAGGGTAAAGGAGGTGTGAATGGAGCTTGTTCAAGAAGGCTCTCCTGTGCTACATGAAGTGCAATGGCTAGATGTTTTCAGACAGTTGAGGAAAAAAAAACAAATGCCTGGAGAGACAGCATACAAGACCGATTGTATTCCGCAAGGCCTAAGATCATCCTTCTGCCATCTCTGCTACACGAGAGGACCCAGAGAATACCACAGTTACCAAGCAACTAGAAAATGAACAACGCAGTGCTGAGGAGACCAGCCTCATTGTGAACTCAGAAGTAGCTGTTTTTCTGTGAGTCATGATCACCATCACTTACCATGCCTGCATTAGCAACTCTCAGCTCCTGAGTGCACTACAGTGGGTGATGTGGCATCCTTGGGACCATAGATAAAGGGAAAAAACTGCCGACCTTCATTGATAGTGGAGTTAACTTGGCATGTGCTGGCAAGTGGCAAAAGGACTGCTGTTGTACCATTCAGGGACGGTCCTGTGAGTTAGCTCCCCAAGAATTGTAACAAAGTACCATAGTTTGGGGAAACAGAGTTCTGAAGGCCCAACTCAAGGTGTTGTAAAGACCATACTCCTTTTGGGTGCTTCAGGGAAATATCCTCCTTGGAAACTCCAGCCACTGGTGATCACTGGTAGTCATTGGCAGCCTTGGCTTGTGGCCATATAACTCTCTGCCTCTGACTTACATAATCTTTTTTCCCCATATGTATCTGTTTCTAAATTCTCTTTGGTTGTGGTGTGCCTGTGCATATATACAGGTGCTTACATGTGTCTGTATATGTGACCATACGTGTGGAGGCCAGAAGACAAATTTGGTTGTAGTTACTCAAGCACATTCACCATTTTCTCTCTGTTTTTTTAATATGGTTTTTGTTTTGTTGCTGTTGTTGTTCTTTGTTTGTTTGTTTGAAGAAGATCTCTCACTGGTATGGAATCATGAAGTAGACTTGGCTAGCCCCAGGAATCTGCTTGTGTCAACCTCCTTGCTGCTGGAATTACAAATATGGGTTACTCCATCTACTTATTTTATTTTTAACATGGGTTCCAGAAACTGAACTCAGCCCTTCTTCTTATACGGGATGTCCTTTACTGTGTGTTAATATCCCAAGCATCCTTGCCACAGTTTTCATAGAATACTTGTTAATGGATATAGGGCCTACCATAACCCAATATGAACTCATCTTAATGACCATCTCTCCAACTAGTCAATTTCCACATAAGGTAATATTCAGAAACACTAGGAGTTAAGACTTTTGCATTTCCTTTGGGGGACACAGTAATGCATAGAATACCCCGTGTCAGAGCTGAGAAGAAGTTCTCATCGATGGTAACCTTTGACAGTGCACTAGGCTGTCTACTCAGGCACGTAGAATGTGGAGAGTCTTAGAGTGTGGGAAGAGAAGCAGCCAAGCTAAATATGTATGTATTCGAGTGCAGAACGAACAATTCAGAAGTGAAAGATACAGGGGAAAGATATGCATTGGGTATGACAGTAACACAAGGAGGGCTATAGCCCAGTTGTCTCAACTTAGCAATGGCTTCAAGTAGCCAACAACACTTCAAATAATGGATTGAAAAATGGATTTGGAGAGAAAGGGGCTAATTCATAGCACAGCATTTGGGTCTTGCTGGCCAACACTACTTGTTCCTCGGACACAATGTAAATATTCAATAAATGAAGTAGTTGAAGAATGAGTCTTAACATTTTGTCTCTTGCTATTGGATCAACTGTGGGACTGCTCACTGAACCAGGGAAGATTGGCACAAAACTACGTTCAGTGTGAAAGGAGATTTGCGAGCTTTCTGCATGTTGAAGACCTCTTTCTCTAGCCTTTTTCTGGCTGGTCCAGGACTTCTTGGACCACATTAGCGGGTAGGGCCAGTACATGACAGCTGAAAGGCATGTACCTCCATTTCCATGACCCCACTAGAATATCCCTAGGGTTTGTTCCATATGTTCTCAGAGACTCTGAGTGGGCCTGAGCTATGAGCTATGAGCTGACAAGCTCTGCCCTGGCTGTCTCCATCACCCCTCCTGACCTCCACTCACAACCTCCCTTGTACTTGCTGGAATCTCCTTGCAAGTGAATGGCTGCCATAGCTTTGGTTTCAGAAGATATACAAAAAAAGGCACGAAATGTGATGCTAATGTCCCACATGTGCCTAAGCACCCTCTCCTTCCTGCCCATCAGAGCTCTTCAGAGTCTTCAGCATACAAGTCAAAGCCCCCCTTCATATCAGTCAAAGCGCTGCTCCTTCCTCTGCTATCCAGCACTTACTGCACCTCTGTGGGCTCAGGACCCTTACTTTGGTGAAATGCCTTATACGGGAGTCTGTAGTCCTCACAGCAAACATCTTCTTTTGTGTACTTATTTCCTGTGGGACAAGCATATAGAGCTTTTTTTTCTTAAGTAAGGATCTGGAAGATGTGGATCTGAATGTAGAGAAAGGAGACTATTTGAACCTTTAGTCAGTGGGGGAAAAATATAACACAGATGAGCTTGTTTGAATTTTTCTCCAGAATCAAACACCACAAGTAATGGGAACATACTAAGAAGTTTTGTTGATGCTTGTCTTATGTGTGTATGCCTGAGGTGGAAAGCTTTGGTTACAGACCCCTGTGAGTCTCCATATGCAGTACCCAACCCTAGCATAGAAAGCTCGGTGTGTCTATGCCTTTAGTTGCTGAGCCCAAACTTTCTGATAGAACCATTTTCTTATAAATAGTACCTAACAGGAGACTACTAAGTGAACCCTAGAAAAAGCATAAGGAAGAAAGAATATGGGTAGGAAACACGCATCCTGTAGGAGTGAGCCCTTGCTCCAGTGGTATGGAAAGGGGGGAATGGCCCCAGGCTGCTGTTAGCACTAATTCACATGGTGACTTACCTCTCAGAGAATGGGACCTGCAGATGCTCTGATGACAGTTGACACATCAACATGACTCATCCATTGTCCCGGCTCTATCCAGACTAAGAACCCATCTTTTGGAAAAAGTGTAAAAGAGAGGTGAAAATGAAGGGCAGGCAGCTCCAGGAGTCCCTCTCCTAAGGGGTGGTCCATCACACGCATTGTCTCCATTGCCCCTGTTAACCCCAGCTAGTCAGTCACACCTCCTGGCTTTATTTTTGGCTCAAAAGGTAAACCTTCCCACATCCTCCTTTCCCAAGCACGTTATAAAAGCCTAAAGAGAAAGAAGTGTCCCCAGCTTCCTGTGCACCTCCCCCACAGGGCTGGAACTTTGAATAACAATAATTACACAAGTGACAAACATCGCTGGGGTTCAATATACTGAAAGTTGTTTTAAGTGCTTAACACACATTAGCTATGTTAACCTTCATAACAGCTCTACAGGGCATATACCATCAGGATACCCATTTCACAGAAGTGAAAAACTGAGACTTGGTATGTTCAAGTAACTTTTCTTAGAGTCAGAAATGTCAACACTAGGCTTTGAATGCCTATCCTGCGCTATCTCAAAGGGTAGGCTGCTACAGGGGAAGAAAGAGTGGCAGGCATGGGTGGGCAGTCAACACCATAGGAGTAGGCCATGAGGACTCAAACAGAGGGACAAGCCTGCAACAGATGTGTATACTGTCTAAAGAGGATTTCTATATCTATTTTTTTCAGTGATGGTGTAGTAGGTCTGAAGTCTGTAGAAGACTAAGGCACGAGAAAACAATTACAGACCCAGTAGCTAGTGCTAGCCTCTCAAAACAGACTTCCAGTTGAGCCAGTCTGAAAAACATGCAGGTGAGGTGAAAATGGAGAGCAGATAGTTTAAGTGTCTATTTCCCACCCCCACCCTCATCCCCACGCCCCCACCCCTGCCCTAGGGTGGTCACTGTCTTGATCAACATAATTCAGCTGATTAGGGGGTGGAGTTACGTGCACAGTATGGTCACAATAGCACATAGGATACTGTTAGAATGGCAAGCTGGAGGTGTGTGTGTGCTCCAGTGCTGCCAACCTTCCACTCCCCTGCCCCCGGGGTGGGGGACTGCCCGTGTCTCCTGTCATAACCTGAGATAGGCTGGAAAAGAAAGGCTGAGTATTGTAGTTCAGCCTAGGCAACTGACTCAACACAAAGTCATCTTAGGAAGCAGGAGAATTTACAAGGCATGGAGAAGGTGGGTATGGGAGAGGGGACAAGATACACAGCAAGAACACGGAAGACACTCAACACTCAAGGCTTCTTTTAGAAAGGTAAGTGAAATGAGAGTGAAATCCTCAACCTTCCACCGAGACTCCAGTGCAGGAGTCAATGGCAAATTCCTAGTGTTTATTGGGGAAAGGGGGCCTTCAAGGGGTTGTGGAGCTACCTACGGGGCACAGTGCATGACACATAGAGAACCTCATAGCCCAGAGTACAGAAAGAAGGTGATGAAGTGAGCACCATGTGCTGGAATGAAACTGACAAGTCATTCATTTCTGACACATTTTACTGAAACAATCTAACATACAGTTGGTAGTCATCTTTCAAAGTGGTTGCATTCTACTGTGCCCACCACAAACACTGAATTAATGAATACTGAACCATTGCTCTTACAGGAAATTCTGGATCAAGTTCTTAGGAGACCGAGGTCATAACATTTTCATCAACCACTCATGGGCAACCTTGACTTGGGCTGTGTTTCTCTTTAAAGACACCTTATTCAACATGTGGTGTTAATTAACACTGGATTCATGGCCAACAACACTATTATTCATACCTGTTCATAGTTTGTTCAAGACGTGCATTTTCTCTACAAGCTTTTCTGTGCTTACAAACACGGATCGGCATTTCAGTTCTACAAAGAGACATTTATGCATGGAAAAATAACCAACCAAAAAATCCTTAAAGCAAGGAGCTAATAAAGCCACAAAAAGGATACTGTTTACAATATAACCACTGAAACATAAAAGGCAGAAAATCACTTTGTTGAGCTTTGGTGAGGGCTGTGCCTGTGAGCTAACAGACTTTTTTTTTTTTACTTTTCCATACCTATCTATGAGTGACTATTAACTTGAGGGTGACCAATAAATGTTTAGCCAATGTGTGAATTGAAAAGATAGGATCTGAAAATAGTGACCATCAACAATGTGCATGAGACTTTATTGTTAACATAAATGTTTAGAGATTCCCAGTGTTGGGTACTATTGATGACATCACTCTAGACAGATGTATGATTAAGTCCACAGCACACCAACCTGTATGACTGAGCAAACAATCCATTATCCATGGTCTTCTGAGTTTGGGGCATCCTGGCTATGAAATTCCTTGGCTTGAAGTCTGCTGACTTGATATATTTGTGGTTTTCTTTTCTTTTTTTTTTTTTTTTTTTTTTTTTTTTTGGTTTTTCGAGACAGGGTTTCTCTGTGTAGCCTTGGCTGGCCAAGACTCACTTTGTAGTCCAGGCTGGCCTCGAACTCACAGCGATCCGCACCACAAAGGCTACTCAGCTTTGACTTTGGGGCCATGGTTCATTGCTTCCTATTCTGTTTATCCTGTTATACCAGTGGTTTTTCTACTGTGGCTGGATATATGACAAGAATTTGACTGTCCTGCTCTCGTGTAGGCTTACTACATGTACAGTGGAAGATACCTGTTTGCTGACTCTGCTGTGGACAAGGAAATGTGGACACAGCCAAGAGACAACAGGTTTCTAATAGTGTCAGTGCTGTTCTTAAATAAACTAAGTGCTATAGCTACAAAGTCTAACTTCTGTAGTCCATGCCTGCTGCCTTTTTCTGAACATCTATTCCTTATCTCAACCTCTGAAGATAACAGCCAGCTTGCATTGGGCTGATTCTTTGCTTGCTACTGGAGTTCTTCCTAATAGGAACTTAACTGAGTTCAAACCATGTCCTGCATCCCCCCTTTCCATCACTGAAGCTTCTGATCTATGGGAGAGAAAAGAAAATTAGTCAGAATGGAATTTCTTTGGCCTTTCAGCAGCATGTCAGCTGGTTTCCTATACCCAGGCTCATCCCCCTCCTCTGTTCTCCACTAAAAGGAATAAACAGCAAGACATGGTGGTGTATGCCTGTAATGCCAGGAAAGTGAAATAAGGGGATTGCTAGTTCAAGGCCAGCCTGGCCTACACAATGAGACCCTGCATCAAAAAATCCAAAGGAAAATAAATAGCAAAGATGAATGACCATTCTGTACTTTCATTGGAGGACACTTCCTGCCCTGCCCATGACCCTTGCCTTTCTACTCAAGGTTATCACTTAGAAGTAAAGATCTTTCTTGTTCCATCCTCATTGCTAATGTTACACTTTTATATCTGCCAGCATAGCAAACAACACAAAGACATCTTTAGTAGCATGTGTAGCAGAAGACAGATTAGCATACACTTTAAGAGGGGTCAATGAGTCGTCTATAACAAATGGGCCAAATTAGGAGCTTCCCTGTTTTCATGGTGGTTTACAAACTGAGAAAGTTCTGGAAGGCTATGTTAAGAGTCACTATACCTTATGACAGATATTGCTGCTGGAATTTTGTGTGTCTGTATGTTTGCATATTTTTCCTTGTTTCTTGTGTTAAAAGGTAGTAAAGTACTATGCAAAATGAGGAAAATAAAAATAAAAGATTGTACTTTTTTCAAAAGCATTATATAATGTCTGTATAAAGCAAAATATGTGTTTTGGATGGACTAGAATTTTAGCTAAAGTATGTTAAACACAGAATACAAAAATGAGCTTATTTTCTTCTCTTGTCTAGTTTTGGAAAGCAAACACATGCTGTTTTTGTTTTAAGAAAAATGCATTCTTACATTTCAAAATAATTCAAACTTATGTCTTAACTGCACTAAAAGAAAACGAGTGTTTGATATGTTTGTTTTCATTCTTAAATATTTTTAATAGCTCAGCAAAATGTGTGCATGACCCAAATCAAAGATGTTTCCTCAGCTCTCTGGGTAACAGCATCAAAAGACAATGACTGCTCTTTTATGGTGACAGGGGTTGCCATGAGCACACGTATGTTCTTGGCACTGCAGGCTGAAGCTCTTTGATATGAGTCTGTACAGTAGTAGGTGTGGTAAGTGGAAAAACACACTGAATGCTAAGAAAATTAATAGAGTGCCTATAATCCCATTGAACAAGTCTCTTAGAGAGAAAAGAAAATTACTAACTAACTACATGATATAGAAAGTCCGTCCTTAATTCCAGCCCGCTCCTTCCCCCCAAAAAAAGAGTTGAGGGCTCTAATTTTCTTGAGAAGGCAGATAACAAAAATGACAATGATATTTAAGATGAGATGTTATTTTGGCTTTATTCTATGTTGACAAATTTTTTTGTATAGCTATTAATTTGTCAGACACCTTTCACCATTTTCTCTTGATAAAATATTATTCAATTCTTACTTTGCCAGTTAAAAGAAATAACAGATTTTTCATGATTAGGTTCGTAAATTTGTTTATGTTATTGAAGTTTGCTAATAGGCTAGAAATTTTTGCTTATGTTCTAAAGAGTAACCTGATGGAGAGGCTGAGCTATGGGGTTTGATTCAGTAATTTCAAAAATTTTGTTTGGCAGGCACAGTAAAATCAACTGTAATGATGCCTTATTTCCACGATGCCTTTCATCCAGAGATCTCAGAACATCACACATTTACAGCACATTATTAGGCCATGCTGACTCTATGTGGAAAGAAGTATATTTTGGAAATATATAAATATTGCACCCTTTGTCTTCCTTCTTAGGTTTGTTGGTGCTGTTGGAACTTTTAAAGAAAATTTTATTATTTAGAAAACTTGTAGAGTAGTCTTAAAATAATATAGCATTTCTACAATACTACATAAAGTATGGGGGGACATTCTTAACACAGCCATAGGAAATCATTATGATTTAAATGTATTTATAACAATTTACTTATCTATGATGCATCAATCTCTACACATTTCAGCATTTTCATAGTATATAATCATAACAACTACCAGGAACCCAGACATCAGGACTCTTAATTCCATCCATGTAGTTATTCACTTGTAATAAGGAATTGTGATTACTTGTAATCAGGTCTAAGTATGTAGTGACACAGTAATTTACTCTTCTTAGGCTGAGTGTGATAACTCAGGCAGATCCATAAATGGGTCAAACCTTTAATAACTAAAACTTGTACTGAGGATGTAAAGATAGTATGGCTGTCAAGGCGCCTGGTGTCAATTATTAGGTATTGTGTTGGTTTGAATAAAAATGGTCCCCATCTGCTTATATCTTTGAATGCTTAGTCATCAGGAAGTGGAACTGTTTGAGGTTTAGACAGATTGGGAGGTGTAGCCTTCATGGAGGAAGTGTGTCCCAGGGGTGGGCTTTGAAGTTTCAAAAGCCCGTGCCAACCAGCCCCTTTCTTTTTCTTCTTCTTCTTCTTCTTCTTCTTCTTCTTCTTCTTCTTCTTCTT
>OU015745.1:102473693-102500952 GCA_907169655.1 Acomys percivali | reverse complement strand
TTCTTCTTCTTCTTCTTCTTCTTCTTCTTCTTCTTCTTCTTCTTCTTCTTCTTCTTCTTCTTCTTTTCTTCTCTCTCTCTCTGTTACTTCTGTAGCACTACGTCTGCCTGCCTGCTGCCATGCTCCCTGCCATGATGATAATAGACTCACCTCTGACACTATAAGCCATCCCCAATTAAATGCTTTCTTTTAGAAGAGTTGCCTTGGCCGGATGCCTCTTCACAGCAACAGAACAGTGACTAAGATAGGAATTAAATTTCCATTCATCCTTATGTAATTTTTAGCAGTTTATCAGCTCATCACTTCTAGAAGTCAAATATAAGATTATGTATTATTATAAATTATTGATACAACTCTTTCTTAATTGAATGTATCATGATTAAGAGGTTGAAAATATTTTAGACATAAAAGAAGACATTTTCACACACAAAAAATGTGAGTATTAGCAGTGATAAGAATTCATTAGTGACTGGGTTACTTATCAGCATTTAAAATGTAACTTAACAAGAATAAAAAGAAAGTACTGTACAAGTATGATGAAAACTGTTGAAATGTAGAAGATAATTGGCAGCTAAGAGAGGACCAATTTCATTATGGGTTGTGCTTCCGATTGCTGTCTTCCTTTGACACATAAAGAGGACATTATGGAAAACGGCATGTTTTCTTAGGTAAAATGGAAGGACATGCAGCACTCTAAGAGCTAAAATGCTGTATAATAATAGCAAAAATGTAAAGGCTGCTTGACAGTGTGAAATAGTTAGTGAAACACGTGTAACCCAACTGGCAAATGGTGGGGAAAGCAGTGACTGAGGACAAAGTGAGCAAAATGATTAATAAGTCGAGATTGTCAAATCAGAGTTCATTTTAGAATTTCAGGCATGAACAGAAAGTAAAGAAGCAATTGTTATTCAGAGGAGGACGACGTGAATAAATTTCTCCAAAGACTGCTGAAGCTACCAATATTGTTTGGTCGGAAAAAAAAAAATCTTTCAAATTTCTCAAACATAATCTGAATAAAAGAGGATGTTAAAACCTTAAAACATTGTCTGAATAAAATCACACCTCTGATGTAGTGTTCTAAATTGTTACTGATACATCAAGGCAATCAATAAACAATCACAAAAAGTGATGCTAAGCTGAGCACAGAAGATGCCAGACCACGCCCGTTGGGAAAACAGGAAGATTTCACTAACACGGCCAAGTGCTGGTACATACGCTCGCCATTGTGTTCAGTAAGAGGTCTGGAGGTACCCATGAGATTAAGAAAGAAGGCCAATTAAATGCCAATCCATAACAATCACTAACTTCTCACAGAGGTGTTGGGTTTTATGGGGAAAAATATAAATACAATACATATCATAAGCAAAACAAATCAGAAATCTGAGGCTGGAGAGAGCGCTCAGCAGTTAAGAATATATTCTACTTTTCCAGAGGACCAGTGTCCGTTCCCAGCATCCACGTCAGGCAGTTTTAGCCACTTGAACTTCCAGTTCTTGAGGATCTAACACCCTGATTTGGCCTCTGCTGCACAAGTATTCATGAAGTATACGCAGGCACATACACATACATTTTTGAAACTCAAACATTTTATCATGTGTAATTTTTTTAAGTTCTCATCTGTACACAGGAACTCAATATCTAATTCAGTCAATATTTTTTATAAAAATTGCTCATTTTCTACCCTAACATGGATGTACCCCAGACCTAACATTTCTCCTAGGATGGTGTCATATTCTGCTACCAGAATAGACAATAAATAAATAATGAAAAAGAGCCAAGTTGGAGGACTTACATTATTTGATTTCAAACCTATTCTAAAGCCATAGTAAACAAAACAATGAACTACTGGTGTGAAGAGAGACAACAGAGTCCAGTGAGACAAAGCTGTTGAAACATCTTTAAGGTAATTTTTTTTAAACAATAAAGACTCTTCAAAAGGTAAAAGATATTCTTTTCAAAAGACAATGCTGGGGGGAGGCGGTGGTTGGAGAGATGGTTAAGAGTGGTTAAGTGGTCTGTTCTTCCACAGGTCCTGAGTTCAATTCCCAGCAACCACATGGTGGCTCACAACCATCTATAATGTGATCTGGTGCCCTCTTCTGGCATGCAGGTATACATGCAGATAAAGCGCTCATATACACAAAATAAATAAATCTAAAAAAAAAGAGATTGTGCTGGGAAAGTTGATTAAGTGTCATCACAAATACAAACCTTCAATTCAGAATATTGATAAAGTCAATTAGTTAACTCACACATAGACAGTAAAAATGATCAGTAATGGACAAATTAAAACTATAACTATTCAATAAAAATAACATAGACCAGATTTCTGATTACAACTAGGCCAAGTGATCTTAAATATTTGCCACAATTAAAAGTTAAAAGAGAAAATAGCTGACAGCTTGAAAGCCATCGTGTGTTTAAAAGCATCAAGAAAATGAGAGAATCCACAGAACAGGAAACTGTGTAGTCCTTATCTGAGAAAAACCTGACACACAGATGGGGATGTAGGTTAGTGGTAGAGCATTTACCTAGGATTCAGGAGACTTGAGTGCAATCCCTGATATTAAAAAACAACAACAACAACAAAAAAAAAAACCCTACAATAATAGAAAGACACAACTAACTCTAAAAACAAAACAAAACTTAAAGATAACATTTCTCTAAGTAGTCTCAAATGACTATAAACACATGAAAAAGTGCTCAGCATCATTAGTCATTAGCAGAATGTAGATTAAAACCAATTATGATATCACGTGCCCTCTAGAGTAGCTATAATGGAAAAGAGCAACATGGCTTGGTGAACAGGCTTGTAATTCCAGCCACTCAGGAGGCTGGATCAGTTGGATCTCAAATTCAAAGCAAGATATGCACCTACTGAGTTGCTGTCTGAAAATATAAACTAAAAAAGGTCCATGAATTATGTAGACTAGTAAAATGCTCATCTATCACGTGCAAGATTCTGGGTTCAATCCCAATTACCTGCCCCCCCACACACACAAAGACGATATTGCTATTATAAAGGTGTAAAGGAGCCAAAACTTTCCTTCCCTCTTTGGGGAATGAAACTTGGTGCTGCCATTTTGGAACCATTGTGTTAGTAACTTTTCTCATTATCATGATCAAATATCTAACAAGGACTTAAGGAAGAAATTATCTAGGCTCATGGTTTGAAAGCATAGCCCATCATGTCAGAGAACACAAGATGTAGGTATGGTCCATGATTATGGTGGCAGTGCCTCACTCAAACCTGCCAAGCTTACAAAACAAAGGCTGCCAGGAAGTAAGGACTCAGGACCAGCCATTTGATAACTCACTTCCTCCAGCTAGGTCCCACCTCCCCAAGGATCCATCACCTCCCTAAACAGTGACTCCAGCTTGGGATCTTATGCAGTCAAACCTTTATAGTAATTTTTAAAACTTAAACATGAGCTTACTATATGACCCAGGAAATTCACTCTTTAGATATTTACCTATGTGAAATTAAAATATATTCATACATGAGAGTACAGGAGAGTTTCCTCAGAGGTTAAGAATACTTACTGTTCTTGCAGATAAGAATTCAATTCCCAGCACACACACACACACACACACACACACACACACATACACACACACACACACACACACTGAGGCTTACAACCACCTGATCTCCTCTTCTGACCCAGGTCTCAGACACACATATGGTGCACATACTTACATACAGACAGAAAAATCATGCACGTAAAATATAAATAAACAAATGAATCCTTTTAAAAACTTGTATCTGAATTTCCAAAGGACAATTTTTCATAACACTTAGAAAAATGAACAACCCAATACCCACTATTAATATCTAATATTACATAATATCTAAGCATAGACATCAACTCAACCATAAATAGTGGTGTGTACTACGAAATGGTAAAAACTTACTATGGTTTGAATTTGGAATGCCTGCCCTAGGTTCCTCTTTGAGCATTCGGTCCTCACCTTGTGGCACTATTTTGAAGACTGGAATCTTGAGCAGGTAAGCATGGCGGTCAGAAGTAAGCTGGTAAGGGTGGGCTTTGGAGGTTACAATCACCCCTGGTTCCAGCCTGTGTTTTCTCAGCATCCTGCTCGGCACCATGAGAAAACCCATCGCCACATGTTCCCACTTCCACTGGCAAAGCCAGCACTTTATGGCCCACACAGACACACACACATACAACATACAAATAATAGATAGTTTATATTTAATTTAAAAAACCCTTTTGAACTCCTTGCCAACACTGAGATCCTGGTCAGAGAGATTCTGAATGTATAACAAACTCAGAAGAGATGCAGACATGAGGCTCAGATGGTGCAGGGTACATGATATCAGGGAGCGACTTTTCCTCTAGTCTATCATGGCATGAGACAACTTCTGGGAAATTTTCTGACACTGACATGTATATGAACCATGAAAGTGCACAGGATGAAAGTATCACAGTCGCGACACTCACATCAGTGCACGAGGAAATTATATCACCCAGTCAAAGATAATTATCTGTTTCATTTGCTGCGTGTTTCAATCTTTAGTTCAACCACTGGAGCTCATTTACCTTGTGATTAAGAAAGATTACCCATTGTTTCCAATTACATATATAATTGGAACATATATAAACAAACATAATGTATTCATTATATATTAATGATGATTATAATCCATTAGTTTTTAAAAAGTATAAATAAAACAGAGCCCTGGGGGAAAAATATATTAGTATACATAAAATCAGTTCATCACAAGAATGTTATGATGATGGTTAAGACAAAAATACAGGAAATATTCTTCAAGTGCTCAGGTAAATTAATCTAAATGGAGAACACACAGCCAGCACTATGTAAGGTGGGCAGGTGAGCATTGCCACACTTAGACACTACGGTTAGACGTTACCAACAA
This sequence comes from Acomys percivali, assembly GCA_907169655.1. NCBI lineage: Eukaryota > Metazoa > Chordata > Mammalia > Rodentia > Muridae > Acomys > Acomys percivali. Next base: position 102,496,049 of record OU015745.1, on the reverse strand, counting down.
TGGATTGCCTCTGTCCTTGCCTGCACTTTTATTGTATGAAGCTCCATATTGGTGTCATCCATTAAAATGCAACATTTTTTTTTCCAAGCAGCAGTACTCAATAGTCAGGAGTGTGATCACATTGTGAATAATTGCTGGATTGTTGCTTTTAAAATAACATCTGTGTGTATGTAATTTGGGCAGAAATATGCCAGCTCCATTGCCAGAAACTGATGTTATTACGACATTCTTCAGAGGTCTAACAGCTTTCAAAAGAAACTCCTAGAGCATTTTATTTTTATCACAGGGAAAAACTTAAGAGTGTGCCCATGAATTTAAGACAAAACTATGCTTCCCGGGGGCGTTTAATTTTTCAGCATACTGCTCTTGTCATTACATCTACACCTGAGGGGAGCTTGGCAGTCATGGCCTGTTCCTGGACTGTCAGTGATCCTTTTCTCTAATAAACAAGCTAACACCTATCTCCTGGCTGCAATCGTGTGAGACTATAAGAGCTAATCTGACCGTGAACTTTTCTGCTTAAAAAAAAGTCTCATTTATAAAAGTTATCATAAGGAGGAGAACTTTGAAAAGAATATTAATGTTGTAAATTCTATAACAAGCCTTTTGGTGCTGCCCTGACATGGCTGAGTGCTCAATTGTCACATCAGAAGCTTTCTAGAAAGCATTGGAGTGATGGTCCAGGCCATAAGTTCTACTGTCTGGAGACTGCATCCATGGGACCCACCCCTCCAGACTCGGTCTACCCGCAGGACTCCTTCACATATATCAGAGAGCACCATGGACCAGCTCCTCAACGGTATTTTTCTGCCTGTTGACACCCACAGCAGCTAACCAAGCAAAGAAAAACCACTCCAGCATGGTGTTAGTCATCTGTCTCCCAGGTAAGATATGCAAATACCACAGAAGATATGCAAATACATCTTATCACTTCCTCACTTTTAGCAGTCTATTTTTTTTTTTATTTTGTCTCATTCTCTTAGAGGAGAAATTGATGATCGTCTTATGCAAATATAAATTCACTTGTGCACGGCTTCTACATCTCCACCCATCATAACCGATGAGAGGAGAAGACAGAAAACAGGTAAAGATGCGGTAGACCTGCCCCATGTCATCAGTCATGAGGGCTCATTGGCATTTTGAGAACCGTTTCCCTAGAATACAAAGTGTGTTCAGTTCAGCCCTACGTGGAGCAGGCACAATGACAAGGCCTGATGTTGGGGCACAAAGCTAAATTACAAAAAGTGATAGAAATCAGGCAGCAATATTTTCTGACAACCACAGAATTAAATTAGATGTCAGATGCAGAAAATTTGCAAAAATCACTAGAAATTAGGAAGTACATATACCATAATTTTAAACAATGCATAGACAAAACAAAAAATGGGAGAGATACTCATAAAATAAAACAAAAGAAAAAAAACCTGCATTTTTGTGAAAATTGCTTTTTTTTTTAAGGTATCAGGGTCATACCCCCAAACTAAAGGAATTACAGCAAGAATGAGGTCACTGTAGGAACAGAACTAAGAATAAGATTCAAAGCTACCAGCCCATTGAAAAAAGAAGCATCCCTTCTCTTTCCTCCTCCTTCCTCCTCCTTCCTCCTCCTTCCTCCTTCCTCCTCCTTCCTCCCCCCGCCCCCTCCTCCTTTTCTCTCCTACTCTACTCTTTACTTCATGATGCTATGACCTTCTCTCCTCACACACATAACAAGGGACATGTTGCATGTTCCCAGTCCCTGAACACAGAGGAAAGATACTGGGTTTTTTTTTTTTTTTTCTCCCAGATTCTGTTTGTAACACTGTACAAAGGACATGAGCTATCCTGGTCCGGCTCCCTGCTGCCCCTGTTCAGGTCACTGTAACCATGGCAATGGGTCCATTATGGCTGGTTTTCTTCCTTATGAGTAGGGTACTTCCTCTCACGGGGAAGAAGGGAGGAGCCAGGGTGTGCAGTGAAAGCATGGGTCTTGTTGCCTCGGTGTATCATTCAGCCGTCAGGTTACAAAAACATTTATTAATGAGAGCGCAGGATCAGACACTGACATAAGCACACACACAGTAGAAACCGTAACAGACTCAATTCTAGATATCATCTTCACAACATGCAAACAGCGTCATTTGTGGAGCACTGTACTAAATACCTACCTCACTTAGCCGTCTATTTATATAGTTAGTGTCTTTAAAAAAATTTGTTTCTACGAAAAGCTGAGGATTTCAGACTCTCAGATACATCAACCAAAAGCCTGCTTTTGGAGAGGTCAGAGAAGACAGTGCATCTCCAGTGATGCATTAAGCAGAAAACAGGGGTGATTTGAGTATCACTCATCTCTATACACAGACAGCCTTTCCTCTTTTAGCTCATGCTTCTGAAGAGTCGGAAGGAAGGAAGGAAGGAAGAAAGGAAGGAGGGAAGGGAGGGAGGGAGGGAGGGAGGGAGAGAGAGAGAGGGAAGGAGGAAGGAAGGAAGGGAGAGAGGGAGAGAAGGAGGGAAGGAGGGAGGGAGGGAGGGAGAGAAGGAGAGAGGGAGGGAGGGAAGGAAGGAAAGAAGGAAGATATTAATTCATACTTCCAGTTACAATGCAAATCCAAATTTAAAATGTTCTGACTAAGCAGTTTACAACTCATTCTGATGTTGTAATGGTGGTTTGGTCTGGTGTTCTGCGAAGTAAATCAATTTAGCTGATTTTAGATCACTAACAAATAAGCAGTCATCATTGGTAAATGCCCAGTGCTCTAGAATCTAAAATTTGGGAGCATGCTTGATATCCAGTTGAATTTTTTTCCACCTAACTGGATGATGCAGTGGCACAGATACACAAAATTGAGACATCATTATAAGCCAGGAAGAATAGTTTATTTCTATGTGATTCTCAAAATCAAAATAAATCTGGGATTTTGTGAGTAAAGGAATCCTAATAGTAATTGAAGCAAAGCTTGTTCAAAAAGCTTGTGCAGGCTATAAAACATTAAATTAGATTAGGTGTGTTATTCGGCCTTATATGAGACTATAAAATCAAATATTGAGTAAAAGTATTCTAATTAATTAGATATAGCCTAGGTTTAAGCCAAATTTTAGAGATAGGCTTTGAAATTATATTATAGACAGTTGTTTAATCAAAGTATTTAAAAACCTTTCATTCTATAAATTTACATAATTTTTATAAAAATAATGGTACTTGTCTAGCCCAAGATTCATATGTATTTTTCTGTATATGTCATAGATTGGAATAAATTAATGATATTTGGAATTATAATTAACATATAAACTAAGTCATGGTTCATGGTTTTGCCATAAATCACGATTCATAGGAATGTCCACTAGAAAGATCATGCTATAAAATGACCTCTTAAGCACACTTTCCATTGTTCTTATTTTGATAGTTATGAATTCCATACATGCATATAATGTGCTTTGATCAAGCACTTTTGCCTCCCAACTTTATGTGCTCTCTCTTTTGTTTTTCACCCACTGAGTCTACTTAATGCTGCCTGTTTATTCATGGGTGACGATCCAGCTACTGGAGTGTGAGGTTGCACCCTTGACTATCCTTCCCAGAGAAGCCGTCAGTTGTCAATAGTGTCTCAGCTAGAGGCAAGGACTTCCTGAGCCCCTCCCCACCCATGCAGACTGTTAAACATGACAGGCCTGTTGCACACATGAACTCAAAACAGCACTGATCTCATGCATAAGACTGAACGAAAACAAACAGTTCTTTTTTAAGCACTGGGACAGTTTGGTGATAGGCTGTGGTTGATAATGTACTTAGGTCTGGGACACTAAATTCTCTCTTCTATTTCTGAAAAGCCAGAATAAGAAACCATTCGTACTATGGTGCCTCATATTTGACCATGTCTCCTGGATGGGGAGACCTGGTGGCACTCAGAGGAAGGATAGCGGGCTACCAAGAAGAGACTTGATACCCTATGAGCATATACAGGGGGAGGATGTCCCCCTCAGTCACAGTCATAGGGGAGGGGAGTAAGGGGAAAATGGGAGGGAGGGAAGAATGGGAGGATACAAGAGATGGGATAACCATTGAGATGTAACAAGAATAAATTAATAAAAAAAAAAAAGAAAAGAAAAGAAAAAAAAGAAACCATTCAGAGAAATCAGAGTAGACTAGGAGACTGGGTACCTAGATTTTTGTGCCTTTTGCAGCTTCAGAGCCTGATGAGTCATGTGGCATCCTGGGAGCATCACCATTTCTGTTAAATAACCGTGTGTAATAGCTGGCCTAAAGTCCATCCTAACATGCTCCATGCTATAAATGTGATCAGGAGTGTGTGGACCACACAGAAGATGCCATAACTTTTCTTTTTTTCTCTCTCTCAGTCCTTTCTGTGACTATAACCACAGTCTATTGATTTTCATTCCATACTTCATCTCCAATAGCAGCCCAGAGACTAACAAACATTGCCGTCAACTCTATCTTTTTTTTTATGATTTTTTTAATTAATTTATTCTTGTTACATCTCTATGGTTATCTCATCCCTTGTATCCTCCCATTCTCCCCTCCCTCCCATTTTCCCCTTATTCCCCTCCTCTATGACTGTTCCTCAGAGGGATTACCTCCCCTTGTATATGCTCATAGGGTATCAAGTCTCTTCCCGGTGACCTGCTGTCCTTCCTCTGAGTGCCACTAGGTCTCCCCCGCCAGGGGACATAGTCAAATGTGAGGCACCAGAGTACATGAGAAAGTCAAATCCCTCTCTCCACTCAAGTGTGGAGACTGTCCTGTCCATTGGCTAGATCTGGGTAGGGGTTTAAATTTTACCGCCTGTATTGTTCTTGGCTAGTGCCTTAGTTTGAGTGGGACCCCTTGACCCAAATCTGCCTATCATAATGTTCTACTTGTAGGTTTCTAGGACCCACTGGATCCTTCTACATTGCTATTCTCCCATTGTTCTCTCATCTAGAGTCCCAATAGGATGTCCTCCCCTCTGTCCCAGTTTCCTGGTAAAGGAAGGCTTTTGTGGGACATGCCCATTGGGCTAGTATGCAGATATAAGTGAGTATATACCATTTGAGTCTTTCTGCTTCTGGGTTAACTCACTCATTATGATCATCTCTAGCTCAATCCATTTGTCCACAAATTTCAGGAATTCCTTGTTTTTAATAGCTGAGTAGTATTCCATAGTGTATATGTACCACAGTTTCTTTATCCATTCTTCTACTGAGGGACATTTAGGCTGTTTCCATGATCTGGGCATTATGAATAAGGCTGCTATGAACATGGTTGAGCAAATTTTCTTGTTGTGTGCTGGTGCATCTTCTGGGTATATTCCAAGGAGTGGAATAGCTGGGTCTTGAGGAAGCCCTAGTCCCAGTTTTCTGAGATAGCACCAGATAGATTTCCAAAGTGGTTGTACTAGTTTGCATTCCCACCAGCAATGAAGGAGTGTTCCTCTCTCCCCACATCCTCTCCAGCATGTGGTGTCGCTTGAGTTTTTGATCTTAGCCATTCTGATGGGTGTAAGATGGAATCTCAGAGTTGTTTTGATTTGCATTTCCCTGATGACTAAGGAGGTTGAGCATTTCTTTAAGTGTTTCTCAGCCATTTGATATTCTTCTGTTGAGAATTCTCTGTTTAGTTCCAAGCCCCATTTCTCAATTGGGTTATTTGGTTTGGTGGTGTTTAATTTCTTGAGTTCTTTATATATTTTGGATATTAGACCTTTGTCAGATGTAGGGTTGGTGAAGATCTTTTCCCAGTCTGTAGGCTGTCGCTTTGTTCTCTTGACCGTGTCTCTAGCCTTACAGAAGCTTCTCAGCCTCATGAGGTCCCATTTATTAATTGTTGACATTAAGGCCTAGGCTGTTGGTGTTCTGTTCAGGAAGTTGTCTCCTGTGCCAATATGTTCCAGGCTCTTCCCCACTTTTTCTTCTAACTGACTTAGTGTCTCTGGTTTTATGTTGAGGTCTTTAATCCACTTGGATTTGAGTTTTGTGCAAGGTGACAAATATGGGCGTCAACTCTATCTTTAGGAAACCAGATCTAACAGTGAAAAACTTGTGAGCAAGTTGGACTGGTGTGATTAAAGTCCAAGCCTGAATTAGTAGTTTACATTCATAGGAAAGACAGTGTGGAGAAGAGGCTGGAGGACTACTGTTTTAAGTGAGGCCAGACACAATTAAGCAGAGAGCACCTCAGTATCCAAAGTGGATGTTTTAATGATTGGGAACTCATTGGGCAATGGAGAGAACAGCATGTTCAAAGAAGGCATGATGCAAGTATGCACTCGGCAGAATTCTACTTCCCATGACTCTTCCCCCCCTTGAGAATCAGTTATCCTACGATGAACCATCCCTTCTGAATAATTTTTAAGTGATAAATAACTTATCACTAATAGAGCTGCCACAGACGTAACTATTATGTTTAGCATTCCTGATTATAATGAATGCTGTATCTATCGCAGTTTGTATATTTTGAGAGTCTGTCTGTCTACTATGAACCTGTGATTCCCATGTCTATTTTTTCACAAATATTAAATATATTAACTTCCATAGCTTTAGATCATGGAGGCTTACATGGCAAATCTTCCCACCAGAATTTTCTTTTCTTTTTCATGTTTCTCTCTCTTACTTTTTTTCTTTCTCTTCAAGAATGTCTTATCTATTTGTGAGCATTTTGCCATTTTTACATAAATTTTTATATCAGCTTGTTAAGTTTCACTAAAGCTACTGTCGGAATCCTAACTTTAAAGATGAACTTGAGGAAAACATAAAGCTTTATAACACCAAGATTTTCTATCTGTGAACTGAGACATCTTCTATTTACATATATCTTCAAAATCTTTTTATAACAATTTTAAATGTTTCCATATGTTGTTCTATTTGTGCTAATTTGTTACTAGAAACCTCTGCCTCTCTCGTTGCTATTATAAATATCACCTCGTGCCTTTTATTTCCTTCTCGTGGTTTACCATGGTATTGAGATTTGAAGCATAATGTTCAATAGAAGATAAGTAATCTTCCTGCTTTTAAATGCAATGTGACTATGTATGCAGCAAAACAGTAGACAGGAGGCTTGCTGCTCATTCTAAATAGAAGTCCCTCATTGGATTAAAATTACGCCATTCTGCTCCTTTATTCTAAGTGGCTTTTTAAGATTATCTGTACCTATTCAGTCTGTGTGTGTGCGTGGACCTGCATGCATATAGCACATACACAAGTCAGAGGACAGCTTGATGGATTCAGTTCTCCAGTTCCACCACCATTGTGAGTACTGGGATAAAACCCAGCTTGCCGTACTTGGTAGCAAACACTTGTACCCACTGAGCCATCTCACAGACTCTTTTATAAGAGTTTGTGCTGATTGGGCATTGTTTACATTTATTGAAATGAAATAAAAAATTTCCCCATCAGTCTTACATGTGTGTTAGAAGTGTCCGTAGTAGGGAGGAATACTTGTGTTTCTGCATTCACAGAAGCCAGATGTTGACTTTAAGTAAAAACAGGCGATGGCACTTCCATCATCATTTCCCATCAAATATATATATATATATATATATATATATATATATTAGTTTATATATTAGTATATATATTAGTAATATATATTACTATATATATTAGTAATATATATATTAGTTTATCTTCAAATATAAGTTTCCATTTATCTATCAAACATCCCAAGAGAACAGTCTGTAGGTGTGTAGCAATCACATCACATGCTCAGTTTTGTAAGTAATGCCCAGTGATTTTCTGGAGTGGCTACACCAATCTGTATTCCCATCCGTGGTGTATGAATGACCCAGTTTCTTTGTCTCACCCTCATTTGGTGTTTTTTTTTAATCATTTCCCTCTTCAGCTAGACATATGATCACATGTGTGGTGGTCTTGAATTGCCTTTTCATGACGGATAATGATACTGAATTTATTTTCATGTAACATTATTTTCATGTCACCATTTGCTGTATGTGTACCCTCACTGGTTTAATTTATTGTCCTTGGATAGAGGAAATATCAGAGTAAGCTGATAAGAACAGGTACTGCACTTGCCATGACCAACAGTCTGAGAAACCACTCTGCCTTGGATGTTTAGGCAAGGCTTCCCACTTGAGTCCAGAGCATACTCTCTCAGCTTAATTACTTCTTTCATGTCTCCTCCTGAGAGGGTGCTGGGATTGCAGGCAAGCTGAAGCGCCTGCCCAGTGGTGTTTATATGGATGCAGGGATCCAATCCCCAGTCTTCGTGTTTGCACAGTAAGTGCTCTACTCACTCAGCCATCTTCCCAGCTCCATCTTTTATCTTTTAATGCAGCACATTACAATTGTGTTGTTGTAAAAGAATAGACATAGTGATCAATGACATGGAATAGAGTACTCATCAAAATGTATAAAACATAGTATTTATAACGTAGATAACCAAGGAATAATAAATGTAGGAGAGGTATGTCAACAGCAGTTCTATGATAAATAAGCCATTTATCATGTATATAGTAATGGCAAGGCATTTATTACTTTACAAAAGCATGCAGACATAAGATTTCTAGGAAATCTTATTCTAAAGGGTAGAAAATTCATGACAACTAGAATATGGCTTCTGTGTATATATGTGTGCACATGTGCATTCATGCTGTGTGTGTGTGTGTGTGTGTGTGTGTGTGTGTGTGTGTAGTTCAGTGGATCTTGCTTTTGCCAGTGTCCCTCCATCTATTTTGCATCTATGTTCACACCTGACACTGGAGAATGATTTCTCTCCACTCCCAAACTGTTTCAGCTTCTAACTGGTGCACAACCCAGTACTTTTAAACAGAGAGGCTTAAAGCAGCAACTTATGTTATCATGCATCCTGGTTTGGTGAGTTGAACTTTTGATTAGTGTTTCCCTGGGAAAGTTTTCAGTTCTATGTGGTATTAACTGAGACCAAGAAGAAGTATTCAGCTTGTGAATGGACTGGGCTGAAGTCCAAGACAAATTCAATCAACTATGTCTTGGTGGGAAAGCTGGAATGCTAAGCTCATTTGGGCCTCTCATCTTGATACAGTCCCAGGGCTTTGCAACATGCACTACACAATAGGAAAGTATTATTTCTCACACAGTAAAACCAGCATCTAAGAAGCCAATGCATCACCTCCCTTTCTTTTAAAAGCCAGTTTCAGAACGGTCATAGTACCAATGCCATCACACTTTTCTTTTTAAGTCTTGGCAATGAAAATTGTAGAGAAAAAGAAATTAATCTTAGAAATAATATCAAACAATTCACATCTACCATAGCATCTATTGATGGTTTTATTTTCAGTATCAAGCTACCATGACAACATCTGTTTGGATTATTTCCTATTTTTCTATCCTCAAGAAAACATTTAGAATGGTTTTATTATCCTGCTGCTTAAGTCCTTGGTAGAGGCTCCTTCTAAAACTCTCAGTATTGAATGTGTTCTTTATGAAGATGATTGTAAGATTATTGCAGCTTTCTATTTCTTTGTGAGTTAATTTTTTTAAAGTTCTTTATAGAGTATCTTTATTAAAATCTGAGTTAATTTACATGTACCCATACGGTTCATCTTCATCCAGTTCATACAGTGTTACTTGAACGTGACAATTTCCCTGTCCAACAGTATGTGTGGATATTAATGGTCCTCCAGTGAGCAGAGTTCAGGCAGAGCCTACTACCACCACAGCATGGTTTTGTGAGGGAGGACTTAGCCTATGTGTGAGGCACTGCATCAAGTGCCTCTTGAAAATAAAGGCACAATGAAGACCAAGAAGGGAAGCTTCATGTTTAGCCCCTGCAAATTTATGGAGTGCAATTAAACAAGTGAAGTCTCCAAATCATTCTAAACTTTGAGGAAACTCTGAGAGTGAGCTGTGTGTCCGTTTACACAGGGAAAGCATTCAGTGTGTCTTAGCATTGGAGGCTTGCAGGTCTCTTCTCTCGGTAGCAGGAGACACAGGTATGTGTTTGGTAAGCACACGAAATTGTGCTGCAGGGACTCCTCAGAAGCACTCATCCGCTCAGCTGATGCATTCACACCTGTTGCTTATCTGCAGCTTTCAGGGATGCACTTGGAAGACAAGATAAGTCAATTTCAGATCACAGTGATTTTGAGGTAAGTGAAGGAATACACTAGTTCTGCTGTGTGATACTCACACAGTCGTTCTTGCCTATCAGAAATACTGCATATCAAATAGTTACAGTACAATTCGTAACAATATCAAAACTTTCAGTTATGGACTAGCAACGAAATAATTTTATGGCTGGCATCACCAAAACATAAGGAAACACTGTTCTAATAGTAGAAAGTGGGGCAGAGAAAATACATCTACTCAGTCAATAACTAATACTTTTACAAATGCTTATAGGTTTGAGAATGTCCTATAACACAAAAGGCTTAGACTCTGAACAGGTTAAAGGTTAGTAAAAAAAAAAAAAAAAAAAAAGTAAAACCTAAGATGACAAGGACAGTCTAAAACCAATAGTAAGTCGTCCAGTGTGATAGTCAGATTGTAGTGCATAGGCATTTGAGGAAAGATTGGATGGTTAATTAGAATTTTGTTATACAGTGCTTAGGAGGAAAGCGTTTTCTGAAACTATGGAAAGGAAGCTATAAGTGAGAGGAATGGGAAAAAGATGGAAAGTTAAACAAATTGCAAAAAAATAGTTTTCTTTGAAATATATTAGTGATCATGACAGAAGATTCCTGTTCAGTCTGTCCTTGGGGGTAGGTGAAGATCTGTGTTAGATTTTTTAATGTATATTTTATTTATTATAATTTACTCATATTACATCCCAATTGTTATCCCCTCACTCTTATCTTCCCATTCCCACCCTCCCTCCCTCTTCTGCCTATTCCCCTCCCCTAGACCTCTGATAGGGAGGCCCTCCTACCCAACTGTCTGGTAACAGCCTATCAGGTCTCCTCAGGATAGCCTGTATTCCCTTCCTCTGTGTGCCTGCTAGGCCAACTTGCCAAGTGGCACTGACCAAATCGTGAGCACCAGAGTGCATTTCAAAGGTTTAGCAGCAGTCTCCCTTCTGCCCCCCCCCCACTCAACGTGTAGAATTGGCCGTCCGTTGGTTACATCTAAACATGGGGTCTTGGTTCTCTGTACCCGTTGTCCTTGGTTGGTGCATCAGTTTGTGCAGGCCACCTGTGTCCAGGTCCTCAGCCCTTGATGGTCTCCCTGTGGAGCTCCTGCTCCCTCCAGGAACTTCCATTCCCCCCTCCCCATCTTCCCTACAACTCAGAGCACTCCACGCAGAGTCCCAGTATCTGTACTGATCCCCTAAGGAGTCTCTCAGAGGAGATCTGTTTTGGGCTAATATCCACTTATAAGTGAGTATAGACCATGTGTGCCTTTCTGGGTCTGGGTTTCTAGTTCTGTCCACTTGCCTGCAGATTTTAAATTTTCTTTGTTTTTAAGAGCTGAATAGTATTCCATTGTGTAAACATACCACAGTTTCTTTATCCATTCTTCAGTTGAGGGACATCTACCTTGTTTCCAGATTCTGGCTATTACAAATAAAGCTGCTATGAACACAGTTGAGCAAATATCCTTGTTGTATGGCAGCGCAACTCTCAGGTATATTCCCAGGAGTGATATGGCTGGGTCTTGAGGTAGCACTGTTCCCAATTTTCTGAAAAAGCACTAGATTCACTTCCAAAGTGGCTGTACAAGTTTGCACTCCCACCAGCAATGGAGGAGTATCCCTTTCTCCACATCCTTGCCAGCGTGTGCTGTCACTTGAGTTTTTTATCTTAGTCATTCTGATAAGTGTAAGATGGAATCTCAGTCATTTTTATTTGCATTTCCCTGATGACTAGCAACACTGAGCATTTCCTTAAATGTTTCTCAGCCATTCGATATTCCTTTGTTGAGAATTCTGTTTAGCTCTGTGACCCATTTTTTTAATTGGATTATTTGGTTTGGTGATTTTTAAGTTCATGAGTTCTTTATGTATTTTAAATATTAACCTTTTGTCATATGTAGGGTTGGTGAAGATCTTTTTCCCAATCTGTAGGCTGTTGTTTTGTTCTGTTGGAAAAGCTTTTCGGTTTCATGAGGTCCCATTTATTAATTGCTGACCTTAAAGCCTGAGCTTGGTGTAACTCTAACCAAGCAAGTGAAACACTTACATGAAAAGAAATTCAAGTCTCTGAAGAAGGAAATCGAAAAGACATCAGAAAATGGAAAGATTTCCCATGATCATGGATTGGGAGAATCAACATAGTAAAAATGGCCATCTTACCAAAAGCAATCTACAGATTCAATGCAATCCCTATCAAAATACCTACAAAACTTACCTAGGAAGATCAATTCTCAACTTTATATGGAAAAGCAAAAAACATAGAATAGCTAAAACAATCCTGTACAATAAAAGATCTTCAAGAGGAATCTCTATCCCGGATCTCAAGCTATATTATAGAGCAACAGTAATAAAAACAACATGGTACTGGCACAGTAATAGGCTGATTGATCAATGGAAAGGAATCAAACACCCAGGAATAAATTCACATACCTATAGAGGTTTGACTTTTGACAAAGAAATCAAAACCATACAATGGAAGAAAGACAGCATCTTCAACAAATGGTGCTGGTCTAACTGGATGTCTACATATAGAAAAATACAAATAGATCCATATTTTATCACCCTATACAAAACTAAAGTCCAAGTGGATTAAAGACCTCAACATAAAAGCAGACACCCTAAATCTGTTAGAAGAAAAAGTGGGAAAGAGCCTAGAACTCATTGACACAGGAGACAACTTCCTGAACAGAACTCCTGAGTTAATTTTGGTAAATCATTTTTTCAATAAATCATTCACTGTGTCTATATTTTCAATATTTTGGCACAAAATTGCTGATTATTGCTCTCTTTTTACAGACTTCAGTGGTTACATCATTTTATTATTTAAAAAATGCTTATTATTTATTGAGGAAGCTAAAATTCTTTGACTTTCTTAGGATTTCAGAAATGAAAATAGTAATTTCTAATGAATGTCTGAGCTTTTTCCTCATTTTCTACTTTCATCTTTTCTTTTTCTTTCTCTTCATCTTACGTTTATTTCAATTTCTTTGGCTTTGCACTTTTTATTCCATTCATAACTTATCCCCATTTTTTGACAGGGTCTCACTATTTAGCCCTTGCTAGCCCTGAACTCACATAGATCCACTTGCCTCTGCATGTCAAGTATTGAGATTAAAATCACATGCCACCACCTTACCCTTTATACAGTCTAAATGCACACTTTTGGATGAAAGGTTGAAAGTTCCCACGCTATTCTTTTGAGAATAGATGATATTAGTTTAAAAGTGCTTTGATACATAAATCTTTTCTTATCTGTTAACTAATTTCATATTTATAGACACTGTTATATATTAACTTCAAAGCAGTTTAATATTCTACCACCTGAGATTGGTATAAGGTGGTATCAGGTAGTGGTTAAGTTTCAGGTTTGTATTCATAATTATCTATCAGACTCAGAAACATTTATTGGAAGATCTTTGTTTTCACTGATCTGTTTTTCCTTCTTTACCGCAAATCAAGTAGACTCATATATAGAGTTGTTTGTGTGTATTATTTTGTTACATTGATCTACTGATCCATCCTTGTGACAACAGGACATTGTTATAGTAATTACAACTCTATAAAAAGCTTAGTAACAGGTAAAGTAAGTTTTCTTCTACAAAAAAAAGTTGATTATTAATTTTCTAATGATCTTGTCAATTTACACATAAAGTTCTGTATATTTTATTAAATTATGCTCAATCTAGTAGATCATATTAGGAGAACTGACATTTTAAAAATAACTCAATAGTGCCTGCTTGACTATTTAAGTCTTTCTAGATATGTTTTGCTTTATAAATTATTTCCTCTTTTAAAGATTTATGTATTTATCCTCAGGGTTAGGGTGGAGAGTGGGATTTGACTTTCTCATGTACTCTGGTGCCTCACATTTGACTATGTCCCCTGGAGGGGGGGCGGAGACCTGGTGGCACTCAGAGGAATGACGGCAGGTCACCGGGAAGAGACTTGATACCCTGTGAGCATATACAGGGGGAGGTAATCCCTCTTAGGAACAGTCATAGGGGAGGGGAATAAGGGGAAAATGGGAGGGAGGGAAGAATGGGAGGATACAAGGGATGGGATAACCATTGAGATGTAACAAGAATAAATTAATAAAATTAAAAAATAAAAAAAATAAAAAATAAATAAAAATACCTATACAGTTCATAATGCAAAAAAAAAAGATTTATGTATTTATTTATTTATTTATTTATTTATTTATTTATTATGTATACCGTGCTTGGCGTGCATGTACACCTGTAGGCCAGAGGAGAACATCAGACCACATTATAGATGGTTGTGAGCCACCATGTTGTTGCTGGGAATTGAACTTTTGAACTCTGGAAGAGCAGTCAGTGCTCTTAACCACTGAACCATCTCTCCAGCCCATAAATGGTTTTCTGAACAGTTGTACACAGCTTTGGTCAGTGTGTTATTGTTCTTTTCATTATCAATATTGTATACTTAGTTTTCTAACTCAATGCTAATGTATATAGAAATATAATTCATATAATACCTGCAAAACATAATTCATGAAGTTTAATGTCAATAACAGAGTTTTTAAGTGCATGGTTATGTTGTGTGTGAATAATTTTTCTTTTTACTTAAATTCTTACTTGCTGCATTTTGATTTATTGTACTGGCTAAGATCAATTGTAAGACAGTGTCCTGGAGTGAGGATAACTAATTCAATACCACTAAAAGTTATCAAATATTCTGAATCGATTGCATTGATCACATTTTCTCTGTTATGCTATCAATGTGGACTGTATTGATTTTGTCATTTAAAACTACCACTTCAATTAAATTATTATTTTAGATTATATATATTCTTTGATTTTGATGGTTTTGTAACTTGAACTATCATGACCATAAGATTTGACATGTGATTTTTTTTTACTTGTTAAAATCCATCTTTAAAAAAAATAAAAAATAAAATAAAATCCATCTTAAAATTTTATTATGGAAATTATACTGGCCTAACAATGTGAGCTTGGACAAGTTCTTCCTATTTTATTCTCTAAAAAAAAGTAGCAAAAGTAACATTTTCTAGATATTTTATAAAATTTGCTACCAAATATCTTAATTGAGGAATGTTTAAATATCTAATTTTTATGTCAGTTTTAACATATTTTTCTAGGACTTTATTAAAGTTTCTTAAATGTACTGGCTGAAATTGGATATGTGAGGTTTACATAAATGTTATCTTTTGTTTCTTATAGTAGATATTTCTGTATTCTCCATTTAGAAGACAGAGTCCTGGAAGAATCTCATTAGGAGGTTATCAATTTTCTTACTCTTTCCAAGACACCACTTTTTTTTTGTTTATTGATTCTGTGCCACTTTTTATTTTTTTAGAAAGAGAAGTCAAAATGCATATTTACATCCTTATAGTTTCTTGGTATAGTAAAGGAATTTTTCATTACAATCCAAAATTCTTAAAGTGAGAAGAATCAGCAGAATAATCAAATGGAAAAGGGCGTTGTTGAGAGGGCCAGGCATGATGAGGCACGCCTTTAATCCCAATACTTGGGGTACAAAGACAGGCAGATCGCTGTGAGTAAGAGACTAGCCCAGCCTACATAGTGAAACCTCGTTTAGTGAGAATGGCTTCACAGGAGCATATATCTGAATGTTTGGCTCCTACTTGGTGGACCATTTAGAAAGGATTCAGAGGTCACAGGCGTGACCTTGTTGGAGGAGGTATGTCTCTGGGGATGGGCCATGTTGATCGTGAACTAACCCTTTGAAACTGTAAGCAAGCCCCCAGTTAAATGCTTTCTGTTGTAAACTACTTTGGCCATGCTCTTTTCACAGCAATAAAACAGTAACTAAGATACCTTTTCTCAGAAAGAGGGGGAGTGTGAGGAAGTTGGGGGGGGGAGGCTGAGAAACCTAATAGGTTGTAATCATGTACAAAGGAAGATTTGTAGCTGGACGAGAAGGGACCTGGGAGAAAGACTTGGGCATACTGTTGGTTTGTTAGCTAGCACTAGGCATAGGAAGATAGTGTCCTAATTTCTTTTCTGTAGAATAGATAGAGTAAAAAGTTATGCATCTTGGAGAGCGATATGATTGGCAGTTAGAAGACAGAGTCCTGGAAGAATAAAGTTAGGAATAGATATCAAGGTTCACTGGTAAGGTGACTGCAGATATGAGGTACTGACTTTCAATAGTGGGGCAATGAAAATTCATAGAATACAGCAGATCTACTGTAAGGTGTGGTACCTCTTGAACCTACCAGGAATCTCTCTCTCTCTCTCTGTCTCTGTCTCTGTCTCTGTCTCTGTCTCTGTCTCTGTCTCTGTCTCTCTCTCTCTCTCTCTCTCTCTCTCTCTCACACACACACACACACACACACACACACACACACACACACACAGGGTAAGAGGTCCATTCTCTGTTTTTTCTCTTTCCTTCCTGCCCTGGTCCTAAAAATACCTAGCTCTCTAAAGTTGTCCCTTCAGTTTCCAACTAACTAACCATGAAGAGGCAGAAACGCAGGGCCCTCTTCCAAGATGGAAGGATGGCAAGCACTCCTGTGCCAATACTCTTCACTAAGAGACCTGGAGCTCTCCATACATTAGGACAAGGTGAGAAAAGAGACAGAAGACTTCGTGTAGCCTGAAAAAAAAGCAAGCAAGCACGTCACAAAATGAGATAGCTTCATTAAGTTTCAAGTAGAACTGGAGATTGCAATTGCTGTTTACAGCCAGTGTCCCTATTAAGATATTAACTTTTAACCTACCTCTAGCAACCATGTTTGGTCTGCCTGGTGTGTTCCTCTGTAGAGACCAGCTGGTGCTGTGTGCACCAGGGAGATCTACCTCTGCTGCCTGCCCTGAGACTAGGGCACTGCCATTGCTTTATCCCTCCTTGGCTTGTGCTTGTTCTCTTCCCTGAAGCCTGGTGCCTAGCTGGGATTTTTTTTTTCAATCCGCCATCGACTTCTGCTTTCTGTATGATTGCATTCTTCCTCTACTCTTCTGGATTTATTTACCAACTTTGAAAGACAGAGGCTTAGTTTATTTTCATTAGTTGCCCTCCTTTTCTAGTAAACGTACTTAAAACTAAAATTTTCTCTTGCTATAGCTTCATCTACACAGCTGGAGGGTCTGTGGTTAGTCCTACCTACCTTGATGACTTTGTCCTTGCCACTACTGTTTCTGGCTTTTTGTGAGCATGTCATCAAATTTACATTTCAGCAGCTTTGTTATGATATACCACGTGTGGTTCTGTTTTCATTTCTCTTTCTTCGGTGTCATGGGGTGCTTTGGTTTTTTTTGGTTTGATGTCTTTAGTCCAGGTTTTAAATTTGTAACTCAGCTTCCCTTTAGATATATTTCCGCCTTGTTTTACTTCTTTTCCAGAAACGCAATCTTACAGATGTTCGGCGTACCTCTTACTGTGCCATAGTTGTCCATCTTTAAGTGGGGGTTTTCTGTAAACTACTTTCTGACTAATTAATGCCCTCTTCCGCTGTCCATAGACTGAGGATAAACTCACTGAGTTTTCACTTCCAGATGGTTGTTTTGTAAAGGGCTTGAGTCTCTGCTGAAATACCTTGAACACAGCGTAGTGACTTGAAAGGGTGCTTGCCCTGCTCCTCGATCTTGTGCATCGCCTGTAGACCTTGTCCGTTAGGAGCTGTCGCTTTTGGATTTTGATGTCCTCTCATTTATGTGCTTTTTAACTGATATTATGCACAAAACATTTTCTAATTTAACTTCCGGTATCCTTCCTGGGATGTAATTCTTACCATTTTGGCAAATGGTTAGGGGCCCTAAATCTGGAGTCACCTTCATTATTTGAAGTTGAGATTAATTCAGGCTTATTCTAGTCATGAAAGTGCTTGCTTCACGTCCACTTCTCCGTTCTGCTCCTAGGGGCAGCTGTAGCAGGGGCCCCATACAATACACAAGGTATTCTCTACAGTCAGCTGTGTAGGGAAACCACCTGAGGTCCCGGGACCCTGTTACTTCTTGTCTTTCTTGGTAAGCCCTTGGCGATGGTATTTTAGGGGAAATGGGACATAAATTGAACATATCATGCAGCAGAGAAAGATTAAGTTTGTTTCTTCACTGACTCAACTACTACTATTTACCCACTCTGGTCCTTTCTAAGATCCCAACTTAATCCAGAGATCTTGGTTTAGTTAACTCAGTCTTGGTGAATGCTATGGCTCTCTGACATTGGCTGTATAGCCATAGTAGCCTGTCCACTGCCCATGACTCTACTATTACATCACAGAATTCAGTTTATGTTTTCTTTTTTTATGGATTGGATTGCTGGAGAGTTTCCTTTCTTCTCATGAGCCTAGAGTCCAAAGAAATACTTCTTACTGCAGGATTTATACATAATCTTGTTTTATGACAGGTCCGGAAGTAAACACCCCTGTGTTCTTAGTTATGATTTACCCTTTTGTGAGCTTTTTCCTTTTTAAGGTAACATACTTGAGATGCGTAACATATAGAAGCCAAGTTAAAGGTTAAACTTTTTTTTTTTAAAGGTTAAACCAAGCTGGGCCCATTGGGGCTCACAGAGACTGAACCAATGAAAGAACACGCATGAACTGGCCCTATGCTCCCTGAACGTAGGTAGCAAAATGTGCAGCTTGGTTTTCATGTGGGTTTCCCAGTTACTGGAGTGGGGCTGTCTCTGACTCTGATGCCTACCTTTGCATCCCATTCCCCTAACTGGGCTGCCTTGTCTGGCTTCAGTGGGAGAGGATGCGCCCAGTCCTGCAGTGACTTCATGTGCCAGGGTGGGTTGGTACCCATGGGGAGGGATCTGAAGGGGAACTGGGAGGAGAAGGGGGAGGGGCTGTGATCAGGATGTCAAGTGACTACATAAATCAATTAATGAAAAAAACTATAAAATCCCGAGGAACTGACCTGAGGCTTCAGTACCATTTCAACTTGCTGCCAACAGCATAGCTGGATGAGTTCCTCCATGGCGTCCCACATCCTTGCTGAGATATTAGCGCCTGCCTCATTTGATCATGGGGCTTGGTAACATCGTATGTTGTCCCTCAAATGTTCAGGATCTGAGAGGTCTATTGGATTATCTCTTCCTTGCTGTATTTTTCTTCTCCAGCAAGACTGGTGCTCTGAAGGGCCAGGCATCCTTTAGCCAAGTTCCAAACTAGACTCTATGGTTCTGAGGGAACAAGGTGTCTCCATCAAATCCCTCCCCCTCAGGGCTCAGGAGACTCTGCAGAAGAGGAGGAAGAAAGAGTTTAAGGGCGAGAGGCGGTGGAGCACACTGTAAGGAATCAGGCCTTCTGGATACAACAGGGCTGGCACATTAGGAGCTTAGAGAGACTGTGGCAGTCTGCACAGAACCTGCACAGGTCTGCACCTGATGCAATGCTAGAGCGGAAAAGAAAAGTAAACACATACCCCCCCCCTCATGCCTAACCCAGGAGAGACACACCGGGAAACAAACTACTTTTAAGAGTTGGCTGCATTCCAAACAGTAGAAGGACAACACAAAACAAACTCAACAGCATCATTGGAGGTTCTTTATCTCTCAAGATTCAGTCAGGGCATTTTTCTTTTTTCCTCTTACAGGTCTTTTGTGTATATATTATGGCTTCTAGCTTTGTAGTTTTCATGGTATTCCTGCATGCGTGATTGCATGTGTGTCGGCACCTATATGCATTTCTTGAGCTTTGCTTTTGGCTCTTTTTCTTGTTTGGTTGTTTTGTCCTGTTCTGAATTGCTTTTTATTTTATTTTTATTTTTATTTTTATTCCTATTAGGTTTCTAACAACTTACAGAAAGGGTGTGACTGGGAGGAGTGGTGGGGGAGGGGCATCATAATCAGAATATATGAAAAAAAATCCTACTTTCAATGAAAGGGGCAGAAAGAGTGTGAGTTCAAGGGTAGGATAGCCAGACTACATAGTGAGACCTCCTTCTCAGAACAAAGAAATGCTTTCGGTTGGGCAGCAAAGGGATGGAGGTTCATGGTTGTCATCGTAGCACCTCTGGGGGAAAAGACAGAAGGGTCAGTATTTTAAGTTATAGGTATATAATGGGCTCATCGTCACCCTGGGCTACAGAAGGCCCTTTCTCAAAAACAGTTGTATGAAGTTTATACTGAAATAGTTGATATTTAGGATAAAGAAAACTTTAAAAGTACATCTCTTTTAGACAATGCAGCAATTCAGATATCCTGCCAGCTAAAATATCCTGTCACACCTGAAATCACCAATGGCCGCTATGCTCAGCCACCTCTGCAGGTTATTTGCTTCTTCTTTTAATATTTAATGAAATTTTAATTTAAAAATAATATTTTATGTGATGTTTAATAGGAATTTACTGGCCACTTAACTACTAGCAAGTACTGTGCTGGCTCAGCAAATCAAAAAGGAGCGCAGCAGGAGGTTCTACCCTAAAGTGAAGGCGAGCACTACAACATGCAGAAAGCTGAGGGATCACAGCACCTTGTAAGACATGCCATAGATCAAGTGCGCAGACACTGAGCAAGAAGATGTATCTGAAAACATCAAAGCGAAAAGATTTCTGCCGCCCTGCTAACGGAAAGGGTATAGACAGACCTTTCTGTGTTTTTCCTAATCCACCTTAGCAAAAAATAATAGATTACATGTATTGATTTCTGACTACTATATGGAACAGGCACCGTGTCGAATTCCTTAAATATCTTATTTAGTGTTCACAAAAACCCCCAGAGGGTCAGCACTTTTAAAATTCCATTTTCTAGATAAAGGGGATTAAGAGATTGACTTGGGCTCTCGCTGCTGGAAAAGCAGCAGAGCACAGTCCTAGGCAGAAACCCTCGAGCCCACGCAGTCCACAGCTCCCTGAGCATCTGGGAGCCGTGTGTTTGCTCCAGGTGGAAACTCATCCTGGATAAACTGAACGCAGCACTCTCTGGCCTGCTTGAGAACTCTTACTTCAGTGTGTGAGCTTTGTTTAAAAGCTTCCTCAAAGGCCTCCGGCTCCTTTGTTTCAAGGACAAACCAGAGCTTGGTACCCTCGTCCTTCTGAACATATAATTTTCACACAATGTTAGTGCACATACACTTAGGACAATCTGAAACTTGCATAGTGGACTCCAGCTACGGCATAGAAATAATTTGGATTTTCTGATGGATGCATGAAGTTCAGGACACAGTCCCCGCTCCCAAGTTTATAGCTGAGCGTCAGGGAGGTGAAAAACAAACACATAAAAGGCAAATAGTTATTTTATACACAAAAATAAAAATGAATCTTACCCAAAGATATTGTTGGTGACTTGTTAGGTCGCTTTAGAGAAAAGAAACTCTGTAGTGTTGTTGTTGCTGCTGCTGCTGCTGCTGTTGCTGTTGTTGCTTTGGTTTTTCAAGACCAGGTTTCTCTATGTAGCCCTGGGTGTCACAGAACTCACTCTGTAGACCAGGCTGGCCTCAAACTCAGAAACCAACCCAGTTCTGCCTCCTGAACACTTGGATTAAAGGCATGTGCCACCACCTCCCCCGGGTCGTGCAGTTTTTAAACTGTGAAATGGGCCATGAAGAAGGCTCACAGGACAAGTGGGCCTACTTCCAAGACTGAGGACCTGAGTTAAAGCCTGACCCACATAGGAGTGACTTAGATCTAGTAAGTCAGTCTCTGTCTTCCACTTGCATGTGTGTGTGTGTGTGTGTGTGTGTGTGTGTGTCTGTGTGTGTGTGTGTGTGTGTGTGTATCTGTGTTGAAAATAAGTTAAAATGTAATAATTTTTTTAAAAATCTGGAAGTGTGCAGATGCTAAATTGTGGATCCCGGAACAGGACCTCTCAGTGTTCATTATGGCACTGTGCACCGAGTCCCACAGAGTTTCACACTTGGCAGTGGCTTCAAAAGTTGTTGGAGAAGTACTATGGTCTAAACGCTACCATCAAAATTCACATGCGGCAATTATAAATTCCATTGTGATGCTATCAGAAGGTAGGCCATGAAATAGGTCATTAGGGTGGGAGAATTCTGTTCATGGAGTACTGGCCTTATACACTGAACAAAGCAAAACCCATTTCCTCCTTCCAGTGTGGATAATTCAAGATACAGGTACCTTTCTATGAAGCAGGACACAGGCCTTGGCCAGACACTAAAACCTGCTGCCTTGAACTTGGACCCCTCAGCTATAAGAAAAAAACTCCTGTTGTTGATATCAGGTCTGAGATCTTTTATAATAGCAGCTCCAACAAACTCAGATAAAAACGAATACAAGGTTTTCAACACTGCATTGTATCTTTGTCTCTCTCTGTGTCTCTCTCTCTGTCTCTCTGCCTCTGTCTCTGTCTCTCGTGTGTGTGTGTGTGTGTGTGTGTGTGTGTGTGTGTGTGTGTGTGTG
>OU015745.1:102453878-102473683 GCA_907169655.1 Acomys percivali | reverse complement strand
TGTGTGTGTGTGTGTGTGTGTGTGTGTGTGTGTGTGTGTGTGTGTGTTACATGTTTCTGCAGGGAAATGCAAATATATATGGGGGATGATGCACACGGAGGCCAGAGATCAAACTTGGATATCATTCAGTTCCTTGGACATCTTTGTTGTTTTTGTTTTGTTTGAGACAGGCTCAGTCACTGGCCTAGAGATCATTAAGTGAGCTATGCTGAGTAACCAGCGATGCTTAGAAATCTGCCTGTGCCTCCTTCCCAGGTGATGGGGTTATAGGTGTACATTACTGTGCATTGCTTTTTCACATGGATACTAGGGTTCAAACTTGGGTCATTGTGTTTGCATGAAAAGTGCTTTAATGATGAAGATAATGTTTTTCTTCCTATAAAAGTTTAATCACTTACTTAATTAATTTACAGACAGTGTTTCAGTGTGTACCTCCAAAGTGTCCTGAAACTTGAGATCGTCCTGCCTGGACCTTCTATGCCCTGGGGTTATATATGTGAACCACTACACTCAACCTAAGATTGCATTTCTTGGTAGAGGTGCACTGTTCTATAGAAAAAAGAAGTAATTAGGTAGCATCATTAAATTCCTAACACATGCAGCCAACTTGGTGCTGGCTCCTTTTATGTCAACATGGCACAAGTTAGAGTCATCAGAGAGGAGGGAGCCTCAATTGAGAAAATGGCTCCATAAGGTCAGGCTGTAGGGCACTTGTTTTATTAATGACTGATGCAGTAGCGTCCAGACCATTGTGGGCGATTTAATCCCTAGGATGGTGGTCCTTGGTCCTACAAGAAAGCAGGCTGAGCAAGCCATGAGGAACAAACCAGTAATAGGCTTATGAAGGTTTTTTATTTAACACATAAGATTTGTTTACATCACAAAAGTGATGTATAACAGAGTTTTTTTTTTAGCTTTAGAAATCTGGAAGCTGAAGGAGAGAAACTTGTTCTTTAGGATCCCAAGTGTGGGATCGGAGCGGTCTAGTGAGAGAACAGGTGATGTTAATTCACTAGAAGAGCAACCACCTCATGCAGGAGCTTAATTGCTACCAGGTGAAAAAGATCCTGTGAACAGACTCTGGGAGGAGATATATAAATGAGCCCAGAACAGGCGGTGAGGCGGATTGGAGACTTGGGATAGATTTGGCTGTTCATCGCTGCCCTTTATGACGCTCCTAGAGAAATCTGCTTGAGGGAAGGCTTTCAGAGCTCCTGCTCCTGCTGAGGCTCTGAGGTCTTGGTACCCCAGGTTCCAGTGGAAGAAATCCTGCGGCTCCCGACCGGAGAATCGTTCCTCAGGACTGATATCCTTAAGATTTTGTTGTTGTGTCAATTAATCTTCATTTCCTACTGTTTTGGTTAATCAGGTTATAATTGACGTAGGCTCAGTCGATAAGTTGTTAATAAATATTTTGGTTAAGAAAACTGAGTCTACAGGAAGCTAAATCTACCTTTTGAAAACAAGGCATGCCTTCTCTAATGCTGGAATAGGAAATGAGATATCACGAAGTCAGGGATCCTCATATTTCTGAAGATGGTCATGAAATTCAATAGTAAGATGGCATGACTATTCAGTGAGGGGGGGCTCCATGTCATGGGGCATCTTTGCTCCACAGTCTGAGACTCTCTCAGGTATGTACACTTCTCTGCCCAGGCAGTTCCTCTGATTTCTATCTTTTGAAGGTTGTAAATGTTGCTTTTATTTCTTCAGATGAGGGGATGAGATGAGAGCCATACCCAAGCTTTATGAATACATGGCTTAGGCTGAGCTCAGAGCATTTCTGTCTCTGTTCTAGTAACATCACTAGGCCTAGAAGCTTCCAGCATCCATCTGCTAAACTAGGCCTACACTGTTTTCAGCCTCCAAGACTTACTGCTGAATGAGCTCACCCTTTCTAGTTATTTCTGAACTCTGGCTGGCTGGCTTAACTCAGCTGTTCTGGCACAAAACTCCTGTCCAAGCTGACTGAGTCAAACTGGCTTCTCTCTAGTTTGCTCTTCTTGGAAAAACTGCCTCTGAACTCCACAAACTAAACAGCATGAACTCACTTGTGCTGTACTGCACTGAAATGTACTGTCTCTGTGAACTCTCTTATTCTCTCTGCTTTTAAGTAACGTCTCTTTCCTGTCTGTTCTTATGAGAGTTGAGTAATCTCTGACTCATTATGCCAAATTGTTCTCTGATTCATCACTTTGCCTGCCCCTCAATTAGATGTCAATTTCAAACATGCCTGCTTCCTCCTGTAAACTAATCTTTCTTTGATTGTTTGGGATTAAAGGTGTGTGCTAAGGATGTGTCTGTGTTCCAGCCAGATCATACTGTAATCCAGAGAGTGTCTGCATTCCAGCCAGGTCACATAGTCCTACAAGATCTTTGTATGTGATCCCTTGCCAGAGCACCCATGTTACTGAATTAAAATTCCTCTGCAAAAGGTATTGATTTCTTCCAGAGTCAATAATAGAGCAGAATCAGAGCCTTCTGTGCATAATCCCCGAGCTCTAGATGCCATTTTAGCAGCCAGACTCGAGAGCATCACATTTGTATTAGAGTAGACACATCATATAACATTGCCTAGGGAGGGACCACCACCTATATATGCCATAAAGAATGCAATATAAAATAATGCAAGGAGGGAGGGGGGAAAGTAGGATCAGAGAGATCATGAATTGTTCATGAAGTTAACCTTGTAGCATATCATTGGCCCTGTTGGGTTCTGGGAAGAATTTTAGACTGTTAGAAAAAGAATATTATGACAGAGGAGTTTAGGTAGCAGATTTGCTTTGTTCCAGAGTTCATGGAGTTACTGTGAAATCAGACCATGAGCTCCAGTGTCCATCCTCTGTCCTCCAGCCCCATGGTTTGTGCCCACTGACTTAAACACAAAGAATTTGGCAAATCCATGGAAATATTAAAAGAGTTAAGGGAGGTTATGGAATATTTGTTTTATCTTCAGCATAGGCAGAAGAGAAAATTTTGAGATAGTCATCACACCTTTCTGCCACTCTCCTTTTGTCCCACAAGCTCCATTTAGGCTAGTCTGGCAGCATGATCCATCTTCCAAGTTCCCACTCAACTTGCTCCCTTTTGAACGGGGTCAGTTGGCTCCACAGAACAGTTGGGAGTGCCACCCAGGGGCCCAGCTGGTGGCTGACTTCTGGCTTTCCTTCTCTCTTAAAGCACTATCAACTGTGTTAAAAGGAAACTCCACCACATTGAAACATCAGAACAAGGTCTTACAGGATCAGCATCACTGACTACAGTGAAATTAAAAGGAGAAATTTAGGGAAAAGATGTAAGTAGGGAAAAAATGAGGTCACCGGGAGCAGATCTGTTCTATCTTGGGTGGGAAAATGTTAGGATACTAAATCCACTGGAATATAAAGAATGTTCTCCTATATTGAGCCACAAGCACACTATAGGCCTTAATTAAACATTTATCAAATGCCTATGGTCAGTTAGGTACTGAAGTATTTATGCGATATTATTTTATTGTAAAATTCATTCCCTGTCAAGAATTTTGCAAAGCACTACCATTCTTACATACAGATAAAGTAACAAGACACGGAAATTTTTACAAAACCAGTTGAAGAACTCAGAACTGGCAACTTCAGGTTACTGTTCACTGTGCTCTTAAATAGAAGGTAATTATAATTTTTTGTGTTTATGGAAGAAATATAAAACAAGATAATTAAATCTGAATTATGAACTCTGTGTCTAAACACAGAAATTCAAACACAAGCACATATAATATTTCCTGGTAATTTTAGGGAATCACACTAGAGTTACAACATGTTAATAAGGAGTAGAAATCCCTCCTTCGGTTCTTTGTCTGCTTAATAAAAGAATTTAAATTAAAAAAAAAAAGAATTTAAGGACAAATTCAAATGACAGCTTGAGGACAATTTTTATTAGATTTTTAAATAAAAGTCCCAGGGACAAGCTGTAAATCCTGGCAGTTGCTCACAGGGGTAAAATAGATAAGAGAAAAAGCAATGCAGTTTGAGATAAACTGACATGGAGGTCAGTGACATGGCAGACAAGCAAGCATATGGTGGGTCCAAACCGTGGGAAAGGAGAAGCCCGACAGTCTCTCCAGTCTAAGTAATTCAGAAAAGCAGGCAGACATAGAAAGCTGCCCGGCTACAGCTGTGTGAATGGTTGCACCAGGCCTGGGAATTCTGGGAAGGGAAAGTACATTATCTCATCCAGGGAAAACTCTTCTTCCTTTCTAGGCGTGGTTCCTTAGCCAGGTGATTAACATAGTCCAGCTAGAATGTGAGGTCTCCACTAAACTCAAAGGTTCCATCCTCCCATTCCCTTAATAGGCCTTTATTGCTGTTATAACATTTGATTTCTCTGAATATAATTCATACCAACTAGGCTTTACTAGGGTTTTCTCCAAAGTCCAAAGCTAAGTACCACCACCCAAATTTATAGTGACTGACAACCAGCCTATATCGTTGGGCATATTGAGACACAAAACACATAGCAGATCAGAGATGATCAAAATGTCACTCCTATGATGGATGTGCCCTCCGTGTGTGGCAACCATAGTATTACTAATATCCCATTTCAAAATTGAGCCCCAAACTTCAGCCCTATGCTACACCTACCTGCAGGCATAGCATTCATCCTATCCCTGAAGGAAAACATGCACTGCATGGGCAGACCCAGGATTCCAGGGGTAGAAAAAAAAAAAGTATATCTATACAGGCTGATCTCCCAGCTCCAAACTCCATACCAAAGGGTAAACTTCCTCTCAAATGATGGAGAGCGTGGCAGTGTTGATTCTTGTCCCTCCTTTTGGAAACACCAAATCTAGAAATTTCACACACACACCTTTCTCTTCATTTGATCTCAGGCATATCACTACCTGATCATTTCATTCCCAGAAATCAGTAGGAAAGAAGAAATGAAAAGGCATAGCCTTACTGTGGGTAAAATCAAGGTTTGTGGTTTTTTTTATGTTATTTTTAATTATGTTTATATATATTTATATTATTACACACATATATAATAAACTACATACAGCAAGAAGAACCATGAAACAATCAGAAATTATATAAATGTTACATTCATAGTGTTTTGGCTATTTGTATTTGGCAGCCTTGAAGAAAACATCTTTCGTATCTTGGTGAGTCTAAAATTCTGAATGTAAATCAATATCGATTATAACTCATCTCTATCAATTTATAGCATCTATCTAGACCTAAAAACATCTTAACCCCTGAACAACTAAGCTTAATTGTGAAACTAAACTATCTGGTCTTCAATCCCATCAGAGACTTGAGAAGGAATAAAATTAATTACCTGAGTAAACAGGAAGTGCAAATTAGCAGCTTCCAAAGTAAAGAAAAAAATGACAGAGGCAGTTTGCTGCCTAACAGTCACCCAAAACTCTCTGTAACGTTGGAGCATCATTTTCAGCCTTCTGTCCCAGTATATCTGACATATATAAATTAAAGGTTTTAAAAGGGGAACATTTCCCAATCATTCACATTATATGTGTAACATATTAACAAATGTGTGGATAGTTATGTAAATGAGATAGAGAGGAAAAAGACAGTGAGTCAGAATTAAGTACATTAATAGCCAATGGTTCTATTTACATCTCAGAAGGAAGACAAGCCATGGCTGACTCACCCTACCATAGAGGTGATGCCGCATGTGGAGAGGTTACTTGTGAAGGCAGGATGGAGTGGACCCTGAAACGGATGAGGGAAGGTAACAGATGCTGTATCTCATAATAACAATGAGACTGAAAGAGCATGGAAGAAAAGTCAAAATTAAAAGTAGCTCCTTATCCCGCAACACTTCACCTACCCTCCCTATGCTGGGAAATAAGGGTCAGAGCTAGGGTGAAGCATGCAAGCTAGAGAAGCCGTAGTGAAAATGTCAAATCACCATGGCTGGGTGAGACTCAGGTGTAAGGGTTAACTTAGAAGATTTGAAACCTCTGCTGCCAAGTTCTGTTCCTGCAGCCTATCTGGATTTCATAATAAAACATTGACCTTATCAATTATTTTGTTTCTCAGTTATTAGCATTTTGGCAATGAAAGCAGGAAATGTAATTTTCCATCTCTGACTGACCACTACTCAGCCTATTACAGAAACAACGTCTTCCCAGCTGATCACAAAAGATACCTATACCACCCTCCAACCAGCATCACAGTTGCTTTCCATCGGATGCTTTCAACAAAACCGTCCTGAGTGTTTGCCACTTCTCTTGCCTCAGGCTTTTACTAGAAATGGGGTATAAGGCATCTTGACAGTCTAAAGGCCGGTAGCTTGCATGGCAGAGTGAAGAACACACCAAACAGCTCCTGCCTTTGTAGTCCACACAGCCTACAAGGCTCAGTAGCGGCAGCAGCTGTCCAAATCTTAGCCAACTTGATACCCTATGAGCATATACAGGAAGAGGCAGTCCCCCTCAGTCACAGTCATAGGGGAGGGGAGTAAGGGGAAAATGGGAGGGAGGGAGGAATGGGAGGATACAAGGGATGGGATAACCATTGATAACAATACGAATATGATAACAATATGAATAAATTAATAAAATTAATAAGTATATGTATTTTATATAGAAAATTTATATAAAAATATATTTTAAAAAATCTTAACCATTCAGGGTTCTTGCAACAGACACCATTCCCAAGCCACTGAATTCCATAGTGCTCCCCCCTACTTGGACTCCCCAACTTAATTGTCTTCACTGTGAGCACTCCACATATTCTAAGTACTCAAAGCAAAACAGCTACAGGCTTCAGGCCCATTGAGAGCCTGGGACTGGGGAAGGTCTAGAAACGACTCTGAAATCACCCGCTAATCTATACATATGTCATTTTCTGACAAAGCACGCCAAGTGTCCACAGGATTCTCCAAGGTCAAAATCCTCTGTGTTACAAGGTCACAAGTGATGACATCATATTCACAGGAATTACAACAAGCCTGTGTCATTACTCTGTTTCTACTCTAATTTTTAACAACAGGAGTGAAATTCCAGAAATAAGGGTCTTTTATGGTTTTTTCTTTGTTTCCTTTTGGGTGGGGGTCTACGGTGGTGTTACACGGGCATGCATGTAGAGGCTTCCTCTATCACGCTCTGTTTTATTTCCGTGATGGAGTCATCTCATTGAGCTTACAGCTCACCATTTTGGGGCAAAGCTGGAAGCCAGTGATCCCCAATCACTCTCCCTCCTATCTTGTCCCCTGTCCCCTGCCACCCTACTCAGAGCTAAAGTAAATGTCATGGGTGGTCATGCCAAGCTCTTTGAGTATGTGCCTAACTCAGGTCTTCACGCTTGAATAACAAGTACTCTTACCTACTGGGTCATCTTCCAGTCCCTATTCCCAGCAGTATGTTTTTTTTTTTTAATTGCTATAGAAATGGCAAAACATCAAGTCCAATGGAAGCTTAGTTTAAAGCATAAAATGACCAAGAGTTTTAAGTGGCTTTGTATGGTTTTATTAATTATCATAAAGAAGAAGCTTAGGAACTTCACTAGAATGAGTTACAATTAAGTGTTACACCAGTGACAATGTAGAACCATGATTATCAGTGCCAAAAATTATTGACATTTATGCTTAATATATGCCTTGTTGATCTACATTTCCATTGTTTAATACTAAAAATAACCCAAGACTATCAGTAAGCAATTCAAATTTCCAAGAAGAGATAGGCCCCAAAAATAAAAATCCTCAATCTTAGAATTATGCATCTACAAATACTTTTTTTTAATATTCTAGTTGGCTTTTGGCATACTAAAAATACCTGCAGTGGCAATACACAGTTTCAAGGAGGGAGATTTTAATACATATTTAAAACAGAGAATAAACACTTTCCCTCTTGGATCTCAGTTGTAAAATCCTAGGTTGAAAATTAAAGGTGGGAGGCTAAGGGAAAGCTTCATTTTATTATTGCCTTTGGGTGAGACCTATTTTGTATGTAATCAGAGTAAGGAGAAAGAATACATTTAGAAAGTTTAAATAGCTCTTTGCAATCTAAACCCATACAGGAGCAAGAATGCAGGTAGCTTTAAACAAAGAAAGGAAATTATTCTAATATCAAACTATTGAAGAAAAGCACTGCAGAAACAGAACATAGTGCTACTTTATGGTTCTTAAGGAGGAGACGAGGTAGGAATCTTAAGATTAGATGTAATAGGTGCTCTAAAGTTAGCCCTCGTGAGCCTCATCAATGTCTGCCCGTGCCTTAGTGCTGGTCACTGTAAGGAGGAAATAGAATGGGAAATAAAATGCCTGGGACAGAGAGTATAGGAACAGAAAGCACAAAAACTAGGCTCTAGGGACAACGGTTGTTTACGTCACAGAGACACTGGGACCAATCCCCTCACAAATAAAATGCCATAATAATAGATATTTGTGGGAACTATCCGAGAAAAAAAAAAAACAGCACAATGTTTCACATTATAATCTTTCAAATTTTAGAATATGAAAGAAGCTGGCTCCCTGGATTTTGTAGTCCAAAGTATGGCAAAACATGATATATGGAAACCCATCACAGTTTCTCTTAAAAGTTACCACTACCTTAACATATTAGCATGCTGAGATGGTGAGGTCCACATTATTTATAGTTACAAAATGCAAAGTTGCCTAATTTCTCTACCTTACAATTTCTGGATTTGTTTACAGTCTCCTAAGTGATTATTACTTGTTCTGTGACTGTCTTCCATTTTTATACAGGGCAATCAAGAAATGAGACAGAAAGGTGGCACTGTGCTGTATTCATCAAAAAACATTACCCACCACCCCCGCCCCCGCCGCCGCCCAAAGTCTGCTAAATGATTAAAAACCAGGGAAAACGGAGTGTTTAGCAGGATGGGTGCCTGCATTTCCTCACCAGTTCCACCGTCGGAGAGGTGAGTGGTTAAGCAAAACACAGCTCTTTCGCTTCCTCGCCCCCTTTCCAGCCATTTATTTTTATGACTCCATCAATTCTGCACATCAGGATTTAGAAAGCCCTGCGAGAGGAGTGTCAATCATAAGATAAAGGGAGCAGAGGTGTAAAGGTAATATTTGAAAAGGGAAACCAAGAGATGAAGTTGAGAATTACAGAACAACCTCATATAATATATTACCAGGGAAAACCAAGCATAACAAAAGAATGGGAGAAAGGTGACAGCGGGGAGAGATTACATAAAATACTAACGTGCCCCAGAGTTCTGGAACTGAATGGTGAGTGGTGGGTTTAGATAAGGTAGAGAGAGCTCATTTTAAATTTGGAGTTCATAATACAAAATGATACAAATAAAAAGCTAAGAACTTGAGCACCTAAACAAAAGACAAACAAATTTTCCCCCCTTACCTCCCCCCCCCCCCCCCCCCCCCCCCCCCCCCGGCCCCACAACTCTACAGGGGCAGGGAGAGTACACTGATTGCTTTTGCTTCTCTGGAGGCCTTAATGTGCCGCACAGGGGCGGTATACTACATACGTTAGCCACCTCTAGAGTCTGTGTCATCATTGCTGGCTCTGCCTCTACCTGTGCCATATCTGATACTAGACACATAATTAGCATCATCTCACTGGTCTCCGTTTTCCTCTTCTGCCACTTAACTGTTTCTGGCCTTTGGGGAAACAATTAATGAATCCCTTTGCTGAAACCATTAAATGTCGTTGGAGGAAGTGAGAAAGTTATTCCTTTTGTAAGGCCAGCAATGTATGTCCCGCCGACCATAGGAACTGGCCTAGGAGAGACCAAACGGATTCCTTGACAGTCATCCCTAAGTATACTCATTCATTCATTCATTCATTCATTCATTCATCCATTCATTGGATAAATACTTTTTAAGTACCATATTAGATAGCTTTGCATCACTGTGACTAAATATCTTACCTGGCATATGCAGTTTAAAGGAAAAAAGATTTACCTGGACTCCTGGTTTCGGAGATTTCAGTACAAAATCTGGCCCATTGATCTGGCCCTGAGATCAAGCAGAATATCATGGCAAGGTATGGTGGAGGAGGCTGCTCACCTCATGCCATTGAAAAAGCAGAAAGACAAACAGATGAAGAGACGCCAAATAAGATGATGCCTCCCATCATGCCCTGCCTTCCACAGTATCCATCAATTCCCAATAATCCATTTGATTATAAACTTATTGATGGAGCCTGGAGAGATGCTTCAGCGGTTACAAGCACTTGCTGCTCCTACACATGAACCATGTTTGAAGGAGAGATAAACCTGTTTTCGTTACGATCCCAAGTGTGAGATTAGAATGGTCCTGTGAGAGAACAGGTGAGGTTAATCCACTAGAAGACCAACCACCTCATGCGGGAGCTTGATTGTTGCCAGCTGAGAAGATCCCATGAACAGACTCTGGGAGGAGATATACAAATGATCCCAGAACTGGAGACGGGGCCTTTGGTGACTGGGGATAGTTTTAGACTGTTCATTGCTCCACTTCGAGATGTTCCTAGAGAGACCTGCTCCAGGGAAGGCTTTGGGGCTGTGGCTCCTGCTGAGGTTCTGGGCTCTGGTTACTCCAGGTTCCAACAGAAGAAATCCTGCTGATTATGCCAGGAGAATCATTTCTCGGAACTGATATCCTTACGATTTTGTTATTGTGTTCTTTAATCCCCTTTTCCTATTGTTTTGGTTAGTTGGGTTATAAGTGACGTGTGCTCGGTTAATAAGTTGTAATAAAATATATTGGTTAAGAAAAATGAGACTACACAAGTTCAATCCCAGCATCCACACGGTGTCTCACAACCTTCTGTAACTCCAGTTTCAGCAGAGGCAGCATCCTTTCCTGGCCACCTATGGCTATTGTACGCACATGGTACACATGAACTCTGAAAGCACACACATGTGGAAATGAATAAGCAATTTAAATTAATGAAATAAAATCAACTGTTGATGGTTTGATTCATCAATTAGGTCAGAGTTCTCATAATCCTATCACTTTCCATAATTCTGTAAGATGGCAACCAAGCCTTTAACACGAGTCTTTTCGTGGGGTGAAGCTTCACATTCAAACCATCATAAGCAGAAACGGTCTCTTGGGTTTTGCAATACCGAGGCATGGGAGGGTTGAAAGCATCTGTTAGGGAGTTCAATGTTTAATTGCTGATGGGACTGCCCAGTATAGACAACCCAATATGTGAATCAGTGGCAGGTAGATACTCAGCCAGTTAGGAACACTAGGAAGGCTACCAAGAAGAGACTTGATACCATATGAGCATATACAGGGGGAGGAGGTCCCCCTCAGTCACAGTCATAGGGGAGGGGTGTAAGGGGAAAATGGGAGGGAAGGAGGAATGGGAGGGTAGAAGAGATGGGATGACAAATGAGATGTAATACGAATAAATTAATAAAATATATTTAAAAAGAAAGAAAGAAAAACAAATGAAAAAAGGGAGAAAAGTGTTAGGAAAAGAAATAAAGATAGTTTGAAAAAAAAAAGACAAGAGAATCTGAATGGAAGGAAATGAAAGCACCGTGAGGGCTCCATGACCCATAATGGATATGCAGAGTCCATACAGCTTTAGTAGCACTGAGAAAGGAAACTAGCATTACTGACTGTGTGTGTTCATATGTGTATCTGTTGTTGAGACAGTACCCGGGGCCCAGTGCGTGCCAAGCAATTGTTCCGCCACGGAGAGTCCTCATTCTCAACCCTCATTCTCAAGTATCATGTGAAGGGCAGGTCACTCTTCTGCCTTCTCACTAACTGTGTTCACCATACTATTTCGGCTTCTGGCTTCATAGGGTTTCAGGAGTACTGTCAGTGACGTTTACTTCCCTATGGGTCCCTCTGCCCAGGTTGCTTTACCTGCGGTGCGGTGCTCGGTTCCAGCACTGCCTTCTGTATCAATCTGCTGTGTACCAATCATTTGACTGTGTATCAATCTGTCGCCTTACAAACATCACATCTCTGCTTGCTCCCTCCTTCCCTTATCTTTAGTCGATGTGGTATATCTGATTTCTTTCCCAGTCTCAATATTTTTCATAGCTAAAATGAAAAGAAAAAAACCGTGGGAGGTAATTTCACCTTCAGACCATTCATAAATACTCGCCTTGTGTAGACATCAGATTTAAGCTCCCTGAATACTGGTCTAATTCCCTAGGGTTAGCTACTCTGATCATTTGAAAGAACTTCCTAATGGAATGAGCAAGCTCTTGTAAATCTGGCCACATAATTTCATGGGCAAAATAAAAGACCCAATAAATGTTTCTAGTTGTAATCACTAAGGCCATGTGAGTAACAGATTGCTATAGGTGTACAATGAAGCCTACCAGTAATGCCTAGTTGCTAATAAGAGCCTTTAACTATCCCATTCCCTCTTATGTGTGCACACATTAAAAAGAAGGTTAATATGAGTGAAAATATTTTATACAGACATTCTTGGCCCTGCCATAATTAGGTTATAATCATTCTACCCAAATACAGAATTGTCTAGGAATAAATATTTTTTATTATTGGAAACATCTCTCTGGAGGTTACCTCATACCATCTGCCTGACCATGCTCAAGTAGGAAGTCCTGTGTGTGAGGAGACAGGTAGCCGGTTTGTCTGCCTGCTGAGGTCCTTCTAACCAAAGCATTCCATCCACTCATGTCATTGAGTATGTGCGCCTCGTCTCTGTCTTGGTCATACTGAATGAGAGAATGAAAAACAAACCTGACAACAGAGGGAGTGGAGCCCGAGCTTCAAACTCTTGACCATTTTCTTCTTCCATTTGGAGGAAGGAAAATGAGATGTTAACGAGAAGAGAGGGAAAGGTTACACAACCTCCATTGAGCATTCAAATTTCCAAATGTATAAAATAGGTGCAGTTATTAACCCACTTACAGAGGAAGGCACTCACCTGTCTATGAGCTTAGTGAGCGTCATCAGGCGGGCCTTGAATTCCACCTGTTCTGGCTCCAAACACCCTGCCTCTTAAGGAGCACTTTCAATCAGAAGGCCTCCCACTAAGCTCATGCTGCTTTACTCTGAACTGCCTGTGTACCTTGGGCAGGAACCCTGTGAGAAGAAGGTTCCTTTTCCATTTTCTGCTGACCTGTTGATTGCTCCAACTTCACATAGTCAGGACCTCATTCGATGACCTCTCAATACCTAACAAGCTTCAAACCTGGGCTCCCTTCAGTAACACTAATATATATCTACTACAGCTAGAAATGTTTATATGAAATCAGACAGATTAATATAACAAAAAGTAATCAAAAGTCATAAATATTTTATATTAAAAATTGGATATCTCTCCACGGTTCTACCATTAAGAGCCCATTTTTACTTAGAAGTTAAAACTGGTTCAGCTTCTAAAATCTTTACAAATTTCTGCATCAAACATCTTTGGTAAATAAAATATCTAAAGATTTTGGTGTCCTCATATTGCCAAGTAAATAAAATTTTAATAAAAAAATAGTTTTGTTTACAGAATAATTTTTTTTAGAAAAAGAAATGTTCTCCTGAGTTGTGACAAATGTGTATATTTTTATCATGACATGTGGCAGTACAGGTCAAACACGTGATCTCTGGAACCGGGCATACAAAGATGCGAAGTCTTTGCCAGTCTATTAGCTGTATCACCATTAGGAAGTATCCTAATTTCCCTGAACTTCATATAACTAGGTAATACATGTAACCACATGGTATGGTTGTGTAAGGGTCCGAGAAACATTGAAGGAACACCCCAGACTCAAATAGTATGTAAAAGCAAAGAGCGTAACAGTCTGCATGCAGAGGTCAACCATTCATACAAAATGGCGACCCCAGCCAAAGGCTCACAGGCCTTTTTCTAGGGAACTGGGGGACTTCTGAGAGGGTGTGCTTTCTTCTAATTTGATTGGGTGGGCTAAGGAGCAATCTCAGGGGGCGTAAACAGATAGGCTGGGTAGAATGACCCTTAATCCTAGTTATAGTCTAGAGGCAGTAGGCTATATATGGTCACACTAGTGGCTGATTGACTCAGATCTTTCCCACGTGGTCTCTTCTGGGACCAAGAGCGTCCTGCTAGGTGATTTTAACTGGCATTGGCTTGTGCCGCTTAGTGCCTGTGGAGGCCATGCGACTTCTGCCAAGGCACCATGGGCCTGGAGTTACCTGACTTCTGTCTTGGGCCCCACTGTATGTCTGATCCTTTCAGCTGATATTGTCAACGTGGCAGGATTTAGAATGCCCTAAGAACTGGTCATGGTGGATACTTTTAATCCCAGCACTAAAGAGGAAGAGGCAGGCAAATTTCTGTGAGGTTGAGGCCAGCCTGATCTACAAAGCAAGTCCAGGACAGCCAGGACAGTTTCACAGAGAAACCCTGTCTCAAAAAACAAAACAAAACAAATAGAATCCCCTAGGACAGGAACATTAAGGGATGTCTGGAAGTTTGCAGATTGGGATGATAAAGGTGCGATGGTCCACTTTAAATGAGGACAGGACCATCCTTTGGGCTGCAGCTCTGTATTGAATAAAAGGCAAAAATTAAGCCAAGTACCATGTTCAGCTGTGCACCATGTTTACATCTGTGCTTTCTGAATGCAGATGCAGTGCGGCCAACTACTTCATGCTTGGGTGGCCATGCCTTCCCCACTGTGGTGATCTCATCGTCAAACTCTAAGCCAAAATAACCCCATTTTAGGTCTCTTTTATCAGGTATTTTGTGATAGAAAAAAGTAACACATATACGTTGTCTGGGAGACACCGAGTGAGACTTGGCTGTGATTAGCCTGGAAGGAGTAGCTGCTGCAAGAAATCGCTCTGATTTGAGAATCCCTGAAATGTTATCTACAAACCTCCTCCTCCAAAGCTATACAACATTAATGATATTGAACTTGACAATTAATGAAGATGATGTATTACAATTCAGAGACATCTAATTAAACATCATTTCAGCCTTACAGTGTTCATTTAGTGTTCTGAGCCCATAGTTTGTTTTCCTCTCTGGTCTCAGGTGTTTGCATTGGCCCCAGAAGTATTCACAGGTCCCAAGCCCTGAGCCTGTAGAAGCTGATGGGCAGAATGGCTTTGGCCAAGGTAAACGGGACCATTCTGAACCTACTCTTTCTGGCTTCAGTCCCCATCCCCATCATAACCTTTTTCCTGGAGAACATTTCCTTTTCCCAGCAAAAGTCTGGAAAGGGAGCCGGCCATTTTAGAAAGAGCTGAGCAGCAATTCAGAGGCAGAGAGTGTGGCAAAACCCTAGGTACTGTCGGTAAGCCAAAATTCCTAAATCACATTTGGCTAAGTTCAGAGTTTATAGCGCAAACTACGCCAAGACTGACCCTCCAATTTGGCACAAATAGGAGAAATAGTGACTTAGAAGGAGGTTGTGAATAACATTAAGCTTTTAATCCCCTTAAAGAGAAAGCATTGCTGCTTGAGAGACATATAGGTGCCCAGTAGCTGGTCATCTTGATTCCAAAGTGCTCAGCCTTATATGTTCAAAGACTAAATTTTTACCTCAGTGCATCAGATGGACAAAATACTATTTAGTATTTAGATTTCCAAGACCTATTTTGCCCTCAGAGGCAATGGTTCTCAAAGTGCGGCAGATGGTGATCCTTGAGAGCAGAGATACTAAAGAACCACTTGCCTTTGCGACTTGCATTTTGAAAATGCATTGCAAAAACAGTGGTGGATTAAGTCGGTTTTTCCTCAGGGTATACCAAGGCTGTAAAACACAGAAAAGACCAATAATGAATGTACTCTGTACCACCACCCAAGTAAAAGGAGAAAATATGTAAGAAAAAAAAACAATTTCACTCAGAAAAAAAAAAAAAAAGTTCTTGAGGAAGCAGTAAATCTCAACACTATATTATGTGCACTGTGGGAGCACAGATAAAGCCTTCTCCTGCTTCCCAGAGTCTAGAAGTTGCGTAGGGGAAATTTTGAGTTACCGACTGAACTAGCCCCTTTTCTCGGGAAATGCCATTTATATTTACACATATAATTGGCAACAAATTATGCCATCCACAGTTGGGGCATTGGGTAATCCTTTTTTCACTAAAAAGGGCTATGAGAAGCCTGGTGCTTGAAATAAGAAAGCAAACTTGATAAGTTTTAAGCATTTACGCTAAAATTATAACTTTGGACGATTTTCATTTGCCATCTTGTTTCACAATCTTTTTTTAAAAATTTATTTATTCTTGTTACATCTCAATGGTTATCCTATCCCTTGTATCCTCCCATTCTTCCCTCCCTCCCAGTTTCCCCTTATTCCCCTCCCCTATGACTGTGACTGAGGGGGATTTCCTCCCCCTGTATATGCTCATAGGGTATC
This sequence comes from Acomys percivali, assembly GCA_907169655.1. Classification (NCBI taxonomy): domain Eukaryota; kingdom Metazoa; phylum Chordata; class Mammalia; order Rodentia; family Muridae; genus Acomys; species Acomys percivali. The sequence goes on along the minus strand of OU015745.1, from coordinate 102,457,439 downwards.
AAGTCTCTTCTTGGTAACCTGCTATCCTTCCTCTGAGTGCCACCAGGTCTTAAAGGGCTTTCCTACTGAAACTGGTGGTGATATGAGAGAGACAGAGACAGAGACAGAGACAAAGACAGAGACAGAGACAGAGAGATACATTTACACTGACAGAGGCAAGAGGAAGACCCTGGATGTCTCCTCTATTCTCTATAACTCTGCCTTACACTCTGGAGACAGGGTATCTCACTGCTCTAAAGTTCCCTGTTTAGGCTACGCTGGCTGACCATCAAGCTCTCAGGGTCCACCTGGAGTTATTACATGGCCATGTCTAGCTTCTTTACATGAGCTCTAGGGAGGCAGTGCTTGCACAGAAAACATTCTTATCTACCAAGCCATCTATCCGGTCCTGAGACATTTTGATGCTGCATGATAAAATGAATCAATATTTGGAAGACATGCATAATTCAACTAACTACTTTTTCTATGACCAATGCTGGTTATCAGACATCAATTCAAGAGCAAAGATAAGCCAAAGAATGTTAATGTAATAAGAGTATGAAATTCCTTCATCTGCGCTAAGAATACACATGGTAAACAACTTCTTAAAAATTGCTATTTGTGAGGTTTTGATGGGATAAGCAAGAATAATGCTGTCAATTACCCTAAAAGACTGAAAATCTTGTTCAAACAATAGATTCTCTATAAGGCCACACTTTTACCTATATTTCAACCAAAATATCTCACAAATGTAGAAACATTCTCAGTTTAACTCTGTACCCCATTTTTTAATTGGATAATTTGGTTTGATGGCATTTACTTTCTTGAGTTCTTTATATATTTTGGGCATTAGCCCTTTGTTGGATGTAGGGTTGATGAAGACCTTTTCCCAGGCTCTAGGCTGTCATTTTGTTCTGCTGACAGTGTCCTTTGCTTGACAGAAGCTTTTCAGTTTCATGAGGTCCCATTTATTAATTGTTGATCTTAGAGCCTGAGCTACTGGCATTCTGTTCAGAAAGTTGTCTCCTGTGCCAATGAGTTCAAGGCTCTTCCCCACTTTTTCTTTTAACAGATTTAGTGTTTCTGGTTTTATGTTGAGGTCTTTAATCCACTTGGACTTGAGTTTTGTGCAGGGTGACAAATATGTATCTATTTGCATTGTTCTACATGTAGACATCCAGTTAGACCAGCACCATTTGTTGAAGATGCTATCTTTTTTCCATTGTGTGGATTTTGCTTCTTTGTCAAAAATCAAGTGTCCATAGGTGTGTGGGTCTTTTCCTGGGTGTTTGATTTGATTGCATTGATCAATCAGCCTATTTCTATGACAGTACCAAGTTGTTTTTATTATTATATAGCTTGAGAGCAGGCATGGAAATTCCTCTGGAAGATCTGTTATTATACGGGACTGTTTTGGCTATTTTGGGTTTTTTGTTTCTCCACATTAAGTTGAGAATTGATCCTTCAAGGTCTATAAAGAATTGTCAATCTGGCACTTTCTCAGAAAATTGGGAATAGTGCTACCACAAGACCCAGCTATGCCACTCCTGGGCATACACCCGAAAGATGCTCCCCAATACAACAAGGACATATGGTCAATTGTGCTCATAGCAGCTTTTTTTGTAATAGCCAGAATCTAGAAACATCCTAGATGTCCCTCAACGGCAGAATGGATAAAGAAGCTGTGGTACATTTACACAATGGAAGCCCGACATAGATGTCCTCTGAGAGACTCCACCCAGCGGGGCATTGGGACAGATGCTTGGACTCACTGCTGGACTCTGAGGAGAGCATGGAGAGTGGTATAGAATAATGGGGGGATGGAAGGACCCAGAGGGTTCAGGAGCCCCACAGGGGACCATCAAAGCCACCAGATCTGGACCCAGGGGGCCCTGTACAAACTGTTGCACCAACAAAGGACAATGCATGCAGTAAACTTAGACACACACACACACACACACACACACACACACACACACCCCGGCTCAGATCTAGCCAATGGACAACTCATTTTCCATGGATGTGAGGGGAGTGGGGCTGTCTCTGCCATGAACTCTGGTGCCCTCCATTTGACCAATTCCCCTTGGTGGGGAGGCCCAGCAGGCACATAGAGGAAGGGGATGCAGGCTATCTGGATGAGACCTGATAGGCTGTGGTCATATGATGGAAGAGGAGGAGGTCCCTTTCTGTCGGAGGTCTAGGGGAAGGGAATAACGCCGAGGAGGGAGGGAGGGAAGATAAAAGCCAGGGGACAATAATTGGGATGTAATCTGAATTACTATAAATTTTTTAAAAAGAAAAGACAAATGTAGAAACATATATAAGAATGTACTTATGTTAGTCTAAAATCTTTATTTAATTTGTTTTGGTTGGGGTCTAGTTTATTTAGTCCTGGAACTTGATATGGACATTGTAGGGTGGCCGCAAGGTCACAGAGACCCTCTGCGTCTGCCTCCCCACCTCTGCCTCCTGAGTGTACATCATCATGCCTAGCCTAATCTAGGCGTTTTAGATGTTTACATGTATGTAACATGATATGCCACTCTTTTACATATTTTTCTTTAGAATGTAGAATTAAGCTTAGGACAGTAAGATGGTTGACAAGAATTCCCAAAGCCATGAGTTTGGTTTCCAGTACCACATAGACTAGATGCTACAAGTGTGACCAGTCTTAACTGGTAGGTGGTGGCAGGAAGATCAGAAGTTCAAGCCATCCTCAACTGCAAAGTTTTAGAGCATACTGGCACAACTACAACTCTGTCTTAAAAAAAAATTAATTATCTTTCTTAAAATATATTTTGTGCTACATGTAATGAGGAAGATATTAAAGGAAGGAAGATATTAAAACTTTCTTTGTCAATTTACAATATGGAATACAAATAAGTATAACTTGATGCCAGGAATGGTGGCACATGCCTATAATCCCAGCACTGGTGGAGACAGAGGCCACCGGATCTCTGGGAATTTGAGGCCAGTCTGGTATACAAAGCGAGGACAGCCAGGCCTACACAGGGAAAGCCAGTCTCGAAAAACCAAACAAGGGCTGTGCGGTGGTGGCGCATGCCTTTAATCCCAGCAGTTGGGAGGCAGAGGCAGGAGGGTCGCTGTGAATTTGAGACCAGCCTGGTCTACAAGGTGAGTCCAGAACAGTCAAGGCTACACAGAGAAACCCTGTCTCAAAAGACAAACAAACCAACCAAATAAGTATAACTCCCATAAACAAAATCTCTGTGGTCCTCAATCATTTTCACAAGTGAAAGACATGAATCCATCCTGTGGCAAAAACATTGATACCTGCCATGCTATAGTGATCTGTGTTCTAGGCCAGTGGCCATTGTGACATCACTATCAGATGAGGACCACAGGAAGGATCACATGCAGTGGGTCTGTTAATTCACCAAGCTCTGAAGTTAGGCTGCTTAGAAGACGTGAGCCATCTCACCCTGCCTGTTGCTGCCTTTGATATCCTCCACGGGGTATTCCATGATGTAACCAGGAAAGAACTCCAGCAAATAGGAAGAGAAAGGCAGTCCATCACACACACACACACACACACACACACACACACACACACACACACAC